>JAVIAB010000106.1:260000-390000 GCA_032433765.1 Megaustenia siamemsis
AGGTTGTAGAGGATCTATAACACATCAGGTTGTAGAGGATGTATAACACATCAGGTTGTAGAGGATGTATAACACATCAGGTTGTAGAGGATGTATAACACATCAGGTTGTAGAGGATGTATAAACATCAGGTTGTAGAGGATGTATAACACATCAGGTTGTAGAGGATGTATAACACATCAGGTTGTAGAGGATGTATAACACATTAGGTTGTAGAGGATGTATAACACATCAGGTTGTAGAGGATGTATAACACATCAGGTTGTAGAGGATGTATAACACATCAGGTTGTAGAGGATGTATAACACATCAGGTTGTAGAGGATGTATAAACACATCAGGTTGTAGAGGATGTATAACACATCAGGTTGTAGAGGATGTATAACACATCAGGTTGTAGAGGATGTATAACACATCAGGTTGTAGAGGATGTATAACACATCAGGTTGTAGAGGATGTATAACACATCAGGTTGTAGAAGATCTATAACACATCAGGTTGTAGAAGATCTATAACACATCAGGTTGTAGAAGATCTATAACACATCAGGTTGTAGAAGATCTATAACACATCAGGTTGTAGAAGATCTATAACACATCAGGTTGTAGAAGATCTATAACACATCAGGTTGTAGAAGATCTATAACACATCAGGTTGTAGAAGATCTATAACACATCAGGTTGTAGAGGATGTATAACACATCAGGTTGTAGAGGATGTATAACACATCAGGTTGTAGAAGATCTATAACACATCAGGTTGTAGAAGATCTATAACACATCAGGTTGTAGAAGATCTATAACACATCAGGTTGTAGAGGATGTATAACACATCAGGTTGTAGAGGATGTATAACACATTAGGTTGTAGAGGATGTATAACACATCAGGTTGTAGAGGATGTATAAAACATCAGGTTGTAGAGGATGTATAAACACATCAGGTTGTAGAGGATGTATAACACATCAGGTTGTAGAGGATGTATAACACATCAGGTTGTAGAGGATGTATAACACATCAGGTTGTAGAGGATGTAAACACACAGGTTGTAGAGGATGTATAACACATCAGGTTGTAGAGGATGTATAACACATTAGGTTGTAGAGGATGTATAACACATCAGGTTGTAGAGGATGTATAACACATCAGGTTGTAGAGGATGTATAACACATCAGGTGTAGAGGATGTATAAACATCAGGTTGTAGAGGATGTATAACACATCAGGTTGTAGAGGATGTATAACACATCAGGTTGTAGAGGATGTATAAACATCAGGTTGTAGAGGATGTATAACACATCAGGTTGTAGAGGATGTATAACACATTAGGTTGTAGAGGATGTATAACACATCAGGTTGTAGAGGATGTATAACACATCAGGTTGTAGAGGATGTATAACACATCAGGTTGTAGAGGATGTATAACACATCAGGTTGTAGAGGATGTATAACACATCACCAACTGACTTAGAGTTCTTACCTTCCGATGTATTTCCAGCTCTCACATATTCCTTGCGCCCCATAACTCCCTACACTTCCACATACCGCACACTTCCACATACCGCACACTTCCACATACCGCACACTTCCACATACCGCACACTTCCATATACTGTACACTTCCACATACCGCACACTTCCATATACTGTACACTTCCATATACTGTACACTTCCACATACCGCACACTTCCACATACCGCACACTTCCATATACTGTACACTTCCACATACCGCACACTTCCATATACTGTACACTTCCACATACCGCACACTTCCATATATGTACACTTCCACATACCGCACACTTCCATATACTGTACACTTCCACATACCGCACACTTCCATATACTGTACACTTCACATACCGCACACTTCCATATACTGTACACTTCCATATACTGTACACTTCCACATACCGCACACTTCCACATACCGCACACTTCCATATACTGTACACTTCCACATACCGCACACTTCCATATACTGTACACTTCCAAATACCGCACACTTCCATATACTGTACACTTCCATATACTGTACACTTCCATATACTGTACACTTCCATGTACTGTACACTTCCATATACCGTACACTTCCATATACTGTACACTTCCATATACTGTACACTTCCATATACTGTACACTTCCATATACCGTACACTTCCATATACTGTACACTTCCATATTCCTCAAACTCAAATATTCCTAGACTTGAACATCTCCAAACTCCAATGACGTCACAATCACAGCAATATTATGTACATGTCAACATTCCCACTAAATCTTATTCATGTCACCTCTCTCTCTCTCTCTCTCTCTCTCTCTCTCTCTCTCTCTTCTCTCTCTCTCTCTCTCTCTTCATATTGCTCCTATCACATCTTCTATCAGTCCAATATCCTCATGGTCCTTTCCTACTTCTATCTTCCTTATTTCTTCTTCTCCTTTTCTTTTGTCCATTTCTCCTCTTAAACTCATTCACGCCATCAAAGTTCATTGTTTTAAAGACATCACACTTTGTGAAGAATCTGTTCGTTCCTCACATAATTTGGCCTCAAATACAATCACTTCATGCGACCTTTTTCTTTACTATTATAAAAGCCTTCATTATTTGTGATGATTTAAAATCTCTTCTTCATTGTCACCCTAATGGTCTGTAGAATATATAGCCACTTAAATACGAGCTTTCAGCTTTATTTTAAATTGTAATTATTTTCCTACCTCAAACGGCAAGGCGAAGACAGAAAGTTAATTAACGGAACCCATTTCTAAGATTTCTGAGCAGAATTCCCTGGAAATTGTTTTGGCGTGTATATTGTTGGGACGACAGTCGCATAAATCTGTCGAGCACACGAGAGAGTTATCTAGCTGTGTTGGCGTGGTTTGTTGAAGGAGTTATCTAGCTGTGTTGACGTGGTTTGTTGAAGGAGTTATCTAGCTGTGTTGACGTGGTTTGTTGAAGGAGTTATCTAGCTGTGTTGCGTGGTTTGTTGAAGGAGTTATCTAGCTGTGTTGACGTGGTTTGTTGAAGGAGTTATCTAGCTGTGTTGGCGTGGTTTGTTGAAGGAGTTATCTAGCTGTGTTGACGTGGTTTGTTGAAGGAGTTATCTAGCTGTGTTGACGTGGTTTGTTGAAGGAGTTATCTAGCTGTGTTGACGTGGTTTGTTGAAGGAGTTATCTAGCTGTGTTGACGTGGTTTGTTGAAGGAGTTATCTAGCTGTGTTGACGTGGTTTGTTGAAGGAGTTATCTAGCTGTGTTGACGTGGTTTGTTGAAGGAGTTATCTAGCTGTGTTGCGTGGTTTGTTGAAGGAGTATCTAGCTGTGTTGACGTGGTTTGTTGAAGGAGTTATCTAGCTGTGTTGGCGTGGTTTGTTGAAGGAGTTATCTAGCTGTGTTGACGTGGTTTGTTGAAGGAGTTATCTAGCTGTGTTGATGTGATTTGTTGAAGGAGTTATCTAGCTGTGTTGACGTGGTTGTTGAAGGAGTTATCTAGCTGTGTTGACGTGGTTTGTTGAAGGAGTTATCTAGCTGTGTTGACGTGGTTTGTTGAAGGAGTTATCTAGCTGTGTTGACGTGGTTTGTTGAAGGAGTTATCTAGCTGTGTTGACGTGGTTTGTTGAAGGAGTTATCTAGCAGTGTTGACGTGGTTTGTTGAAGGAGTTATCTAGCTGTGTTGGCGTGGTTTGTTGAAGGAGTTATCTAGCTGTGTTGACGTAGTTTGTTGAAGGAGTTATCTAGCTGTGTTGACGTGATTTGTTGAAGGAGTTATCTAGCTGTGTTGATGTGATTTGTTGAATGAGTTATCTAGCTGTGTTGACGTGGTTTGTTGAAGGAGTTATCTAGCTGTGTTGACGTGGTTTGTTGAAGGAGTTATCTAGCTGTGTTGACGTGGTTTGTTGAAGGAGTATCTAGCTGTGTTGACGTGGTTTGTTGAAGGAGTTATCTAGCTGTGTTGACGTGGTTTGTTGAAGGAGTTATCTAGCTGTGTTGACGTGGTTTGTTGAAGGAGTTATCTAGCTGTGTTGACGTGGTTTGTTGAAGGAGTTATCTAGCTGTGTTGACGTGGTTTGTTGAAGGAGTTATCTAGCTGTGTTGGCGTGGTTTGCTGAAGGAGTTATATAGCTCTGTTGACGTGGTTTGTTGAAGGAGTTATCTAGCTGTGTTGGCGTGGTTGTTGAAGGAGTTATCTAGCTGTGTTGACGTGGTTTGTTGAAGGAGTTATCTAGCTGTGTTGACGTGATTTGTTGAAGGAGTTATCTAGCTGTGTTGACGTGGTTTGTTGAAGGAGTTATCTAGCTGTGTTGACGTGATTTGTTGAAGGAGTTATCTAGCTGTGTTTGACGTGGTTTGTTTAAGGAGTTATCTAGTTGTGTTGACGTGGTTTGTTGAAGGAGTTATCTAGCTGTGTTGACGTGGTTTGTTGAAGGAGTTATCTAGCTGTGTTGACGTGGTTTGTTGAAGGAGTTATCTAGCTGTGTTGACGTGGTTTGTTGAAGGAGTTATCTAGCTGTGTTGACGTGGTTTGTTGAAGGAGTTATCTAGCTGTGTTGACGTGGTTTGTTGAAGGAGTTATCTAGCTGTGTTGGCGTGGTTTGTTGAAGGAGTTATCTAGCTGTGTTGGCGTGGTTTGTTGAAGGAGTTATCTAGCTGTGTTGACGTGGTTTGTTGAAGGAGTTATCTAGCTGTGTTGATGTGATTTGTTGAAGGAGTTATCTAGCTGTGTTGACGTGGTTTGTTGAAGGAGTTATCTAGCTGTGTTGACGTGGTTGTTGAAGGAGTTATCTAGCTGTGTTGGCGTGGATTGTTGAAGGAGTTATCTAGCTGTGTTGACGTGGTTTGTGAAGGAGTTATCTAGCTGTGTTGATGTGATTTGTTGAAGGAGTTATCTAGCTGTGTTGACGTGGTTTGTTGAAGGAGTTATCTAGCTGTGTTGACGTGGTTTGTTGAAGGAGTTATCTAGCTGTGTTGACGTGGTTTGTTGAAGGAGTTATCTAGCTGTGTTGACGTGGTTTGTTGAAGGAGTTATCTAGCTGTGTTGACGTGGTTTGTTGAAGGAGTTATCTAGCTGTGTTGGCGTGGTTTGTTGAAGGAGTTATCTAGCTGTGTTGACGTGGTTTGTTGAAGGAGTTATCTAGCTGTGTTGACGTGGTTTGTTGAAGGAGTTATCTAGCTGTGTTGACGTGGTTTGTTGAAGGAGTTATCTAGCTGTGATGACGTGGTTTGTTGAAGGAGTTATCTAGCTGTGTTGACGTGGTTTGTTGAAGGAGTTATCTAGCTCTGTTGGCGTGGTTTGTTGAAGGAGTTATCTAGCTGTGTTGGCGTGGTTTGTTGAAGGAGTTATCTAGCTGTGTTGGCGTGGTTTGTTGAAGGAGTTATCTAGCTGTGTTGGCGTGGTTTGTTGAAGGAGTTATCTAGCTGTGTTGGCGTGGTTTGTTGAAGGAGTTATCTAGCTGTGTTGACGTGGTTTGTTGAAGGAGTTATCTAGCTGTGTTGACGTGGTTTGTTGAAGGAGTTATCTAGCTGTGTTGACGTGGTTTGTTGAAGGAGTTATCTAGCTGTGTTGACGTGGTTTGTTGAAGGAGTTATCTAGCTGTGTTGGCGTGGTTTGTTGAAGGAGTTATCTAGCTGTGTTGGCGTGGTTTGTTGAAGGAGTTATCTAGCTGTGTTGACGTGGTTTGTTGAAGGAGTTATCTAGCTGTGTTGATGTGGTTTGTTGAAGGAGTTATCTAGCTGTGTTGACGTGGTTTTTTGAAGGAGTTATCTAGCTGTGTTGACGTGGTTTGTTGAAGGAGTTATCTAGCTGTGTTGACGTGGTTGTTGAAGGAGTTATCTAGCTGTGTTGACGTGGTTTTTGAAGGAGTTATCTAGCTGTGTTGACGTGGTTTGTTGAAGGAGTTATCTAGCTGTGTTGACGTGGTTTGTTGAAGGAGTTATCTAGCTGTGTTGACGTGGTTTGTTGAAGGAGTTATCTAGCTGTGTTGACGTGGTTTGTTGAAGGAGTTATCTAGCTGTGTTGACGTGGTTTGTTGAAGGAGTATCTAGCTGTGTTGACGTGGTTTGTTGAAGGAGTTATCTAGCTGTGTTGACGTGGTTTGTTGAAGGAGTTATCTAGCTGTGTTGACGTGGTTTGTTGAAGGAGTTATCTAGCTGTGTTGACGTGGTTTGTTGAAGGAGTTATCTAGCTGTGTTGACGTGGTTTGTTGAAGGAGTTATCTAGCTGTGTTGACGTGGTTTGTTGAAGGAGTTATCTAGCAGTGTTGACGTGGTTTGTTGAAGGAGTTATCTAGCTCTGTGACGTGGTTTGTTGAAGGAGTTATCTAGCTGTGTTGACGTGGTTTGTTGAAGGAGTTATCTAGCTTTTTTGAAGTTGTTTGTTGAAGTTATCTAGCTGTGTTAACGTGATTTGTTGAAGGAGTTATCTAGCTGTGTTGACGTGGTTTTGTTGAAGGAGTTATCTAGCTGTGTTGACGTGGTTTGTTGAAGGAGTTATCTAGCTGTGTTGACGTGGTTTGTTGAAGGAGTTATCTAGCTGTGTTGACGTGGTTTGTTGAAGGAGTTATCTAGCTGTGTTGACGTGGTTTGTTGAAGGAGTTATCTAGCAGTGTTGACGTGGTTTGTTGAAGGAGTTATCTAGCTGTGTTGGCGTGGTTTGTTGAAGGAGTTATCTAGCTGTGTTGACGTAGTTTGTTGAAGGAGTTATCTAGCTGTGTTGACGTGATTTGTTGAAGGAGTTATCTAGCTGTGTTGATGTGATTTGTTGAATGAGTTATCTAGCTGTGTTGACGTGGTTTGTTGAAGGAGTTATCTAGCTGTGTTGACGTGGTTTGTTGAAGGAGTTATCTAGCTGTGTTGACGTGGTTGTTGAAGGAGTTATCTAGCTGTGTTGGCGTGGTTTGTTGAAGGAGTTATCTAGCTGTGTTGACGTGGTTTGTTGAAGGAGTTATCTAGCTGTGTTGATGTGGTTTGTTGAAGGAGTATCTAGCTGTGTTGACGTGGTTTTTTGAAGGAGTTATCTAGCTGTGTTGACGTGGTTTGTTGAAGGAGTTATCTAGCTGTGTTGACGTGGTTTGTTGAAGGAGTTATCTAGCTGTGTTGACGTGGTTTTTTGAAGGAGTTATCTAGCTGTGTTGACGTGTTTGTTGAAGGAGTTATCTAGCTGTGTTGACGTGGTTTGTTGAAGGAGTTATCTAGCTGTGTTGACGTGGTTTGTTGAAGGAGTTATCTAGCTGTGTTGACGTGGTTTGTTGAAGGAGTTATCTAGCTGTGTTGACGTGGTTTGTTGAAGGAGTTATCTAGCTGTGTTGACGTGGTTTGTTGAAGGAGTTATCTAGCTGTGTTGACGTGGTTTGTTGAAGGAGTTATCTAGCTGTGTTGACGTGGTTTGTTGAAGGAGTTATCTAGCTGTGTTGACGTGGTTTGTTGAAGGAGTTATCTAGCTGTGTTGACGTGGTTGTTGAAGGAGTTATCTAGCTGTGTTGACGTGGTTTGTTGAAGGAGTTATCTAGCAGTGTTGACGTGGTTTGTTGAAGGAGTTATCTAGCTCTGTTGACGTGGTTTGTGAAGGAGTTATCTAGCTGTGTTGACGTGGTTTGTTGAAGGAGTTATCTAGCTGTGTTGACGTGGTTTGTTGAAGGAGTTATCTAGCTGTGTTAACGTGATTTGTTGAAGGAGTTATCTAGCTGTGTTGACGTGGTTTGTTGAAGGAGTTATCTAGCTGTGTTGACGTGGTTTGTTGAAGGAGTTATCTAGCTGTGTTGACGTGGTTTGTTGAAGGAGTTATCTAGCTCTGTTGACGTGGTTTGTTGAAGGAGTTATCTAGCTGTGTTGACGTGGTTTGTTGAAGGAGTTATCTAGCAGTGTTGACGTGGTTTGTTGAAGGAGTTATCTAGCTGTGTTGGCGTGGTTTGTTGAAGGAGTTATCTAGCTGTGTTGACGTAGTTTGTTGAAGGAGTTATCAGCTGTGTTGACGTGATTTGTTGAAGGAGTTATCTAGCTGTGTTGATGTGATTTGTTGAATGAGTTATCTAGCTGTGTTGACGTGGTTTGTTGAAGGAGTTATCTAGCTGTGTTGACGTGGTTTGTTGAAGGAGTTATCTAGCTGTGTTGACGTGGTTTGTTGAAGGAGTTATCTAGCTGTGTTGGCGTGGTTTGTTGAAGGAGTTATCTAGCTGTGTTGACGTGGTTTGTTGAAGGAGTTATCTAGCTGTGTTGACGTGGTTTGTTGAAGGAGTTATCTAGCTGTGTTGACGTGGTTTGTTGAAGGAGTTATCTAGCTGTGTTGACGTGGTTTGTTGAAGGAGTTATCTAGCTGTGTTGGCGTGGTTTGCTGAAGGAGTATATAGCTCTGTTGACGTGGTTTGTTGAAGGAGTTATCTAGCTGTGTTGGCGTGGTTTGTTGAAGGAGTTATCTAGCTGTGTTGACGTGGTTTGTTGAAGGAGTTATCTAGCTGTGTTGACGTGATTTGTTGAAGGAGTTATCTAGCTGTGTTGACGTGGTTTGTTGAAGGAGTTATCTAGCTGTGTTGACGTGATTTGTTGAAGGAGTTATCTAGCTGTGTTGACGTGGTTTGTTGAAGGAGTTATCTAGTTGTGTTGACGTGGTTTGTTGAAGGAGTTATCTAGCTGTGTTGACGTGGTTTGTTGAAGGAGTTATCTAGCTGTGTTGACGTGGTTTGTTGAAGGAGTTATCTAGCTGTGTTGACGTGGTTTGTTGAAGGAGTTATCTAGCTGTGTTGACGTGGTTTGTTGAAGGAGTTATCTAGCTGTGTTGACGTGGTTTGTTTGAAGGAGTTATCTAGCTGTGTTGGCGTGGTTTGTTGAAGGAGTTATCTAGCTGTGTTGGCGTGGTTTGTTGAAGGAGTTATCTAGCTGTGTTGACGTGGTTTGTTGAAGGAGTTATCTAGCTGTGTTGATGTGATTTGTTGAAGGAGTTATCTAGCTGTGTTGACGTGGTTTGTTGAAGGAGTTATCTAGCTGTGTTGACGTGGTTTGTTGAAGGAGTTATCTAGCTGTGTTGGCGTGGATTGTTGAAGGAGTTATCTAGCTGTGTTGACGTGGTTTGTTGAAGGAGTTATCTAGCTGTGTTGATGTGATTTGTTGAAGGAGTTATCTAGCTGTGTTGACGTGGTTTGTTGAAGGAGTTATCTAGCTGTGTTGACGTGGTTTGTTGAAGGAGTTATCTAGCTGTGTTGACGTGGTTTGTTGAAGGAGTTATCTAGCTGTGTTGACGTGGTTTGTTGAAGAAGTTATCTAGCTGTGTTGACGTGGTTTGTTGAAGGAGTTATCTAGCTGTGTTGGCGTGGTTTGTTGAAGGAGTTATCTAGCTGTGTTGACGTGGTTTGTTGAAGGAGTTATCTAGCTGTGTTGACGTGGTTTGTTGAAGGAGTTATCTAGCTGTGTTGACGTGATTATTTGAAGGAGTTATCTAGCTGTGATGACGTGGTTTGTTGAAGGAGTTATCTAGCTGTGTTGACGTGGTTTGTTGAAGGAGTTATCTAGCTCTGTTGGCGTGGTTTGTTGAAGGAGTTATCTAGCTGTGTTGGCGTGGTTTGTTGAAGGAGTTATCTAGCTGTGTTGGCGTGGTTTGTTGAAGGAGTTATCTAGCTGTGTTGGCGTGGTTTGTTGAAGGAGTTATCTAGCTGTGTTGGCGTGGTTTGTTGAAGGAGTTATCTAGCTGTGTTGACGTGGTTTGTTGAAGGAGTTATCTAGCTGTGTTGACGTGGTTTGTTGAAGGAGTTATCTAGCTGTGTTGACGTGGTTTGTTGAAGGAGTTATCTAGCTGTGTTGACGTGGTTTGTTGAAGGAGTTATCTAGCTGTGTTGGCGTGGTTTGTTGAAGGAGTTATCTAGCTGTGTTGGCGTGGTTTGTTGAAGGAGTTATCTAGCTGTGTTGACGTGGTTTGTTGAAGGAGTTATCTAGCTGTGTTGATGTGGTTTGTTGAAGGAGTTATCTAGCTGTGTTGACGTGGTTTTTTGAAGGAGTATCTAGCTGTGTTGACGTGGTTTGTTGAAGGAGTTATCTAGCTGTGTTGACGTGGTTTGTTGAAGGAGTTATCTAGCTGTGTTGACGTGGTTTTTTGAAGGAGTTATCTAGCTGTGTTGACGTGGTTTGTTGAAGGAGTTATCTAGCTGTGTTGACGTGGGTTGTTGAAGGAGTTATCTAGCTGTGTTGACGTGGTTTTTTGAAGGAGTTATCTAGCTGTGTTGACGTGGTTTGTTGAAGGAGTTATCTAGCTGTGTTGACGTGGGTTTGTTGAAGGAGTTATCTAGCTGTGTTGACGTGGTTTGTTGAAGGAGTTATCTAGCTGTGTTGACGTGGTTTGTTGAAGGAGTTATCTAGCTGTGTTGACGTGGTTTGTTGAAGGAGTTATCTAGCTGTGTTGACGTGGTTTGTTGAAGGAGTTATCTAGCTGTGTTGACGTGGTTTGTTGAAGGAGTTATCTAGCTGTGTTGACGTGGTTTGTTGAAGGAGTTATCTAGCAGTGTTGACGTGGTTTGTTGAAGGAGTTATCTAGCTCTGTTGACGTGGTTGTTGAAGGAGTTATCTAGCTGTGTTGACGTGGTTTGTTGAAGGAGTTATCTAGCTTTTTTGAAGTTGTTTGTTGAAGTTATCTAGCTGTGTTAACGTGGTTTGTTGAAGGAGTTATCTAGCTGTGTTGACGTGGTTTGTTGAAGGAGTTATCTAGCTGTGTTGACGTGGTTTGTTGAAGGAGTTATCTAGCTGTGTTGACGTGGTTTGTTGAAGGAGTTATCTAGCTGTGTTAACGTGGTTGTTGAAGGAGTTATCTAGCTGTGTTGACGTGGTTTGTTGAAGGAGTTATCTAGCTGTGTTGACGTGGTTTGTTGAAGGAGTTATCTAGCTGTGTTGACGTGGTTTGTTGAAGGAGTTATCTAGCTGTGTTGACGTGTTTGTTGAAGGAGTTATCTAGCTGTATTGACGTGGTTTGTTGAAGGAGTTATCTAGCAGTGTTGACGTGGTTTGTTGAAGGAGTTATCTAGCTGTGTTGGCGTGGTTTGTTGAAGGAGTTATCTAGCTGTGTTGACGTAGTTTGTTGAAGGAGTTATCTAGCTGTGTTGACGTGATTTGTTGAAGGAGTTATCTAGCTGTGTTGATGTGATTTGTTGAATGAGTTATCTAGCTGTGTTGACGTGGTTTGTTGAAGGAGTTATCTAGCTGTGTTGACGTGGTTTGTTGAAGGAGTTATCTAGCTGTGTTGACGTGGTTTGTTGAAGGAGTTATCTAGCTGTGTTGGCGTGGTTTGTTGAAGGAGTATCTAGCTGTGTTGACGTGGTTTGTTGAAGGAGTTATCTAGCTGTGTTGACGTGGTTGTTGAAGGAGTTATCTAGCTGTGTTGATGTGATTTGTTGAAGGAGTTATCTAGCTGTGTTGACGTGGTTTGTTGAAGGAGTTATCTAGCTGTGTTGACGTGGTTTGTTGAAGGAGTTATCTAGCTGTGTTGGCGTGGATTGTTGAAGGAGTTATCTAGCTGTGTTGACGTGGTTTGTTGAAGGAGTTATCTAGCTGTGTTGATGTGATTTGTTGAAGGAGTTATCTAGCTGTGTTGACGTGGTTTGTTGAAGGAGTTATCTAGCTGTGTTGACGTGGTTTGTTGAAGGAGTTATCTAGCTGTGTTGACGTGGTTTGTTGAAGGAGTTATCTAGCTGTGTTGACGTGGTTTGTTGAAGGAGTTATCTAGCTGTGTTGACGTGGTTTGTTGAAGGAGTTATCTAGCTGTGTTGGCGTGGTTTGTTGAAGGAGTTATCTAGCTGTGTTGACGTGGTTTGTTGAAGGAGTTATCTAGCTGTGTTGACGTGGTTTGTTGAAGGAGTTATCTAGCTGTGTTGACGTGGTTTGTTGAAGGAGTTATCTAGCTGTGTTGACGTGGTTTGTTGAAGGAGTTATCTAGCTGTGTTGGCGTGGTTTGCTGAAGGAGTTATATAGCTCTGTTGACGTGGTTTGTTGAAGGAGTTATCTAGCTGTGTTGGCGTGGTTTGTTGAAGGAGTTATCTAGCTGTGTTGACGTGGTTTGTTGAAGGAGTTATCTAGCTGTGTTGACGTGATTTGTTGAAGGAGTTATCTAGCTGTGTTGACGTGGTTTGTTGAAGGAGTTATCTAGCTGTGTTGACGTGATTTGTTGAAGGAGTTATCTAGCTGTGTTGACGTGGTTTGTTGAAGGAGTTATCTAGTTGTGTTGACGTGGTTTGTTGAAGGAGTTATCTAGCTGTGTTGACGTGGTTTGTTGAAGGAGTTATCTAGCTGTGTTGACGTGTTTGTTGAAGGAGTTATCTAGCTGTGTTGACGTGGTTTGTTGAAGGAGTTATCTAGCTGTGTTGACGTGATTTGTTGAAGGAGTTATCTAGCTGTGTTGACGTGGTTTGTTGAAGGAGTTATCTAGTTGTGTTGACGTGGTTTGTTGAAGGAGTTATCTAGCTGTGTTGACGTGGTTTGTTGAAGGAGTTATCTAGCTGTGTTGACGTGGTTTGTTGAAGGAGTTATCTAGCTGTGTTGACGTGGTTTGTTGAAGGAGTTATCTAGCTGTGTTGACGTGGTTTGTTGAAGGAGTTATCTAGCTGTGTGGCGTGGTTTGTTGAAGGAGTTATCTAGCTGTGTTGGCGTGGTTTGTTGAAGGAGTTATCTAGCTGTGTTGACGTGGTTTGTTGAAGGAGTTATCTAGCTGTGTTGATGTGATTTGTTGAAGGAGTTATCTAGCTGTGTTGACGTGGTTTGTTGAAGGAGTTATCTAGCTGTGTTGACGTGGTTTGTTGAAGGAGTTATCTAGCTGTGTGGCGTGGATTGTTGAAGGAGTTATCTAGCTGTGTTGACGTGGTTTGTTGAAGGAGTTATCTAGCTGTGTTGATGTGATTTGTTGAAGGAGTTATCTAGCTGTGTTGACGTGGTTTGTTGAAGGAGTTATCTAGCTGTGTTGACGTGGTTTGTTGAAGGAGTTATCTAGCTGTGTTGACGTGGTTTGTTGAAGGAGTTATCTAGCTGTGTTGACGTGGTTTGTTGAAGGAGTTATCTAGCTGTGTTGACGTGGTTTGTTGAAGGAGTTATCTAGCTGTGTTGGCGTGGTTTGTTGAAGGAGTTATCTAGCTGTGTTGACGTGGTTTGTTGAAGGAGTTATCTAGCTGTGTTGACGTGGTTTGTTGAAGGAGTTATCTAGCTGTGTTGACGTGGTTTGTTGAAGGAGTTATCTAGCTGTGATGACGTGGTTTGTTGAAGGAGTTATCTAGCTGTGTTGACGTGGTTTGTTGAAGGAGTTATCTAGCTCTGTTGGCGTGGTTTGTTGAAGGAGTTATCTAGCTGTGTTTGGCGTGGTTTGTTGAAGGAGTTATCTAGCTGTGTTGGCGTGGTTTGTTGAAGGAGTTATCTAGCTGTGTTGGCGTGGTTTGTTGAAGGAGTTATCTAGCTGTGTTGGCGTGGTTTGTTGAAGGAGTTATCTAGCTGTGTTGATGTGGTTTGTTGAAGGAGTTATCTAGCTGTGTTGACGTGGTTTGTTGAAGGAGTTATCTAGCTGTGTTGACGTGGTTTGTTGAAGGAGTTATCTAGCTGTGTTGACGTGGTTTGTTGAAGGAGTTATCTAGCTGTGTGACGTGGTTTGTTGAAGGAGTTATCTAGCTGTGTTGGCGTGGTTTGTTGAAGGAGTTATCTAGCTGTGTTGGCGTGGTTTGTTGAAGGAGTTATCTAGCTGTGTTGACGTGGTTTGTTGAAGGAGTTATCTAGCTGTGTTGATGTGGTTTGTTGAAGGAGTTATCTAGCTGTGTTGACGTGGTTTTTTGAAGGAGTTATCTAGCTGTGTTGACGTGGTTTGTTGAAGGAGTTATCTAGCTGTGTTGACGTGGTTTGTTGAAGGAGTTATCTAGCTGTGTTGACGTGGTTTTTTGAAGGAGTTATCTAGCTGTGTTGACGTGGTTTGTTGAAGGAGTTATCTAGCTGTGTTGACGTGGTTTGTTGAAGGAGTTATCTAGCTGTGTTGACGTGGTTTGTTGAAGGAGTTATCTAGCTGTGTTGACGTGGTTTGTTGAAGGAGTTATCTAGCTGTGTTGACGTGGTTTGTTGAAGGAGTTATCTAGCTGTGTTGACGTGGTTTGTTGAAGGAGTTATCTAGCTGTGTTGACGTGGTTTGTTGAAGGAGTTATCTAGCTGTGTTGACGTGGTTTGTGAAGGAGTTATCTAGCTGTGTTGACGTGGTTTGTTGAAGGAGTTATCTAGCTGTGTTGACGTGGTTTGTTGAAGGAGTTATCTAGCTGTGTTGACGTGGTTTGTTGAAGGAGTTATCTAGCAGTGTTGACGTGGTTTGTTGAAGGAGTTATCTAGCTCTGTTGACGTGGTTTGTGAAGGAGTTATCTAGATGTGTTGACGTGGTTTGTTGAAGGAGTTATCTAGCTTTTTTGAAGTTGTTTGTTGAAGTTATCTAGCTGTTAACGTGGTTTGTTGAAGGAGTTATCTAGCTGTGTTTACGTGGTTTGTTGAAGGAGTTATCTAGCTGTGTTGACGTGGTTTGTTGAAGGAGTTATCTAGCTGTGTTGACGTGGTTTGTTGAAGGAGTTATCTAGCTGTGTTAACGTGGTTTGTTGAAGGAGTTATCTAGCTGTGTTGACGTGGTTTGTTGAAGGAGTTATCTAGCTGTGTTGACGTGGTTTGTTGAAGGAGTTATCTAGCTGTGTTGACGTGGTTTGTTGAAGGAGTTATCTAGCTGTGTTGACGTGGTTTGTTGAAGGAGTTATCTAGCTGTATTGACGTGGTTTGTTGAAGGAGTTATCTAGCAGTGTTGACGTGGTTTGTTGAAGAAGTTATCTAGCTGTGTTGGCGTGGTTTGTTGAAGGAGTTATCTAGCTGTGTTGACGTAGTTTGTTGAAGGAGTTATCTAGCTGTGTTGACGTGATTTGTTGAAGGAGTTATCTAGCTGTGTTGATGTGATTTGTTGAATGAGTTATCTAGCTGTGTTGACGTGGTTTGTTGTGAAGGAGTTATCTAGCTGTGTGACGTGGTTTGTTGAAGGAGTTATCTAGCTGTGTTGACGTGGTTTGTTGAAGGAGTTATCTAGCTGTGTTGGCGTGGTTTGTTGAAGGAGTTATCTAGCTGTGTTGACGTGGTTTGTTGAAGGAGTTATCTAGCTGTGTTGACGTGGTTTGTTGAAGGAGTTATCTAGCTGTGTTGATGTGATTTGTTGAAGGAGTTATCTAGCTGTGTTGACGTGGTTTGTTGAAGGAGTTATCTAGCTGTGTTGACGTGGTTTGTTGAAGGAGTTATCTAGCTGTGTTGGCGTGGATTGTTGAAGGAGTTATCTAGCTGTGTTGACGTGGTTTGTTGAAGGAGTTATCTAGCTGTGTTGATGTGATTTGTTGAAGGAGTTATCTAGCTGTGTTGACGTGGTTTGTTGAAGGAGTTATCTAGCTGTGTTGACGTGGTTTGTTGAAGGAGTTATCTAGCTGTGTTGACGTGGATTGTTGAAGGAGTTATCTAGCTGTGTTGACGTGGTTTGTTGAAGGAGTTATCTAGCTGTGTTGACGTGGTTTGTTGAAGGAGTTATCTAGCTGTGTTGGCGTGGTTTGTTGAAGGAGTTATCTAGCTGTGTTGACGTGGTTTGTTGAAGGAGTTATCTAGCTGTGTTGACGTGGTTTGTTGAAGGAGTTATCTAGCTGTGTTGACGTGGTTGTTGAAGGAGTTATCTAGCTGTGATGACGTGGTTTGTTGAAGGAGTTATCTAGCTGTGTTGACGTGGTTTGTTGAAGGAGTTATCTAGCTCTGTTGGCGTGGTTTGTTGAAGGAGTTATCTAGCTGTGTTGGCGTGGTTTGTTGAAGGAGTTATATAGCTGTGTTGGCGTGGTTTGTTGAAGGAGTTATCTAGCTGTGTTGGCGTGGTTTGTTGAAGGAGTTATCTAGCTGTGTTGGCGTGGTTTGTTGAAGGAGTTATCTAGCTGTGTTGATGTGGTTGTTGAAGGAGTTATCTAGCTGTGTTGACGTGGTTTGTTGAAGGAGTTATCTAGCTGTGTTGACGTGGTTTGTTGAAGGAGTTATCTAGCTGTGTTGACGTGGTTTGTTGAAGGAGTTATCTAGCTGTGTTGACGTGGTTTGTTGAAGGAGTTATCTAGCTGTGTTGGCGTGGTTTGTTGAAGGAGTTATCTAGCTGTGTTGGCGTGGTTTGTTGAAGGAGTTATCTAGCTGTGTTGACGTGGTTTGTTGAAGGAGTTATCTAGCTGTGTTGATGTGGTTTGTTGAAGGAGTTATCTAGCTGTGTTGACGTGGTTTTTTGAAGGAGTTATCTAGCTGTGTTGACGTGGTTTGTTGAAGGAGTTATCTAGCTGTGTTGACGTGGTTTGTTGAAGGAGTTATCTAGCTGTGTTGACGTGGTTTGTTGAAGGAGTTATCTAGCTGTGTTGAGTGTTTGTTGAAGGAGTTATCTAGCTGTGTTGACGTGGTTTGTTGAAGGAGTTATCTAGCTGTGTTGACGTGGTTTGTTGAAGGAGTTATCTAGCTGTGTTGACGTGGTTTGTTGAAGGAGTTATCTAGCTGTGTTGACGTGGTTTGTTGAAGGAGTTATCTAGCTGTGTTGACGTGGTTTGTTGAAGGAGTTATCTAGCTGTGTTGACGTGGTTTGTTGAAGGAGTTATCTAGCTGTGTTGACGTGGTTTGTTGAAGGAGTTATCTAGCTGTGTTGACGTGGTTTGTTGAAGGAGTTATCTAGCTGTGTTGACGTGGTTTGTTGAAGGAGTTATCTAGCTGTGTTGACGTGGTTTGTTGAAGGAGTTATCTAGCAGTGTTGACGTGGTTTGTTGAAGGAGTTATCTAGCTCTGTTGACGTGGTTTGTTGAAGGAGTTATCTAGCTGTGTTGACGTGGTTTGTTGAAGGAGTTATCTAGCTTTTTTGAAGTTGTTTGTTGAAGTTATCTAGCTGTGTTAACGTGGTTTGTTGAAGGAGTTATCTAGCTGTGTTGACGTGGTTTGTTGAAGGAGTTATCTAGCTGTGTTGACGTGGTTTGTTGAAGGAGTTATCTAGCTGTGTTGACGTGGTTTGTTGAAGGAGTTATCTAGCTGTGTTAACGTGGTTTGTTGAAGGAGTTATCTAGCTGTGTTGACGTGGTTTGTTGAAGGAGTTATCTAGCTGTGTTGACGTGGTTTGTTGAAGGAGTTATCTAGCTGTGTTGACGTGGTTTGTTGAAGGAGTTATCTAGCTGTGTTGACGTGGTTTGTTGAAGGAGTTATCTAGCTGTATTGACGTGGTTTGTTGAAGGAGTTATCTAGCAGTGTTGACGTGGTTTGTTGAAGGAGTTATCTAGCTGTGTTGGCGTGGTTTGTTGAAGGAGTTATCTAGCTGTGTTGACGTAGTTTGTTGAAGGAGTTATCTAGCTGTGTTGACGTGATTTGTTGAAGGAGTTATCTAGCTGTTTTGATGTGATTTGTTGAATGAGTTATCTAGCTGTGTTGACGTGGTTTGTTGAAGGAGTTATCTAGCTGTGTTGACGTGGTTTGTTGAAGGAGTTATCTAGCTGTGTTGACGTGGTTTGTTGAAGGAGTTATCTAGCTGTGTTGGCGTGGTTTGTTGAAGGAGTTATCTAGCTGTGTTGACGTGGTTTGTTGAAGGAGTTATCTAGCTGTGTTGACGTGGTTTGTTGAAGGAGTTATCTAGCTGTGTTGACGTGGTTTGTTGAAGGAGTTATCTAGCTGTGTGATGGGGTTTGTTGAAGGAGTTATCTAGCCCTGTTGACGTGGTTTGATGAAGGAGTTATCTAGCTGTGTTGACGTGGTTTGTTGAAGGAGTTATCTAGCTGTGTTGGCGTGGTTTGTTGAAGGAGTTATCTAGCTGTGTTGACGTGTTTGTTGAAGGAGTTATCTAGCTGTGTTGACGTGGTTTGTTGAAGGAGTTATCTAGCTGTGTTGACGTGGTTTGTTGAAGGAGTTATCTAGCTGTGTTGACGTGGTTGTTGAAGGAGTTATCTAGCTGTGTTGACGTGGTTTGTTGAAGGAGTTATCTAGCTGTGTTGACGTGGTTTGTTGAAGGAGTTATCTAGCTGTGTTGACGTGGTTTGTTGAAGGAGTTATCTAGCTGTGTTGGCGTGGTTTGTTGAAGGAGTTATCTAGCTGTGTTGGCGTGGTTTGTTGAAGGAGTTATCTAGCTGTGTTGACGTGGTTTGTTGAAGGAGTTATCTAGCTGTGTTGACGTGGTTTGTTGAAGGAGTTATCTAGCTGTGTTGACGTGGTTTGTTGAAGGAGTTATCTAGCTGTGTTGACGTGGTTTGTTGAAGGAGTTATCTAGCTGTGTTGACGTGGTTTGTTGAAGGAGTTATCTAGCTGTGTTGACGTGGTTTGTTGAAGGATTTATCTAGCTGTGTTGACGTGGTTTGTTGAAGGAGTTATCTAGCTGTGTTGACGTGGTTTGTTGAAGGAGTTATCTAGCTGTGTTGACGTGGTTTGTTGAAGGAGTTATCTAGCTGTGTTGACGTGGTTTGTTGAAGGAGTTATCTAGCTGTGTTGACGTGGTTTGTTGAAGGAGTTATCTAGCAGTGTTGACGTGGTTTGTTGAAGGAGTTATCTTGCTCTGTTGACGTGGTTTGTTGAAGGAGTTATCTAGCTGTGTTGACGTGGTTTGTTGAAGGAGTTATCTAGCTTTTTTGAAGTTGTTTGTTGAAGTTATCTAGCTGTGTTAACGTGGTTTGTTGAAGGAGTTATCTAGCTGTGTTGACGTGGTTTGTTGAAGGAGTTATCTAGCTGTGTTGACGTGGTTTGTTGAAGGAGTTATCTAGCTGTGTTGACGTGGTTTGTTGAAGGAGTTATCTAGCTGTGTTAACGTGGTTTGTTGAAGGAGTTATCTAGCTGTGTTGACGTGTTTGTTGAAGGAGTTATCTATCTGTGTTGACGTGGTTTGTTGAAGGAGTTATCTAGCTGTGTTGACGTGGTTTGTTGAAGGAGTTATCTAGCTGTGTTGACGTGGTTTGTTGAAGGAGTTATCTAGCTGTGTTGACGTGGTTTGTTGAAGGAGTTATCTAGCTTTTTTGAAGTTGTTTGTTGAAGTTATCTAGCTGTGTTGACGTGGTTTGTTGAAGGAGTTATCTAGCTGTGTTGACGTGGTTTGTTGAAGGAGCTATCTAGCTGTGTTGACGTGGTTTGTTGAAGGAGTTTTCTAGCTGTGTTGACGTGGTTTGTTGAAGGAGTTATCTAGCCCAGTTGATGGGGTTTGTTGAAGGAGTTATCTAGCCCAGTTGATGGGGTTTTTTGAAAGAGTTATATAGCCCTGTTGATGGGGTTTATTAAAGGAGTTATCTAGCCCTGTTGATGGGGTTTGTTGAAGGAGTTATCTAGCCCAGTTGATGAGGTTTGTTGAAGGAGTTATCTAGCCCTGTTGGTGGGGTTTGTTGAAGGAGTTATCTAGCCCAGTTGATGGGGTTTGTTGAAGGAGTTATCTAGCCCTGTTGGTGGGGTTTGTTGAAGGAGTTATCTAGCCCAGTTGATGGGAATTGTTGAAGGAGTTATCTAGCCCTGTCGATGGGGTTTGTTGAAGGAGTTATCTAGCTGTGTTGACGTGGTTTGTTGAAGGAGTTATCTAGCTGTGTTGATGGGGTTTGTTGAAGGAGTTATCTAGCTGTGTTGACGTGGTTTGTTGAAGGAGTTATCTAGCCCAGTTGATGGGGTTTGTTGAAGGAGTTATCTAGCCCTGTTGATGGGGTTTGTTGAAGGAGTTATCTAGCCCTGTTGATGGGGTTTCTTGAAGGAGTCATTTAGCCCTGTTGCTGGGTTTTGTTGAAGAAATTGTTTAACCCTGTTTATGCAGTTTGTTGAAGGGGTTATCTAGCCCTATTCCTGTAGACGCAGTTTGTTGAAGGAGTTATCTACCCTGTTTATGCAGTTTGTTGAAGGAGTTATCTAGCCATGTTGATGAGGTTTGTTGAAGGAGTTATCTAGCCCTGTTGATGCAGTTTATTGAAGGAGTTATCTAGCCTGTTGATGCGTTTTGTTGAAGGAGTTATCTACCCTGTTGATGCGATTTGTTGAAGGAGTTATCTACCCTGTTTATGCGGATGGATGGACGGACGGACGATTGATGGATGGATGGATGGATGGATGGACGGACGGACGGACGGACGGACGGAAATTTGGAAAAATCACAAATTGATGTAGGAGTAGCATCATTTTCCTGGCGGACATTCGTAGAAGAAATCAAGTTTTGAGAATGACGACTTCTAAGTCTGGTAAGATTATTTGCCTAAATATGTGTCCAGAAACGATTAGCCTTGCATAAGGGTTCAGGAAAATAAATACCAGGCAATAAGTCCCAAATAAGTGCATGCTTAAGACAAATGTTCTGACAAAATTATGCAGAACAATGCACATCATAAACATACAATGGTATTGGGCAGCCAGATTAGCAGAAAGACAAGACAAACTACAACCTTCAGTGAATGCCTTCACCGGGAATACCGAACAAACTACACACATTCAATACACAATTCCGAGTCAGAAAACTTTCAGTTTGAAGGATGAAGATGTATAGCAGTCACTAACATGTTTCGTGAGGAGCTGGACGTTCGATGTTGACGTTCCATCACAATGTTACAATCGATCACAAAGCTGCATTCTCGTTTGGGTTCTTAGTTCCAACATTGCCAGGATAATACAATGAACTATTAATCTCAGTGCCAACATTGCCAGGATAATACAATGAACTATTAATCTCAGTGCCAACATTGCCAGGATAATACAATGAACTATTAATCTCAGTGCCCACACTGCAGGATAATACAGTGAACTATTAATCTCAGTGCCCACACTGCCAGGATAATAAAATGAACTATTAATCTCAGTGCCCACATTGCCAGGATAATACAATGAACTATTAATCTCAGTGCCCACATTGCCAGGATAATACAGTGAACTATTAATATCAGTGCCAACATTGCCAGGATAATACAGTGAACTATTAATATGTTCTAATGTTCCAATATATTTGATCTGCTTCTTTCAACGCCGCTAGAAGTCACATAGCGTTCCTTGTGTTCTTGTTTGTCTTTCGTCTCTATTGTAGGCGAATTGTTCAATCTTATCTAATGAGTCTGTGCTTGCCAACTTTGTTTCTCTTGAAAGTGTTATTTTTTTGTCTCTCAAAGTCTTTTCTTTTTCTGTATCCTGATGTTTCCCACTGAAGAAACAGTTTTGAAATTCTCTTGTTGTCTCTTCTCAACACATGTCCGACATATGTCCACCTTCTCTTCCAAAACTGTAGATGAGATTGTTGGTGGCGTGGCCATATCTCCTATCTCTATAATTAGTCTTGGATACACTGACGTGTCTCACGTCATTATTGGTTATATTCATCCCAATCTTTGATTCAATCTCAATACAATTTTTATAATTGCTTATTAATCGCTTTATTATATCTGCCATTTCTTATTTTCTTTGTCAGTTTATTTGAAGAAAAAAACATGATGCATTCAAAGTGAAATTACGTGCATAGGATTTTGGCATCAGTTAGGCGTAATTAGCGCCAGCATTTCTCCTGGTGTAAGAGATGCGTCCAAACATGCTTGTAAAGAGAATATGTCACGTGTATTACTTTCATTTAACAAAAGAGAATTATAATTTACACTGCATGTTAGACATTGCGAAATGTCTTTTTTAATGGATGTTGTGATCATGGGATTTTTGCCAGTTCGTAAAAACAATAATGGTTCTGAGATGCATATTTTGAAAGTACAGAGATCGAGGGTGTTTGACTCTTGTTTTATGACTCAGAAACTGCTTTTTATCATTACTGGTTGGTTTTGGCTCCAAATTCGTGAAAAAAGATAAGACACTTCACAGAGATCGAAACTTGCTAAACATCAAGCTCAAAGATAAAATGAGAGCAACGATATTATCGTCACTTGATCGTATCGTCACTTGATCGTATCGTCACTTGATCGTATCGTCACTTGATCGTATCGTCACTTGATCGTATCGTCACTTGATCGTATCGTCACTTGATCGTATCGTCACTTGATAAAAGAGGAAGGGCTCTGTGAAGACAAGGGGTATTGGGTCTTTTGATCTTGACACTGTACGTGCAGTTGTTGGGCCTTTAAGGAATGCTTTGGAGAAGAGAGTAGTTAGTCGATCAATAAAAATGTATGGTTGCCTTGAACTTAGCTTTAACTTAAGACAATTTAAAACAGCCAATTGAAAAGCGCCTTTTGTTAAAGACGAGCTACAAATACTATAATGGACAATGCTATATTATTATTAATATTATAATTATTATTAACAGCTTCTATACAGGTTAATACCGTGAGTACGCTGATTTTTTCACCAAGCTAGTTGGTTCTCTCTATGTTTTTCAACCCTTAACATACGTTATTACCTGGTTCCGAGGAACATGCAACCAGCTCGAGTATAGAACAAAACTAATGAAGATGACGCGAGCGAGCATGTGATAAGCCCAATTTGGAAACTTATTACAGCTACAAAATGATTTCATTTGTTCCCTTCATGTTTTATGGATAAAATAACTGACTCTTGTAGCTGACTTCCTGCCTGTTTCGAATTTTCAAATAAATATGACTATATAATACATATATGACCCTTTTCGTCTTGTCAGACGGTTTAATGCAGGCTATTGTGTATTTTGTTGTTGAGATTTTGTTTTTGTCGAACAGCTTCTCTCGTTGCTGATGTTACCAATGGTTAACAAACACATTCGACCACAGAATGAACAAGTCAGACCCACTAATCCACACAGTTTTCTATCTTTTTTTTTCATGAATCTCTTCCATGTTTTGCCATAGCACAGCCTTTCAAATTGTCATGCCATTTTTTGTGTCTTTCAGAGATGATTTACAAATATCTCTATATCGTAGTGTTGGTCTGCCGATGTGTCTTTTTCAGTGTATTAGTTCGCCATATAGTATTTTCTTAGGAATGCTGTTTTCTTCCTTTCGATGGATGTACCTAGCCCTATTAACCTTATACGTCTTAGCATTGACATGATTGTTAGGGTCTTAGCACGTTGCAGGACATTTAAGTTGGTTATTTTGTCCTGCCATTGATGTGAATTATTCTGCGGAGACATGGCATGTGAAAGATATTTAGTCTTTTTTCATGATTTGAGTATGTTGTCCAGGTTTCAGATCCATATAACAGTGTGCTGAGCACATAGGTCCGATATATTAAGAGTTTGGTATTCAGTGTTTAGTTTCGTTTTGTTTCCAGGCCCTTTCTGTGAGTTTGCCGAAGGTCGTAGCTGCATTACCAATTCGGCTGTTTATTTCATCATCAAGAGAAATGGTTTGTGTAATTGTGGATCCAAGATATGTAAATTTCTGAACTGATTCTAGTGGACAATCTTTAAGAGTGATTAATAAAGGTTTGATGTCGCCTTGACTTAGTATTACTGTTTTCTGAACATTAATTGACAGTGAAAAAAGGTCGCATACTTTGTCCAGGTTGTTGATCAGCGATTGATTCTATGAGCGACTAGAGCTGCATCGTCAGCAAATAAAAGTTCTTTATGAGGGCAACATTTGTTTTTGTTTTCGCTCTTAGTCGTGCTAAGTAGACCAGTGAGCCATCTTGTACGAATGTCAATGTGCCCCGAGCTGTTTTCTAAGGTGTAATCTAAAAGCACAGCACAAAACGATGCCAAAAATAGTGGGACGAGGACACATCCCCGCTTCACTCCGCTGTTGACTTTGAAACTCTCTGGTGAACTCCCATCAAAGTGGATTTAACATCACGTTTTCATGAAAGGATTTTCTCAAGATTTTCTCCTTTTATGGAATGGAACCGTAGAGTCGGTAAACTTTGTTTTAAAAATAGAAAAGTCCATGTTTATTTGCTCATGTTTTTGGCTTTTTAAGACTTTTCCGTACGCTTCGACGCACTGTACGTTATACCGATTACCGATTTATCGATGGGAACGTTTACCCGCAGAGAGCGTCACTCTCAATCTGATTTGTGTAAACCATCATCAAGTTGTATCCTTGTACATGTCTTATATCATCTTAGTATGGGTGGAAACCAGGACATAGACTTGTTCTGCATCATATGTGGAGCGGAATCTTTGAATAAATATGTTACAATGATTGTGTTTCTGTTTAGTGATATCTGGTCAAAATGTCTATAGATACTGTTTATGTTGTGTATTTCTATTATCAGAAGTTATGAGCTTGGTAAAATACCAGTTTGAGTGATAACATGTGATACTTTTTATGTACGAGTTGAACTTTGCAAGATGGAGCGATCATCATAAAAGGTTTGTTCCTAAGCATTTATTTACGCCTTTTTGTCTCTTGACACTTAGAAAATGGTCTCTCTTGACACTTAGAAAATGGTCTCTCTTGACACTTAGAAAATGGTCTCTCTTGACACTTAGAAAATGGTCTCTCTTGACACTTAGAAAATGGTCTCTCTTGACACTTAGAAAATGGTCTCTCTTGACACTTAGAAAATGGTCTCTCTTGACACTTAGAAAATGGTCTCTCTTGACACTTAGAAAATGGTCTCATTTGACACTTAGAAAATGGTCTCTCTTGACACTTAGAAAATGGTCTCTCTTGACACTTAGAAAATGGTCCCTCTTGACACTTAGAAAATGGTCTCTCTTGGCACTTAGAAAATGGACCCATTTGGATCATAATTACCACTACTATTTTCTACCACTACTATTTTCTACCACTACTATTTTCTACCACTACTATTTTCTACCACTACTATTTTCTACCACTACTATTTTCTACCACTACTATTTTCTACCACTACTATTTTCTACCACTCGTCATCATCAAGTACCGGGCCTGCTGGCGTAGGTGATCATGTCTTTCCACAACTTTCGATCTCGGCAGCTATTTATCATTTCTGTTGTTGACCTTCTGCCAAGCCATTCTCTTAAGCTGTCTGTTATATTTTCTTTTTGCTTCCCTCTATCACTTCGTCCCTCAATTTTTCCAGTTGTTACAATATATTCCAATTGTTCTCTTCTCATTACATGGCCAAAAAATGATGATTGTTTCTTCCTAATATTGGAAATTAGCTCTCTTTTTGCTTTGATCTCTCTCAGAACGTCTTCATTACTCTTCTTAGCTGTCCATGGTATTCTCAACATTCTTCTGTAAAACCACATTTCTACAGTCTCCAGTGATTTTCTTGTCTGTTGTCCTACCATGATTCGCATCCATATGTTAAGACTGGCTCTACGTACATTTAAAACTCTTTTCTTGTTTCTATTGTCAAAAATGGATTGCATAGTATCTTCCTCATTTTTGGAAAGCTGCTTTTGCCTGCGCTATTCTGCATCTCAACTCTTTTGTACATCTTCCGGCTGAGGTTAACAAAGTTCATTGACGACAAAGAGAGAAGAGATCGTGGACGACAAAGAGAGAAGATACTGGATAGCCTGGTGTCATGGCATGGAAAACAGTCAACAACAGAATTGATATGATGCTCTACGGATAGAAACTTGTGGAAGGACATGATCGCCTACGCCAACAGTATGGCACATGATGATGAGTTGTCCGGAACGAGTTCCTGTTTCAGCTAACTTTTAGGATTTACTCCCTTGATCTCTGTTTTTTTTTTATAATTTATTTTTTTTTAAATGTAATATAATTGTAATATTGTTATACAATTGTATAAATATACAATCCATTGTAAGTAAATGTAAGTACATCTTCATTGATCTGGATTATCTCTCGTTATAAAAGCATTGATAAATAGGGCTACAGTAAAGCTGATCGTAGATGGCATTGATAAATAGGGCTACAGTAAAGCTGATCTTAGATGGAATTGATAAATAGGGCTACAGTCAAGCTGATCTTAGATGGCATTGATAAATAGGGCTACAGTCAAGCTGATCTTAGATGGAATTGATAAATAGGGCTACAGTCAAGCTGATCTTAGATGGCATTGATAAATAGGGCTACAGTCAAGCTGATCTTAGATGGCATTGATAAATAGGGCTACAGTCAAGCTGATCTCAGATGGCATTGATAAATAGGGCTACAGTCAAGCTGATCTTAGATGACATTGATAAATAGGGCTACAGTCAAGCTGATCTTAGATGACATTGATAAATAGGGTACAGTCAAGCTGATCTTAGATGGACAAATGACTGTGACCTCTAGTGACTGGGGCAGATGGTGCTCGTCAACCTGGGAGGGCCGACCATCTAAGGGCAGAATCTCTCCTACAGAAAAGATCATCTGCTGCCTTGCAGGAAGATTGGGACAATCAAAGGCTAGGAAAAGCAAACCTGAATGAAATGCTGGCTGAAATCGGATGCACTGGGCCACTGGCGCAGAACACAGTGCAACGTATAACGGGTGTTCAGTCAGAGTGGATCTGACAGACTCTAATTGTGATGTTCTGTCTGTGGGAGCGATCAACACACTTAGCCTGACAGCTGACTTCATGTGAGAGTCTGGAATCCTTACTCTGATTGAGTCCTGAACGCAGAGAGAGAGAGAGAGAGAGAGAGAGAGAGAGAGAGATGAAAAAAAGAACTGTTATGACTAAAAGTAATATATAGTTCATGCTCTTACTGTAATACACGTGATATGTGATACACCTGTCAAGTCGAGCAATTTACCTGCTGCTGTATACAGTAGACAGTACAACCTGCGGCTGACCTGTTGCCTTCCAGGTGTGTTATGAGGAGTAAAAGGTTGAGGGAGGGTACCCTGAAGTAAAAACAACCCCACTGCCTTGTGGGTGAGACCTTTTTAGTCAAAGGCTAGCGGAGCCAACCGTAACAAACCGACGGAAGGCAACAGGAAACCACCGCTGTAACTTCGTGGAATAATCGTGGATCGCCAGAATTTACGACAACAACGTTAAGGTGGATCCCAATGGAATACCTGCTTGTGGTAGGGGACGTGTTACAGGTGAAACCCGCGTGTGGTAGAAAGACATGTTACAGGTGAAACCCCGCGTGTGGTAGAAGACATGTTACAGGTGAAACCCGCGTGTGGTAGAAGACATGTTACAGGTGAAACCCGCGTGTGGTAGGGGACATGTTACAGGTGAAACCCGCGTGTGGTAGGGTCGTGTTACAGGTGATACCCGCGTGTGGTAGGGGACATGTTACAGGTGAAACCCGCGTGTGGTAGGGGTCGTGTTACAGGTGAAACCCGCGTGTGGTAGGGGACGTGTTACAGGTGAAACCCGCGTGTGGTAGGGGACGTGTTACAAGTGATACCCGCGTGTGGTAGGGGACGTGTTACAGGTGATACCCGCGTGTGGTAGGGGACGTGTTACAAGTGATACCCGCGTGTGGTAGGGGACGTGTTACAGGTGATACCCGATCGTCATCAAGCTACAGTAAGCAAGATAAGATAAAACAGACACTGAAAATATGAACTTGCAATGTAAGAACACTATTGCAAAAAGGAAAACTGGAAAATATAAAAGGGGAAATGAAAAATGATGATTTCCATTTATTGGGGCTATGTGAAATGAATTACACTGGATTATGGGAGATATATTCTGATGAACATAAGATAATCTATTCTGGTGGTACTGACTGAAACCAAAGATGAGTACGGATTATCTTGGATGCAAAAGAGCAAGAACAGCGAAATGCTTTTACCCAATATCTGACCGAGTCCTTTAGTGAAATTGAATGGAAAGCCGATATGTATTAATATCAATAAATTAATAGCAACAAATATGGACTACATATGAATATCAAAAAGACTGAAAATATGATCATAAACAAAGAACATTTTCAAGACCTACAAATAAATATCAAAGTTGAAGGAATACATCTGGAGAAGTTCAAAGCTACAACTACCTGGGCATACTATAAACCAATGATGGAAAATGTATAACTGAAATAAACAAAAGAATAGGAATGGCAAAAAAGTAATTTTAATGCCATGAAAAATAACTAACATCAAACAAATAACACCAGGGCTAAAACTAAAATAGCAAAATGGTACATCTTCTCGATATTCCTATATGGTGCAGAAACATGGACATTAGACAAGAAAACCGAACATAAAATTGAAGCCTTTGAAATGTGGATTTATAGAAGAATAGGTTAGAATTGGATGGAAGGAAAAGAAAATAAATGATGAAGTCTTAAAACACTTAAAATGAAAGAGAGAACTACTAAACACAATTAAAACAGAGAAATGACGTTTTTGGGGCATGTTAAAAGACACAGCAGGCAGTCTAAAATAAGTAATATTGGAGGGAAAATACAAGGTAAAAGCGGCAGAGGCAGACCAAAAACTAACATGTACGAGTAACATCAAAAGATGGACAAGTCAATCTATGAATGATAATCTGCACATCAAAGCAAGAGACAGAGTAGAATGTCGCTCCATGGTAACCAACCTTCGATGCGGAGACGGCACTTAATGATGATGATGGTGTAGTAATACCTGTTTAAGCAACATCCAAGACGTGTGTGGACATGGACAAGCCCAGGAGAACACACACATCATCACATTGATGACATTATGATAAGCAACATCCAAGACGTCTGGGACATGGACAAGCCCAGGAGACAACACACATCATCACATTGAGACATTATGATAAGCAATAGATTTAGAAACAGTCTGGTGTGTGTGAAAACTAGACCAGGGGCAGATTGCAATAGTGATCATGTACCAGTTGTGGGAAAGCTTAGAGTAACATTAAAAGCAGCAAAACGAGCCACAGTTAATATCAAGTGAAATTTAGATTGAGCCAAATCAAACAAGATATTACAAGACAATATAACATGCAATAGAGAGGTTACAAAGCGTTGATAAACAGTGGGAAATACTAAAACAAATCAATGTAAACAAACATCAAAAGAGAGTACATGCCACCACGGAGGACAAATTCAAGAAATTAATGGATGGCAGATGACATTTTACAGCTAATGGATACAAGAAGAAGAAATAAAGAAAATAAAGATGAGTATAAGAGATTACATAAAGAAATTGTAATAAAATGGAATGAAACATAGAAGCATATCTAAAACAGAAATGCAAAGAAATTGTAAAGCAACAAAAGGAGATGCCAAAATTATATACAAACAATTGAAGAATTAACAGGAAAAAAAACTGAATAAAAACTGAATGTTCAGATCAAAGGAAGGAGAACTTTTGATTGAACAAGAAAGCAAAAGGGAACGATGAACAGAACACAATCAAGATCTTTATAATGAACGAACAGAAATAGCTATTAAGGATAATGGGGAAGGACCAGAAATACTCAAAGAAGAAGTGAAAGACGCCTTGCGCAATATGAAAGCAGGCAAAGCTCCTGGACCAGATAATATAACTCAAGAAGAGATTGAAGCCATGGGTGATTTGGAATAGAATAATAACAAAATATTGAATGATATCTACAACAGGGATATATACCAGATGACATGCTCAAGTCAATATTCATAGCCATACCAAAGAAATCGGGGTGCGATTGAATGCGATGATCATCGCACAATAAGCCTTATGAGTCATATGACTAGATATTACTAAGAATCATCATGCGAAGAGTGCGAAACAAAATCAGCCCAGAAATTAGCGATGAACAGTGTGGTTTTGTTTAGAGGTAAAGGAACAAGCAATGTCATTTATATCATAAGATCTTTAGCAGAAATAGCCATAGAGGTGAAAACAGATCTATACCTATGTTTTCATAGATTATACCAAGCATGTGACAAAGTAATGCACCAAGAAATAATCACAAATTTAGAAGGCATAAACGTAGACAGCAAGATCTAAGAATAATAAAGAACATGTACTGGCAACAAACAAAGGACAAAGGTAGAGTTCGATTGAAACCGACGGCTCCAGTTCATCCAGCCTTAAACATGGTACCAGATTTTTTTTCTAGAAAGTAAAGCGGCACGGGCGTAATACCGGTCACCATACCCCAAAAATCATGTGCCGAAGGTGTGTCAAATTTTGTGGTCACTAACACCATATTCCCTGTACGTGACTTGGCGTGATGGGTCACTAACACCAATATTCCCTGTACGTCACTTGGCGTGACGGGTCACTAACACCATATTCCCTGTACGTCACTTGGCGTGACGGGTCACTAACACCATATTCCCTGTACGTGACTTGGCGTGATGGTCACTAACACCATATTCCCTTTACGTCACTTGCGTGACGGTCACTAACACCATATTCCCTGTACGTCACTTGGCGTGACGGGTCACTAACACCATATTCCCTGTTACGTCACTTGGCGTGACGGGGGTACTTGACTTTGACTTTACTACTGGCAACAAACAGTGGCCATAAGAACTAGAAATCAACTAAGAATGTTAAAAAAAAATAAAAAACAGGGTGTCAGGCAAGGTTGTGTGCTGGTCACCAGATTTATTTAATATGTATAGTGAGACTATTTTTAAGATCTATAAGGGGCATGCCTGGAATAACAATTCGAGGTCATAATATAAATAATTTAATGTATACTTATGATGCAGTCTTAATTTCTAAGAATGAAAATGAGCTGACAGAAATGTTAGACGTTATAGTGAAAAAAGACAAAAATAAACGGCTCAGCCTGAAAGTAAAAAGGCAGAAGTAATAGTAGCAATAAAGAAAAATACTTCGCCTCCAATGCACAATAAAGACAAGTGGTACAATATTAAAACAGGTAATGAATTTAAATATTTGGGAACTTTGTTAACCTCAGATGGTAGATGTACAACAGAGGTGAGATGCAGAATGGCTCAGGCAAAGTAACATTCCAAAATAAATGATGAAGATACTTTGAAATTCATTTTTGAAAATAGAAACAAGAAAAAGAGTTCTAAATGTTTGTAGATCCAGTTTTAACGTTAGATGTGAATCATGGACAATAGGACAACAGACAAGAAATCACTGGAGGCTGTAGAAATGTGGTTTTACAGAGGAATGTTAAGAATACCATGGACAGCTAAGAAGAGTAATGAAAACGTTCTGAAAGAGGCCAAAGCAAAAAGAGAGCTAATTTCCAATATTAGGAAGAAACAGTCATCACTTTTTGGCCATGTAATGAGAAGGGAACAGCTACTGCTGGAATATATTTTAACAACTGGGAAAATTGAGGACGAGGAGATAGAGGGAAGCAAAGAGAAAAGATACCAGACAGCTTAAGAGAATTTCTTGGCAGACGGTCAACAACAGAAATGATAAATAACTGTCGAGATCGAAAGTTGTAGAGAGACATGATCGCCTACGCCAGAAGGCATGGTACATAATAATGATGATGATATTGAGTCATGTGACTTATCATCAAGCGCCTTACCGGTTGGCGTAAGCGATCATGTCCTTCAACAATTCTTTGTCCACAATAAAAAAAGGTTCCCTCCATGCTTTTCTAGGCGTATGGGGAATATGGTGTCAGTGACCATAATTTCTCATGGCGGCGGCACATGTTTAGATGATATGGTCGGTAATACGCCAGGCCGCCTTAAACTTTCCTGACAAATCTCTGGTATCTATTTTCTACCCGGATCCTTGTGATCAGGAAGCGAGCACACCAATAACACAACCACCGAGGCCCCTCTGTCCACATCTTATCAACTGTGTCGTTCACTGTTTTCCAAGCCAAGACATCAATCTTTCTCCCAAGTATTCTACTTCGTATTTCTGTGATGCAACTTCTTTATGGTGTTATTATTGTGCCCATGTAACAGTCTTACATTACATTTAAATATTACTACTACTATTACAGGTACTATTACTCATCATCATGTTCCATTCTGGTTGCCGTTGGCGATCATGTCCCTCCACAATCTTCTAACTACAGTGCATCGTATCAGTTCTGTTGTTGACTGTTTTTCCATGCCATGACACCAAGCTATCCAGTATTTTCTCTCTTTGTCATCCACGATCTTTCTTTCCTTTTATTTTGCCAGTTTTAACCAAGTATTCCAACTTTCCTCTTCTCATGATGTGCCCGAAAATGTTGATTGTTTTCTTTCTGATGTTTTTTTTAGGAGCTCCCTTTTTGTGTTGGCCTCTTTGAGAACTTCCTCATTCGTCGTTTCAGCTGTCCAGGGAACTTTCACATTTCTTCTGAGAAATCCATTTCTGTGCCTCTAATCGTATCTAATTGTTTGTCTACTGTCCATGATTCGCTTCCATAAGTCAGAATTGGTTCTATATAGCAATGATGAACTCTCTTTCTCATCTATTGACATAGATGTGTGTACTATTACTACTGATATTATATTACCATTGGGGCTGCAATTATTGATTACCATTATGACAGCTATTATATTTATATATTACCATTATGACAGCTATTATATTATATATTACCATTATGACAGCTATTATATTTATATATTACCATTATGACAGCTATTATATTTATATATTATCATTATGACAGCTATTATATTATATATTACCATTATGACAGCTATTATATTTATATATTACCATTATGACAGCTATTATATTTATATATTATCATTATGACAGCTATTATATTATATATTATCATTATGACAGCTATATATTATATATTTACAATTGTGACCGCTATTACATATACCACTGTTGCTACGATAGTTACAAGTAATATTACTACTAATATTATATTTACAATTGTAATTACTATAATATATTACTACTGATACTATTACAAATACCATCAATACACAAACTACACTATTGCTGATATTATCATATGAATTTCAAATTGCCTATGTATGCATCAACGAATTATTTCAGGGTAAGAGGTATTTTAACAACAACCGGAAACACACACAATAAATCAACAGAACAAAAATACAATAAACAGTCCTAAGCAGGATTTAACCCGTACGCGGCATAATCGTCTTGCCCACGAGAAAACGCCCACTAGAGCATAGTGCCAGTTATTGAAGCAACAAAAATGCTATTCACACCAACTCGAGAATGAAATGTATATGTGTATTTTCTTTCTAAGACAAGTATCTTCCAGACAGAGAAGGGCCGAATACTTGCGTTGTAAACAAACAAATTAAAGACGAAACAGCACGTATCGTAGTTTCCATTTGATTAGTGTGTAATATAACTCTCCTCCTGAAATGTTTTTGTTGATCTGTCGCCTCGGATAGATTCCGTTCATAAAATACAATTTCTTGGGATTTCTCAGAAGAATGTTGAAAGTTCCCTGGACAGATAAAAAGACCAACGAAGAAATTCTCAAAGAGGCTAACACAAAAAGGGAACTCCTAAAAAACATCAGAAATAAACAATCAACATTTTTTGGGCACATCATGAGAAGAGTAAAGTTGGAATATTTGGTTACAACTGACAAAATAAAAGGAAAGAGAGATCGCGGACGACAAAGAGAGAAAATACTAGATAGCTTGCTGTCATGGCATGGGAAACAATCAACAACAGAACTGATACATGCACTATACATAGAACTCTCTTAGAAGGGGGCCTCGGTAGCCGAGTTGGGAAACCACCAGACTGGACTACTGACGTTCGGACAACCCGTGTTCGATTCCCGCTGGGAGCAGTGTGAGTTGTACTCGTGGTTGGAAAAAAAAATACCCCCACGGTCGACCCAGCGTTGGCAGAATGGGTACCAGGGTATTACCCTGGAAGGTGAGGAATGTCCGCTTCGCATCTGAGTTTCGATGCTTGAGGCGACACTATACAGAAATATCCGAACATTTCTGGACAGGCGGCCGAGCCACATATGGTTGTAAACTCGCGTGCTGAGACGCTGGTTCAAGTCTCGTACTTTACCTTTACTATATACTATACGAGTAGATAGAAGATTGTGGAATGACATGAATCGCCTACGCCAACCAGTATGGCACATGATTATGAACATTTCTTCCTATGTATGATGCATCAGTTGTTCATAATTAATGTCTAACTTTACTTTATCGTAAGCCACGATCACTTACCCAAGCGTACAAACGACTAAATTAAGAAAAGTGTAAACTAGTCTGGTGGCAAAGCCCTGTCTTAATAGTTTCCCCACTCGTAGTTAGCACTTAAACAAACGTTTGAACACTGTAGCTCGGTGCACAGCAGGACTGCCATATCTGCATCTTTCGGCTGGCACATCCGATTACACTCGACAGTTTGTTTAACATATAGGAACATTAGGCTCATCCAATCCTCTAGCAATTTATCACATCCTGAAGCAGTGATTCCCAAACTGTGGCAGTGATTCCCAAACTGTAACAGTAATACCAAAACTGTGACAGTGATTCTCAAACTGTGGTAATATTTCTCAACTGTGGTAATATTTTCAAACTGTGGTAATATTTCTCAAACTGTGGTAATATTTCTCAAACTGTGGTAGTAATTCTCAACTGTGGTAGTAATTCTCAACTGCAGCAGTAATTCTCAACTGTGGTAGTAATTCTTAACTGTGGCAGTAATTCTCAACTGTGGTAGTAATTCTCAACTGTGGTAGTAATTCTCAACTGTGGTAGTAATTCTTAACTGTGGCAGTAATTCTCAACTGTGGTAGTAATTCTCAACTGTGGTAGTAATTCCCAAACTGTGGTAGTAATTCTTAACTGTGGCAGTAATTCTCAACTGTGGTAGTAATTCTCAACTGTGGCAGTAATTCTCAACTGTGGTAGTAATTCCCAAACTGTGGCAGTAATCTTAACTGTGGCAGTAATTCTCAACTGTGGCAGTAATTCTCAACTGTGGTAGTAATTCTCAACTGCAGCAGTAATTCTCAACTGTGGTAGTAATTCTCAACTGTGGTAGTAATTCTTAACTGTGACAGCGATTCTCAACTGTGGTAGTAATTCTTAACTGTGGCAGTAATTCTCAACTGTGGTAGTAATTCTCAACTGCAGCAGTAATTCTCGACTGTGGTAGTAATTCTTAACTGTGGCAGTAATTCTCAACTGTGGTAGTAATTCTCAACTGCAGCAGTAATTCTCAACTGTGGTAGTAATTCTTAACTGTGGCAGGAATTCTCAACTGTGGCAGTAATTCTCAACTGCAGCAGTAATTCTCAACTGTGGCAGTAATTTCAACTGCAGCAGTAATTCTCAACTGTGGCAGTAATTCTTAACTGTGGCAGTAATTCTCAACTGCAGCAGTAATTCTCAACTGTGGTAGTAATTCTCAACTGTGGTAGTAATTCTTAACTGTGGCAGTAATTCCAAACTGTGGCAGTAATTCTTAACTGTGGCAGTAATTCTCAACTGTGGTAGTAATTCTTAACTGTGGCAGTAATTCTCAACTGTGGCAGTAAATTCTTAACTGTGGCAGTAATTCTCAACTGCAGCGTAATTCTCAACTGTGGTAGTAATTCTCAACTGTGGTAGTAATTCCCAAAACTGTGGTAGTAATTCTTAACTGTGGCAGTAATTCTCAACTTAATTCTCAACTCTTTTAAAGAGAAGGGCTCTCTGTCTAAGAGATGTATGACGCAATCCGGAGAAAGCCATAAGGAGTCCGGGTTGCCGACTCACCCTTGTCTACCAGGAAATCATCCAGAATTGGCACCTGGAATGTTCGTACCCTTAACGAACAGGGAAAAGCGGCACAAGTGGCAGCAGAAATGAACAACTACAAGATAGATATTCTGGGAATGTGTGAAACAAGATGGCTGGGAGCGGAGAGAATAAAAATTGAATACAGGGAGATGATTTTATCATCAGGACACCAGGAACCAGGAGCACAACATAGCGAAGGGGTAGCTATAATGCTATCAAAGAATGCACAGAAGACACTAATAGAATGGGAGGCAGTGGGACCAAGACTGGTGAGAGCAACATTTAGAACAACCAAAAACAAAATAAAATTACACATTATACAATGCTATGCACCAACCAACGATAAAGATGACTCAGTTAAAGATGATTTTTTATAAACAGCTACAATGCCAGATGGATGCAAGACGAGCCAAGGATATTATAATCTTGATTGGAGACCTAAATGCTAAGGTAGGATCAGACAACAGAGGCTTTGAAGAGATTATGGGAAAACATGGACTTGGAGATATAAACGAGAATGGAGAGATATTTGTGAATTTCTGCGCCTTAATCAAATGAGCCTAGGAGGAACAATATTCCAACATAAAAGAATACACAAAGCTACATGGGTGTCACCAGATCATAGAACGGAAAATCAAATTGATCACATATGTATTAATAATAAGTTTAAGTCATCCTTACAGGATGTAAAAGTATATAGAGGGGCAGATATAGCTTCTGATCATCATCTTCTGTTAGCCAAACTTAAAATTAAATTAAAAAGGTATACTACAACGAATAAGGGCAGAACGTATTTCAATGTAGGGTTTCTTAAAGAACAAGGAATTAAAGATAAATTCGCAGTCACAATATCAAACAAATACCAAGTCCTCCTACAACTAGAAAATACTATAAATATAGAAGATCATTGGAAACAGGTAAAAAATATATGGAAAGAGACATGCGAAGAAACACTGGGGAAAAGAGAACGCCAGAATAAGGCATGGATGACAGCAGAGACCCTGGATAAAATTAAAGAAAGAAAGAACAAGAAAGCAGACATAAATAAAAGCAAAACAAGAAGTAATAAAGCCAAGACACAGGAAGCTTACACAGAGGTGAATAAAGAAGTGAGAAGATGCATTAAAAGGGATAAGAGGAAATATATAGATGAATTAGCTAAAGAGGCAGAAGAAGCAGCAAATAAAGGGATTATGAAAGAACTGTACAACAGCACAAAGAAATTAGGTGGAAAATACAAACAGATCAACGCCTTTATCAAAGATAAGAAAGGAAATCTGCTTAGTAATATAAAGGAACAAATGGAGAGATGGAAGGAGCACTTTGAAGAACTTTTGAACAGACCTGGCTCAAATAATCCTCCAGATATACTACCAGCAGAAGAAGAATTACACGTTAACTGCGGAAAACCAAGCAAAGAAGAAATAATGAAAGCCATCAAACTGTTAAAAGATGGTAAAGCCACAGGACCAGATGAAATTCCTTCGGAAGCCATCAAAGCAGATATTATCACCTCTACCAAGATGTTACATAATCTATTGGATAAAATTTGGGAGAGGGAAGAAATACCTAAAGACTGGAGAGAAGGTTATATGATCAAACAACCAAAGAAAGGAAGTTTACAGGAGTGCACAAATTATAGGGAATTATGCTACTATCAGTGCCAGGAAAAATATTAGGCAGAATCATTCTGGAGAGACTAAAAGAGGCTATAGAGAAACACTTGAGAGATGAACAAGCAGGTTTTAGGAAGAACAGATCATGTGCTGATCAAATAACTACTCTACGTATAATAGTTGAACAAAGTTTAGAACTAAAATCCCCACTTTATATTGGATTCATAGATTACGAAAAGGCATTTGATAGTTTAGACAGATGAATGCTTTGGAAGTTGCTGAGTCATTATGGAATCCCCATAAAGTTTATTAACCTGATAAAAACAATGTATGAAGGAACAAAATGTAGTGTGGTGCATGAAGGACAGCTTACAGAAGCATTTGAAATAAGAACAGGAGTAAGGCAAGGATGCCTTCTGTCTCCATTTCTCTTTCTACTGGCCATAGATTGGATTATGAAAATAACTCAAACAACAGAAATGGGATCCAGTGGTCACTGACCAAACAACTTGATGATTTAGACTTTGCTGATGACATAGCTCTCCTATCACACAGCCACCAACAGATGCAAGATAAAATGAGTATATTAGATGAGAGATCACAACAGCTAGGACTAAAGATTAATAGAGATAAGACCAACATTATGAGAATTAATGCAGTTGGCAATAACCAAATAAAACTAGGAGAAATACCTCTACTAGACGTACAATCTTATATATATCTGGGCAGTAATATAGATAAAGAGGGAGGAACAGATAACGATACCAAATAAGGATATCAAAAGCAAGAGGAGCTTTCATTGCACTGGGAAACATATGGAAATCCAAAGAAATTAGGCTAAATACAAAAATACAAATTTTCAACTCCAATGTTAAGTCGGTTCTATTATATGGCTGTGAAACATGGAGAATAACAAAATTGACAATCACGAAGGTACAGACTTTCATTAATGGATGCTTGCGCAGAATAAAGGGATGGAAATGGCAGGACAAAGTCACAAACGTGGAATTATGGAAATGTACCGGTCAAATACCAGTGGATAAAGAAATACAGCGAAGACGATGGCGATGGATAGGACACACACTACGGAAACCAACTGAGAGTATTACACAACAGGCCCTTTTTTGAATCCCCAGGGGAAAAGACAAAGAGGAAGACCAAGGAATTCTTGGAGAAGACAGATTGAAGCAGAGATGAAAATGATGGGAAGACATGGAATGATCTTAAAAGAATTGCAAAAAACAGAACGACTTGGAAAGTGTTTGTTGAAGACCTATGCTCCACTGGGAGTTAAAAGGTAGAAGATAGAAGTGGTAGTAATTCTCAACTGTGGTAGTAATTCTCAACTGTGGTAGTAATTCTTAACTGTGGCAGTAATTCTCAACTGTGGTAGTAATTCTCAACTGTGGCAGTAATTCTCAACTGTGGTAGTAATCCCAAACCGTGGCAGTAATTCTTAACTGTGGCAGTAATTCTCAACTGTGGCAGTAATTCTCAACTGTGGTAGTAATTCTCAACTGCAGCAGTAATTCTCAACTGTGGTAGTAATTCTCAACTGTGGTAGTAATTCTTAACTGTGGCAGCGATTCTCAACTGTGGTAGTAATTCTTAACTGTGGCAGTAATTCTCAACTGTGGTAGTAATTCTCAACTGCAGCAGTAATTCTCGACTGTGGTAGTAATTCTTAACTGTGGCAGTAATTCTCAACTGTGGTAGTAATTCTTAACTGCAGCAGTAATTCTCAACTGTGGTAGTAATTCTTAACTGTGGCAGGAATTCTCAACTGTGGGAGTAATTCTCAACTGCAGCAGTAATTCTCAACTGTGGCAGTAATTCTCAACTGCAGCAGTAATTCTCAACTGTGGCAGTAATTCTTAACTGTGGCAGTAATTCTCAACTGCAGCAGTAATTCTCAACTGTGGTAGTAATTCTCAACTGTGGTAGTAATTCTTAACTGTGGCAGTAATTCCCAAACTGTGGCAGTAATTCTTAACTGTGGCAGTAATTCTCAACTGTGGTAGTAATTCTTAACTGTGGCAGTAATTCTCAACTGTGGCAGTAATTCTTAACTGTGGCAGTAATTCTCAACTGCAGCAGTAATTCTCAACTGTGGTAGTAATTCTCAACTGTGGTAGTAATTCTCAACTGTGGTAGTAATTCTCAACTGTGGTAGTAATTCCCAAACTGTGGTAGTAATTCTCAACTGTGGTAGTAATTCCCAAACTGTGGTAGTAATTCTTAACTGTGGTAGTAATTCTCAACTGCAGCAGTAATTCTCAACTGTGGTAGTAATTCTTAACTGTGGTAGTAATTCCCAAACTGTGGTCGTAATTCTCAACTGTGGTAGTAATTCTCAACTGTGGTAGTAATTCTCAACTGTGGTAGTAATTCCCAACTGTGGTAGTAATTCTCAACTGTGGTAGTAATTCTCAACTGTGGTAGTAATTCTCAACTGCAGCAGTAATTCTCAACTGTGGTAGTAATTCTCAACTGTGGTAGTAATTTTCAACTGTGGTAGTAATTCTCAACTGTGGTAGTAATTCTCAACTGCAGCAGTAATTCTCAACAGCGGTAGTAATTCTCAACTGCAGCAGTAATTCTCAACTGTGGTAGTAATTCTCAACTGCAGCAGTAATTCTCAACTGTGGTAGTAATTCTCAATTGCAGCAGTAATTCTCAACTGTGGTAGTAATTCTCAACTGTGACAGTAATTCTCAACTGTGGTAGTAATTCTCAACTGCAGCAGTAATTCTCAACTGTGGTAGTAATTCTCAACTGTGGTAGTAATTCTCAACTGTGGTAGTAATTCTCAACTGTGGTAGTAATTCTCAACTGTGGTAGTAATTCTCAACTGTGGTAGTAATTCTCAACTGCAGCAGTAATTCTCAACTGTGGTAGTAATTCTCAACTGTGGTAGTAATTCTCAACTGCAGCAGTAATTCTCAACTGTGGTAGTAATTCTCAACTGTGGTAGTAATTCTCAACTGTGGTAGTAATTCTCAACTGTGGTAGTAATTCTCAACTGCAGCAGTAATTCTCAACTGTGGTAGTAATTCTCAACTGTGGTAGTAATTCTCAACTGCAGCAGTAATTCTCAACTGTGGTAGTAATTCTCAACTGTGACAGTAATTCCCAAACTGTGGTAGTAATTCTCAACTGTGGCAGTAATTCCAACACTGTGATAGTAATTCCCAAACCGCGGCAGTAATTCCCAAACTGTGGCAGTAATTCCCAAGCGGATGCAGTGATTTCCAAACTGATGCAGTGATTCCCAAACTTAGCCAGTGATTCCCAAACTGAGACAGTGATTCCCAAACTGAGACAGTGATTCCAAACTGAGACAGTGATTCCCAAACTGAGACAGTAATTCCTAAACTGAGACAGTGGTTCCCAAACTGAGACAGTGATTCCAAACTGAGACAGTGATTCCCAAACTTAGCCAGTGATTCCCAAACTTAGCCAGTGATTCCAAAACTTAGCCAGTGATTCCCAAACTTAGCCAGTGATTCCCAAACTTAGCCAGTGATTCCCAAACTGAAACAGTGATTGCCAAACTGAGACAGTGACTTCCAGCCAGATGCACGTATACTCTCAGAGATATAATGCAAAATCATGTCAAGACAAGAAAAGAATATTCAATAATGTCAACAAAATACGTGTATGTAATAGTTGTAGAACCCCCAGCTCGGCTTGCAGTATTATTATTATTAGCTTGCAGGATTTTTTTTTTTTACTAATATATCCATGCCTGTCATATAAAATGTCATGATTTCTTTAAATTATGTCTGTTAAAAATGTTTTTTTTTACTAATATATCCTTGCCTGTCATATCAAATGTCATGATTTCTTTAAATTATGTCTGTTAAAAATGTTGTTTTTTACTAATATATCATTGCCTGTCATATCAAATGTCATGATTTCTTTAAATTATGTCTGTTAAAAATGTTTCTTTTTTTTTTCTAATATATCCATGCCTGTCATATCAAATGTCATGATTTCTTTAAATTATGTCTGTTAAAAATGTTTCTTTTTTTTTTCTAATATATCCATGCCTGTCATATCAAATGTCATGATTTCTTTAAATTATGTCTGTTAAAAATGTTGTTTTTTTACTAATATATCATTGCCTGTCATATCAAATGTCATGATTTCTTTAAATTATGTCTGTTAAAAATGTTTCTTTTTTTTCTAATATATCCATGCCTGTCATATCAAATGTCATGATTTCTTTAAATTATGTCTGTTAAAAATGTTTCTTTTTTTTTTCTAATATATCCATGCCTGTCATATCAAATGTCATGATTTCTTTAAATTATGTCTGTTAAAAATGTTTCTTTTTTTTTCTAATATATCCATGCCTGTCATATCAAATGTCATGATTTCTTTAAATTATGTCTGTTAAAAATGTTGTTTTTTTACTAATATAGCCTTGCCTGTCATATCAAATGTCATAGTAAAGTAAAGTACCCCCGTCACGCCAAGTGGCGTATGTTCTGGCGCTGCAGAAAGTGCATTCGGGATCTGATTAATTTGGGTTCTCCGTTATACTTTTCTGCGTTAAAGAATAAATGATGATCTTCTTATTACATCTGCGCCGCTAAAGCGAAGTTGTATGCCGGCAACAGTCCATTTTTGACAAATCAAGTGTTGTGAATGCGATCTTCCAACGTCTTGACTTGATCTGCGCTTTACGTCACATTGGTGCTGTTCATGACCGTTGTTGGAATTCCTTGACGAAAGTTATTTCCATGTTACTTATTAATGTAAAGTACTTCGTCAGCCTTCATGCACCACACTACATTTCGTTCCTAACTTTTTCTCTCTTTGACTTGTCCATGTTTGTGAAGTTTTTTCGGCTTATTTTTTTTTACAGTATGGGATCGCCAGTCCCATGCCCAACGCTCCTTTCTCGCCTCTTAGAACATGCCTGGTAGGGTACAGCGACACTATTCTTTACTCCCCTTTCGGGCCCGATAGCACACGGGCGAATGAAGGACAGATTACAGAAGCATTTGAAATAAGAACAGGAGCAAGGCAGGGATGCCTTCTGTCTCCATTTCTCTATCTACAGGCCATAGATTGGATTATGAAAATAACTATAAAAAAAAAAGAAATGGAATCTAGTGGTCACTGACCAAACAACTTGATGATTTAGACTTTGCTGATGACATAGCTCTCCTATCACACAACCATCAACAGATGCAGGATAAAATGAGCATACTTGATGAGAGATCACAACAGCTAGGACTGAAGATTAATAGAGATAAGACCAACATTATGAGAATTAATACAAGTGGCAATAACCAAATAAAACTACGAGAATTACCTCTATTAGATGTACAATCTTACATATATCTGGGCAGTAATATAGATAAAGAGGGAGGAGCAGAAAATGATACCAAAATAAGGATACCAAAAGCAAGAGAAGCTTTCATTGCACTGGGAAACATATGGAAATCCAAGAAATTAGGTTAAATACTAAAATAAAAATTTTCAACTCAAATGTTAAGGCGGTCCTCTTATATGGCAGTGAAACATGGAGAACAACAAAATTGACAATCACGAAGACACAAACTTTCATTAATGGATGCTTACGCAGGATAAAAGGATGGAAATGGCAGGACAAAATCACTAACATAGAATTATGGAAATGTACCGGTCAAACACCAGTGGTAAAGAGATATAGCGAAGACGATGGCACAGGATAGGACACACACTGCAGAAGCCAATTGAGAGTATTACACAACAGGCCCATTTTTGGAATCCCCAGGGAAAAGACAAAAAGAAAGACCAAGGAATTCTTGGAGAAGACAGATAGAAGCAGAGATGAAGATGATGGGGAAGACATGGAATGATCTTAAAAGAATGGCAAAAAACAGAACGACTTGGAAAGTGTTTGTTGAAGACCTATGCTCCACTGGGAGCTGAAAGTGTTTGTTGAAGACCTATGCTCCACTGGGAGCTGAAAGTGTTTGTTGAAGACCTATGCTCCACTGGGAGCTAAAAGTGTTTGTTGAAGACTATGCTCCACTGGGAGCTGAAAGTGTTTGTTGAAGACCTATGCTCCACTGGGAGCTGAAAGTGTTTGTTGAAGACCTATGCTCCACTGGGAGCTGAAAGTGTTTGTTGAAGACCTATGCTCCACTGGGAGCTGAAAGTGTTTGTTGAAGACCTATGCTCCACTGGGAGCTGAAAGTGTTTGTTGAAGACCTATGCTCCACTGGGAGCTGAAAGTGTTTGTTGAAGACCTATGCTCCACTGGGAGCTGAAAGTGTTTGTTGAAGACCTATGCTCCACTGGGAGCTGAAAGTGTTTGTTGAAGACCTATGCTCCACTGGGAGCTGAAGTGTTTGTTGAAGACCTATGCTCCACTGGGAGCTGAAAGTGTTTGTTGAAGACCTATGCTCCACTGGGAGCTGAAAGTGTTTGTTGAAGACCTATGCTCCACTGGGAGCTGAAAGTGTTTGTTGAAGACCTATGCTCCACTGGGAGCTGAAAGTGTTTGTTGAAGACCTATGCTCCACTGGGAGCTGAAAGTGTTTGTTGAAGACCTATGCTCCACTGGGAGCTGAAAGTGTTTGTTGAAGACCTATGCTCCACTGGTGGGAGCCGCGATAGCTCAGTGGTTAGTGACCTGGACTACCACGGATAAGGGGTAGGGTTCGATCCCAACCGACGGCTTCCGGGTTCACCCAGCCTTAAATGGGTACCGGATTTTTTCTGGGAAAGTAAAGCAGCACGGGCGTAATACTGACCACATTACCCAAAAATCATGTGCTGAAGGTCTGTAAAATATAGGGTCACTAACACCATATTTCCCTATACGCCACTTGGCGTGACGGGGGTACTTTACTTTACTTTTTTTATGCTCCACTGGGAGCTAAAAGTGTTTGTTGAAGACCTATGCTCCACTGGGAGCTGAAAGTGTTTGTTGAAGACCTATGCTCCACTGGGAGCTGAAAGTGTTTGTTGAAGACCTATGCTCCACTGGGAGCTGAAAGTGTTTGTTGAAGACCTATGCTCCACTGGGAGCTGAAAGTGTTTGTTGAAGACCTATGCTCCACTGGGAGCTGAAAGTGTTGTTGAAGACCTATGCTCCACTGGGAGCTGAAAGTGTTTGTTGAAGACCTATGCTCCACTGGGAGCTAAAAGTGTTTGTTGAAGACCTATGCTCCACTGGGAGCTAAAAGTGTTTGTTGAAGACCTATGCTCCACTGGGAGCTGAAAGTGTTTGTTGAAGACCTATGCTCCACTGGGAGCTGAAAGTGTTTGTTGAAGACCTATGCTCCACTGGGAGCTGAAAGTGTTTGTTGAAGACCTATGCTCCACTGGGAGCTGAAAGTGTTTGTTGAAGACCTATGCTCCACTGGGAGCTGAAAGTGTTTGTTGAAGACCTATGGTCCACTGGGAGCTGAAAGTGTTTGTTGAAGACCTATGCTCCACTGGGAGCTAAAAGTGTTTGTTGAAGACCTATGCTCCACTGGGAGCTAAAAGTGTTTGTTTGAAGACCTATGCTCCACTGGGAGCTAAAAGTGTTTGTTGAAGACCTATGCTCCACTGGGAGCTAAAAGTGTTTGTTGAAGACCTATGCTCCACTGGGAGCTAAAAGTGTTTGTTGAAGACCTATGCTCCACTGGGAGCTAAAAGGTAGGAGAAGAGACTTCGTCAGTGGAGTCAACAACGATGACCTAACATCATCAAGCGCTATACATTTTTTTAAAAAATACGACGATCATCGTTTTCAAGAGGACGTGAAATTCCGGTATATGGTGGATAGGCGGCGGGAACAATTGAAGGCTATGCATGAAAAGTGCTCCTTGTTGCAGTTTCCTCATATTCCAAGTCCGGCTTGTTGCAGGAGCTACTGAGTTAAGTGCTCTGTGCACACCGTGAGCTGTGTGTTTCATCCGTTTTGATCATGTTTCGATATTCCAATTGTTTACGATGAGTGATGATATCGTATGACAGAGAACAGTTGGCTGTGTTCACTTTCTGCGCGGTTTCGCCTTATGTCTTTTGGCATGTGCTGAGACTGCTACGATGGGGACTACAGTTACCTTTCTTTGTTTGGGATATGAGATATTAATTCGGATGATTACACTCAACTGGCGGTTGAGCAATTATGGATTTTAATTCGTTTGCAGTGATACCATGGCCTTCCATAACCAAATCTTTGTATGCATGTCTGTGTTAGTCATATCTCATATCTTTGTGTGCATGTCTGTGTTAGTCATATCTTATATCTTTGTGTGCATGTCTGTGTTAGTCATATCTCATATCTTTGTGTGCATGTCTGTGTTAGTAATGTGTCATATCTTTGTGCGTGCATATCTGTGTTAGTCATATCTCATATCTTTGTGTGCATGTCTGTGTTAGTAATGTGTCATATCTTTGTGCGTGCATATCTGTGTTAGTCATATCCCATATCTTTGTGTGTATCTGTGTTAGTAATGTGTCATATCTTTGTGCGTGCATATCTGTGTTAGTCATATCTCATATCTTTGTGTGCATGTCTGTGTTAGTCATATCTCATATCTTAGTGTGTATTTGTGTTAGTAATGTGTCATATCTTTGTGCGTGCATGTCTGTGTTAGTCATATCTCATATCTTTGTGTGCATGTTTATGTTAGTCATATCTCATATCTTTGTGGGCATGTCTATGTTAGTCATATCTCATATCTTAGTGTGTATCTGTGTTAGTAATGTGTCATATCTTTGTGTGCATGTCTGTGTTAGTCATATCTCATATCTTAGTGTGTATTTGTGTTAGTAATGTGTCATATCTTTGTGCGTGCATGTCTGTGTTAGTCATATCTCATATCTTTGTGTGCATGTCTATGTTAGTCATATCTCATATCTTTGTGTGCATGTCTATGTTAGTCACATCTCATACCATTGTGTGTGCATGTCTATGTTAGCCATGTCTCATATATTTGTGTGTATGTCTATATTAGTCACATCTCCTATCTTTGTGAGTGCATGTTTATGTTAGTCATGTCTCATATCTTTGTGTGTTTGTGCTTAGTCATATCTCATATCTTAGTGTGTGTATATCTGTGTTAGTCATATTTCATATTTAAGAGTGTGTCTGTGTTAGTCACATCTCATATCTTAGTGTATGTGTGTGTGTCTGTGTTAGTCATAACTCATATTTTGGTGTGTGTCAGTGTTAGTCATGCCTCATATCGTTGTGTGTGCGTGACTGTGTTAGTCACCTCTAGTGACTCGGGCAGATAGTGCTCCTAAACGTGGGAGGGCCGACCATCTAAGGGCAGAATCCCCCTACAGAAAAGACAATCTGCTGCCTTGCAGGAAGATTGGGGACAATCAAAGGCTAAGTAAAGCAAACCTGAATAAAGTGCTGGCTGAAATCGGATGCACTGGGCCACTGGCGCAGAACACAGTGCAACGTTTTAACAGGTATTCAATCAGAGTGGATCTAACAGACTCTAATTACGATGTTCTGTCTCTGGGGTCGATCTATTCACTTAAACAGACAGCTGTCTTCATGTGAGAGTCTGGAATCCTACTCTGATTGAGTCCTGATCGCAGGGAGAGAAGGAAAGTGGCAAATTAAAAGGGATCGAGATCACCGACCTTCGGTAGCCATGTCGTCTAGTAGCTGGCGGAAGTCCGGCCTCGATGACCCGCGCTGGACCAGTATGATCTCCAGTCTCATCTTCTCAAAGTACAGATCTTACCGGTGGTTGGGTGTCTTGTGTCTCTTGATTTTATTCACACGGCTGGGGTGTTCCCCTAAGACTGTTCTTTAAGGGCTTGTGCTCTTAAAGCTCTTTAAGTCGTCACAAGTGATGAATTTCGTTTGCCTTTTCTTTCCTCACTTCTGTTTCATCATTTTTCATTATGCCGGCGGAATTTCTTCAACTTATAATATCATCATTTCTAGTGGAAATAAGGAAGGTCGAAGAAAGAATTGATCAGCTCCAAGCCGGTGACATCACCGAACAAAATGTCCCGACTTGAGTATTTTCGGCTCTTCATCATCGTGTGATGATCTTTATCTGAGTCCAGATATGAGAACTTGAAATCTTGAGCCTGGAGGATCAGGAGGACCAGAAGAGGAGAACTCAACACGTGACAATATGGCTCCGTACCGACCTGTCACGCATAGTCGGGCTCGTGCCTACAGTTGACCTCGACTGCTACCGATCCAGCAGAGCTCGGCTGAGAGCGCCAGATATTTGTTTGAGAGCACGAACGTCCAAGAAATCGATCTTTGACTTCAGCTTTCCTTATTGAACGCCAAATGGTAATAGTAGTAATATAGTACCAGTAGCTGTTGTAACGATAGTAATTGTTATTGTAGACAGCAGTAACAAAAGTGATAGTAACAATATTAAAAGTTAGTTCCTCTCGAGCCGAAGACGGCACATGGGACGGAAGCCATAGTTCTCCAGAACTTGCTGCTATTTCTTTTATTATGTAGGCCCTGGTTGTTTCTTAATGCCATTGTTGAGCTCCCATTAGTACTTATTCTGTGTAGCGACTCTCTTTTCTTCCTTGCTTTCTTTTACCAGATGTTTCCACGTGAAGTTCTGGTGGTTAAGTGTTTCTTTTACCAGATGTTTCCACGTGAAGTTCTGGTGGTTAAGTGTTTCTTTTACCAGATGTTTCCACGTGAAGTTCTGGTGGTTAAGTGTTTCTTTTACCAGATGTTTCCACGTGAAGTTCTGGTGGTTAAGTGTTTCTTTTACCAGATGTTTCCACGTGAAGTTCTGGTGGTTAAGTGTTTCTTTTCCATTCTGAGTTTACGGTCCTGTTAAATTGCCCTTGTCTACGATCATGGCACATTCAGACTAGGACTCCAGACTCTTTATGAAGCCAGCTGTCTGTTTATGTGGTTCGGTTGTCCAGTAGAGTTTCTCATCCAGGGAGGTGAATGTGGGCCACATTATCGTCTTCACGTCTGTGTGCTGGGGGCAAACCTGTAGAACATGTTTTGTTGTCATGTTATCCAAGGTACAGTTACACTGGCTGGTAGTTCCTATTTTGAGTTTGGTGAACATGTGGTTCTCATTCTGTTGTGGCCATTGCGTAGGCGAAGTATGATGACTTGATCCTTCCTTGTTAGTTGGAGATATCCGTCCCTCTCGTTATACTTTGGGTGTTCTTGTTTCCATTTTTCATGTACTGGCCTGTGGTGATGGATTAGGTTTCGTCATAAACTAACCAGATGGTTCTCTTGTGGTAATCTGCCTCCCTCCATAGCTAGTTTTTCTGCGTATTCGTTTCCATGTATATTACAGTGTGTGATGGTATCTACTGGATGACCACTCACTGGAAGTTATTGCACATTTGATCTAGGATTGTTCTCATATTCTTCACTGTTCCTGGGGATATATAGAGCTCTATGGACTGACAATGCATCAGTCAGTATTACCAGTTTCTTGCGAACGTTATTTTTGTGTCGGTTGGCCAGTTTTGTAGCGTCTTCGAGATGCCTTCGCCTTCAAAAGATAGATAGATAGACTAACATATAGAGAGACAAACAGACAGAGAGATAGACAAGGGTGGTAGGTAGATATGTAAGTAGGTTGGCAGTTAGATATGTAGATTGGTAAATAGGTATGTAGGTAGGTAGATATATGGGTGGGTGGGTGGATGGATGGATGGATGGATGGATGGATGGATGGATGGATGGATGGACAGATGGATGGATGGATGGATGGATGGATGGATGGATGAATGGATGGATGGATATATATATATATATATATATACATACAGACAGGAACAGTGTGACAGACAGAAACAGAGAGACAGACAGAAACAGAGAGACAGACAGAAACAGAGAGACAGACAGAAACACATAGACAGACAGAAACAGAGAGACAGACAGAAACACATAGACAGACAGAAACAGAGAGACAGACAGAAACACATAGACAGACAGAAACAGAGAGACAGAAACACAGAGATTGACAGATAGGTGTATTAAAATATAACTTAAGTAACTCCTAACAAGTTTGAAACGGCCTCACCGCCATCCCGGCTTTGATTTTTTTAAATCAAATAATGTTATATTTATCATATTATATTAAATTAAATGCATCAAATAATTATGTATTTATCATATTATGTTATATATATATCAAATAATGTTATTTTTATCATAAAAGTAAAAAGTCAGAACCCCGCCACACCAAGAGTCGAATGCTTGGTTGCGTTCGCCCGATGACTCAAGTATTCTAGAGTATTCGTAGACTGTAGAATTCCTCTTCGTCATCCGCCCTTAAAAGGACGTGTCTGCGTTGTGTTGTGGTTTGCAGTATAACTGTTATATTTGCGCCTTTTGGCCCAACACATCCGACTTCACGACATTTTTGAGTATCGGGTTGTCTTCTCTTTTCGATCCCTGCACGCTTGGCCAGACTAGACAGGTTAGTCTGTTACTGGAGGCACCACAGAGAGGTGGAGCAGGGTCTGGATGGTTTTGGTTCACCGATCCTGGCGCAAGCCATCAGCTGTGGATCGCTGACAACTTCTAGCTCTGGTGCTGGTAGGCGCGCCTTCGCCTCCTCGACGTATAAGATATGGTGTTAGTGGCCATCATTTTTACAGACCTTCGGCACGTGATTTTTGGGGTAATGTATTCGGTGTTACGCCCCTGCCGTTTTACTTTCCCAGAAAAATCATCCGGTACCCATTGAAGGCTGGGTGAACCCGGACCCCGTCGATCAGGATCGAACCCGACCCCTTGTCCTGTGTAGACCAGTGCACTAACCACTGAGCTATCGCGGCTCGCTGTGAATATTATGTTATGTTATACTTACCAAATAATGTTATATTTACCACGTTATACTTACCAAATAATGTTATATTTACCACGTTATACTTACCAAATAATGTTATATTTACCACGTTATACTTACCAAATAATGTTATATTTACCACGTTATACTTACCAAATAATGTTATATTTACCACGTTATACTTACCAAATAATGTTATATTTACCACGTTATACTTACCAAATAATGTTATATTTACCACGTTATACTTACCAAATAATGTTATATTTACCACGTTATACTTACCAAATAATGTTATATTTACCACGTTATACTTACCAAATAATGTTATATTTACCACGTTATACTTACCAAATAATGTTATATTTACCACGTTATACTTACCAAATAATGTTATATTTACCACGTTATACTTACCAAATAATGTTATATTTACCACGTTATACTTACCAAATAATGTTATATTTACCACGTTATACTTACCAAATAATGTTATATTTACCACGTTATACTTACCAAATAATGTTATATTTACCACGTTATACTTACCAAATAATGTTATATTTACCACGTTTATACTTACCAAATAATGTTATATTTACCACGTTATACTTACCAAATAATGTTATATTTACCACGTTATACTTACCAAATAATGTTATATTTACCACGTTATACTTACCAAATAATGTTATATTTACCACGTTATACTTACCAAATAATGTTATATTTACCACGTTATACTTACCAAATAATGTTATATTTACCACGTTATACTTACCAAATAATGTTATATTTACCACGTTATGCTTACCAAATAATGTTATATTTACCACGTTATGCTTACCAAATAATGTTATATTTACCACGTTATACTTACCAAATAATGTTATATTTACCACGTTATACTTACCAAATAATGTTATATTTACCACGTTATACTTACCAAATAATGTTATATTTACCACGTTATACTTACCAAATAATGTTATATTTACCACGTTATACTTACCAAATAATGTTATATTTACCACGTTATACTTACCAAATAATGTTATATTTACCACGTTATACTTACCAAATAATGTTATATTTACCACGTTATACTTACCAAATAATGTTATATTTACCACGTTATACTTACCAAATAATGTTATATTTACCACGTTATACTTACCAAATAATGTTATATTTACCACGTTATACTTACCAAATAATGTTATATTTACCATGTTATATTTACCAAATAATGTTATATTTACCACGTTATATTTACCAAATAATGTTATATTTACCACGTTATATTTACCAAATGATGTTATATTTATCAAATTGTGTTATATTTATCAATATTTCACATTCATGACATTGAAATAATGGAACAGGTAATAACTGAGAAGGGAACTTCAGTGACCATAACGTTTTAAATTATAACCGGATGCGTTCCGGGCCGTTCAGTCAGAAATATAAGCATCTCCTTAATTGACAGTGAGTAAAAAAAAAAGTAAAGTACCCCCCGTCACGCCAAGTGGCATATAGGGAAATATGGTGTTAGTGACCCTATATTTTACAGACCTTCAGCACATGATTTTTGGGGTAATGTGGTCGGTATTACGCCCGTGCTGCTTTACTTTCCCAGAAAAAAATCCGGTACCCATTTAAGGCTGGGTGAACCCGGAGCCGTCGGTTGGGATCGAACCCTACCCCTTGTCCGTAGTAGTCCAGTTCACTAACCACTGAGCTATCGCGGCTCCCACTAATTTTTAGGGAATTAGTAAAACCCAGGTGTCCTCGCCAGGGAACGAACCCCGGCTGCTGCCGTGGTAAGCCAACCGCCTATCGATTGCGCTAACCGGACACCCAATTGACAGTGAAGTGAGAAGAAAATCCGTCTATGTCCTGTAGAGTCTATTAGAAGAATGATGTTTGTAAATGTCATTGAAGGCATCTAGCTTGTGTGGGTTTTGGCGAGTATTGGCTGGGGAACAAGAAACCGTAGAATACTTGCTAGAGAAATGAGATAAGTCGAGACATTAGACAAGCTGTGTCACAGCTCTTTGTTCTCATCTCTAAGGGGTATTTTAGTTCTAGCTTGGAAATTTAGCAGGGTTTATAGGAGCAGATATACTGGGCCTAGTACATTCCACTCATTTGTAAAAGTGATCTATTATGGGAGTGGGTTTAGTCGATGACACCAACCACAAAATGGTAGAAACTTGTAGCTAAAGTCAATATTTATGTACACAAGATATTTTAATAGTTAATGCTGGTAATATAAAGATTGAAGATCGACAAATTCGAAAGTTTCGGGGAATGCAATATTCCATTTTTAAAAATAAAACATTTTCAAATAAAAAATACAGCTTCATCCAATCACTTTGAATGGACAATAAAAGAAGATTGTCTATTTTATCTTTCTGGAGGGACACACAAGTGCACATCAACTAAAGTACCAATAACAAACAGCTGTGACGTGTGTATCTTTGTTACAACTGAACAGTTAATTTAATTATTACGATTGTAATCATTTTTATTTTTTATGTAAAGTTTTGAAAATAATAAGTGTTGTATTCTGGTGTCGTATCTTTGCCTGGCATATCAAATATCATGCTTTCTTTCAATAAAATATTGTGATTCTTTTTGTTTGTTTGTTTGTTTTTATATTGTGCTCTTTTAAGATAATTTTTTTTTCATCTGGTAATCTTAGATCAGGCACAAAACTAAAGCAAATACTTTGTCAGCTTTGACAAAGTTATAATTAGAAGAAAGTAAAAAGTTGTAAAAACCATTCCTTAGAAAGTGGCAAATTAAAAGGGATCGAGATCCTTCCGGTAGCCATGTCGTCTAGTAGCTGGCGGAAGTCCGGGCTCGATGACAGGGAATAATAGAACAAATAAGTATGTGTTAGCACTCGGAAAAATTAACAGACAAACAACAACAGAAAAAAACGAAGAACAATATATGGTCCGAAGTGGGATCGAACCCGTACTCCCTGGCACAGCGCCTTGCCACGAGAGGCCGATTGACTATACCTACTACAACCTTTGATGTCGCCACTATTTCTATTTTAATATATAGATGTGCACGCACACGGCAAAGAATATTGAAATTATTCAATTGTGAATAGCGATTTTCAATCTAATTTTTGGGAATGTAATTGTGGTGTGATATAACCTACAAGATAGTCTGCGGTTGAACGGGCTGTGTCTCGCCAGGTAGTAGGTAAAATCACCAAGAGAACAATTATTCATTGATTAAAGTAATGAAGGAAATCAGCAAAATGTAAAACAACGGTAAGACAACGCCAACTGTATATCTCAAGCCCGCGGGGGTGTTAGTTCGATGACCCGCGCTGGACCAGTAGAATCTCCAGTCTCATCTTCTCAAAGTACAGATCTTACCGGTGGTTGGGTGTCTTGTGTGTCTTGATTTTATTCACACGGCTGGGGTGTTCCCCCAAGACTGTCCTTTAAGGGCTTGTGCTCTTAAAGCTCTTTAAGTCGTCACAAGTGATGAATTTCGTTTGCCTTTTCTTTCCTCACTTCTGTTTCATCATTTTTCATTATGCCGGCGGAATTTCTTCAACTTATAATATCATCATTTCTAGTGGAAATAAGGAAGGTCGAAGAAAGAATTGATCAGCTCCAAGCCGGTGACATCACCGAACAAAATGTCCCGACTTGAGTATTTTCGGCTCTTCATCATCGTGTGATGATCTTTATCTGAGTCCAGATATGAGAACTTGAAATCTTGAGCCTGGAGGATCAGGAGGACCAGAAGAGGAGAACTCAACACGTGACAATATGGCTCCGTACCGACCTGTCACGCATAGTCGGGCTCGTGCCTACAGTTGACCTCGACTGCTACCGATCCAGCAGAGCTCGGCTGAGAGCGCCAGATATTTGTTGAGAGCGCGAACGTCCAAGAAATCGATCTTTGACTTCAGCTTTCCTTATTGAACGACAACTGTATCTCAAGCCCGCGGGTAGAGAGGGTTTTACCGAAAACACACAACATTGTGACGTCTTCAGCTATACAAGCTACTGACGGATGACGTCATTTTACCAACAACCTCCCCTGCTGGCAATACTGAAAACGTCACAAGCTTTGTTTGATTCCAGTCACCCCCGCGGGCTTGAGATATACAGTTGGCGTTGTCTTACCGTTGTTTTACATTTTGCTGATTTCCTTCATTACTTTAATCAATGAATAATTGTTCTCTTGGTGATTTTACCTACTACCTGGCGAGACACAGCCCGTTCAACCGCAGACTATCTTGTAGGTTATATCACACCACAATTACATTCCCAAAAATTAGATTGAAAATCGCTATTCACAATTGAATAATTTCAATATTCTTTGCCGTGTGCGTGCACATCTATATATTAAAATAGAAATAGTGGCGACATCAAAGGTTGTAGTAGGTATAGTACTAACAAGAGTAATAATAATGTTGGTAATAGTCATTGCAGCTATAATTGTTCTATGAATTGTAGTGGAAGTAGTAGTTTGTGGAATTTGAATATCTAGTAATCTATTAGTAGTAGAAATGGTGATAGTAGAAGAACCAGTAGCTGTAGTAGCGGTAGTAAATGTTATTGTAGACAGCAGTAACAAAAGTGATAGTAACAATATTACAAGTTAGTTCATCTCGAGACGAAGACGGCACATGGGACGGAAGTCATAGTTCTCCAGAACTTGCTGCTAGTTCTTTTGTTCTGTAGGCCCTGGTTGTTTCTTAATGTCATGGTTGTTTATTAGTCCCATGGTTGTTTCTTAATGTCATGGTTGTTTCTTAGTCCCATGGTTGTTTCTTATTGCCATGGTTGAGCTCCCATTAGTACTTATTCTGTGTAGCGATTCTCTTTTTCTTCCTTGTTTTCTTTTACCAGATGTTTCCATGTGAAGGTCTGGTGGTTAAGTCTTTATTTATCCATTCTGAGTACACGGTCCTATTAAATTGACCTTGTCTACGGTCATGGCACATTCAGACTACGACTCCGGACTCTCTAACGAAGGCAGTTATCTGTTTAAGTGATTCGGTTGCCGGTAGAGTTTCTCCTCCATGGAGGTGGGTGTGGGCCACATTGTCCTCCTCAGGTCCATGTACTTGCGGCAATCCTGTAGAAAATGTTTTGTTGTCATGTTATCCAGTGTACAGTGGCATAGGCTGGTAGTTCTTATTTTGAGTTTGGTGAACATGTGGTTTCTCATTGTATTGTGACCAGTGCGTAGGCAAAGTATGATTACTTGATCCCTCCTTGATAGCTGGAGGTATCCGTCCGCTCGTTGTACTTTGGGTGTTCTCGTTTCCATTTTTCATGTACTGGCCTTGGATGATGGATTTGGTTTCGTCATAACTAACCAAATGGTTCTCTTGTGATAATATCCCTCCCTCCATAGCTAGTTTGTCTGCGTATTCGTTTCCATGTATATTACAGTGTGATGGTATCTACTGGATGACCACTCACTGGAAGTTATTGCACATTTGATCTAGGATTGTTCTCATCTTCTTCACTGTTCCTGTGGATTTATAAAGCTCTAAGAACTGACAATGAATCAGTCAGTATTACTAGTTTCTTCTGCACGTTATTTTTGTGTCGGTTGGCCAGTTTTGCAGCGTCTTCGAGATGCCTTCGTCTTCAAAGAATAGATAGATAGACTAACATATAGACAGACAGAACGATAGGTAGGTAAGTATATATGTAGGTAGGTTGGCTGTTAGACATGTAGATTGGTAAACAGATGATTAGATAGACAGATAGATAGATAGATAGATAGATAGATAGATAGATAGATAGATAGATAGATAGATAGATAGATAGATAGATAGATAGATAGATTAGATAGATAGATAGATAGATAGATAGATAGATAGATAGATAGATAGATAGATAGATAGATAGATAGATAGATAGATAGATAGATAGATAGATAGATAGATAGATAGATAGATAGATAGATAGATAGATAGATAGATAGATAGATAGATAGATAGATAGATAGATAGATAGATAGATAGATAGATAGATAGATAGATAGATAGATAGATAGGTAGGTAGCTAGGTAGGTAGCTAGGTAGGTAGGAAGATATATATATATAGATAGATAGATAGATAGATAGATAGATAGATAGATAGATAGATAGATAGATAGATAGATAGATAGATAGATAGATAGATAGATAGATAGATAGATAGATAGATAGATAGATAGATAGATAGATAGATAGATAGATAGATAGATAGATAGATAGATAGATAGATAGATAGATAGATAGATAGATAGATAGATAGATAGATAGATAGATAGATAGATAGATAGATAGATAGATGGGCGGATGGGTAGATGGGTGGATGGATGGATGGATGGATGGATGGATGGATGGATGGATGGATGGATGGATGGATGGATGGATGGACACATGGACGGATGGATGGATGGATGGATGGATGGATGGATGGACGGATGGATGGATGGATGGATGGATGGATGGATAGATGGATGGATGGATGGATGGATGGATGGATGGATGGATGGATGGACAGATGGATGGATGGATGGATGGATGGATGGATGGATGAAGTCTATCAAAGGATTTATCTCTACAATTAGAATTCATAACTGTAATCATCCGATCAGCGGACTGTGTCATGAAGTCTTAAAACAAACCCACAAATGATAAGAGAACTACTAAACACAATTCAAAAAAGTAACACAACAGACACAACAGCCAACGAAAAGTAATCTTAAAAGGAAAATACAAAGCAAAAGTTTCAGAGGCAGACCAAGACTAACATGAACGAGTAACATGAAAAGAAGGACAAATCAGCTTATGACAACCAGCACCATCAAAGCAAGAGACAGAGCAGAATAGCGCTCCATTGTAGTCGAGCTTCGATACGGAGACGGCACTCGATGATGATAATGATTAGCTATAAATGCGGTCAGCGGTCATCGCACTAAGCGTTTCGTCATCGCGGGGTCTAGACCACTCCTGGACAGAGTTTACAGTGACAGAGCCACTGCAGCAAATGTGGTTTTTGTCGACTTTATTTCTACAGGGAGATGTGCAGTGCACGTCGAAGCACAACTTGTGAATAAATGATACAAAAATAAACATGCAAGATAAACACAGAGAGAGAGTTAGAGCTCTCATGATCAAACAGATAGAAAACAGTCTCTTTGACTCCTGCAAGTTTTCCGTTTCTGTTGATCTTTCTGTGAGCATTGGCTGCGAGGTCTAGGGAAACTGGCATCAAATTTGTGCAGTTTTTAGTTACGCCCTCCCAGGTTCGTGTCAGAGATTCTTGTGATTGATTGGACTCTACAGAGTTACCGGTCGTGAAAGGCGTTCAGTTACTGTCTATCGCATTTAGGGTTTCCTGTTTGAATATACTTCATCGTTTAATTTGTCACATTCTTAGTACATTCTTTTATCATCCGTCATTCTCTTATCGCGTTGGCACATTCTGAAGTTTACTTATTAGATAATCTCTTGCTTTAGCAACCTCTTTCTCCTAGCGCTACCATTTATTGTATCGTTTTGATATGCATTCTAATATAAGAATGTCCGCAGAGCTTCCTTGAGTGAATTCTCTTATCAGTGAATGAGACTGAGAACGTCCGCAGAGCTTGCTTGAGTGAATTCTCTTATCAGTGAATGAGACTGAGAATGTCCGCAGAGCTTGCTTGAGTGAATTCTCTTATCAGTGAATGAGACTGAGAACGTCCGCAGAGCTTCCTTGAGTGAATTCTCTTATCAGTGAATGAGACTGAGATGTCCGCAGAGCTTCCTTGAGTGAATTCTCTTATCAGTGAATGAGACTGAGAATGTCTGTGCTTTATTCCACAAATCAACATTTCCGATAACTTGTGGCTATGTTTCATGTCGAAACTATTTTTCTCTTATTGCTTATTATGTTTGACGTATTTCTGAAAGTCGCCATTGACAGCATAACGTGTTTGACGATAATCGGTTGTTCAACAGAGCCTAGTAAACGACATCGTTTTTTCCACCAATTGTTGTTTTTATGACGAACAAGCCAAGAAAAACAATAAGAAATAAATTATGTTCAAACAACAAGCTTCTCTGTTGGGGTGTTTATTTAGACAGATACATGCGAACATTCCTGTTGTTTTTACATTCACATTTTATTACTCAGCATTAAAACATGTCATGCGCTAACTATACCAGTCTGTTGTGATGTACCCCGAATCGACCCGGTGTATCAGAGCATCAAATCATTTCAGTGGGGAAGGTATGTTTACAACACTCCAGAAGAATCCACAGTCAACAACAGAAAATAAACAAGGATCAATAAACAAACTGGTTTTTTTTTTGTCTGTTGTTGGTTAGTTGTGATTGTTTTTCCGAGTGTTATAAGCACACACCTATTTCCCTGAAGTGATTCGCTGATCTATCACCTGGGACGTGTCCCTCTATTTTAATATTCATTTATTTGTATCTGTCTCCGTGTATCGCAACACCCAGGCGGGGAAGCTGGTTGAACCTCTGTCCCACAAATGGCAAAGACTTTTCTCACACTGTTTCCAATAACAATTTCTTAATTAAAATAAAAACAATTCTTTGACACTTGTCCAAGTAAACAAACGACATGACCGTCCATGTAAAAAAAAACAATGTGACCTTCCATGTATACAAACAACGACCGTTCATGTACACAAACAAAGTGACCGACATGCATACAAACAACATGACCGTCAATGTAAACAAACAACATGACCGTCCATGTAAACAAACAACATGACCGACATGCATACAAACAACATGACCGTCCATGTAAACAAACAAAGTGACCGACATGCATACAAACAAAATGACCGTCCATGTAAACAAACAAAGTGACCGACATGCATACAAACAACATGACCGTCCATGTCAACAAACAACATGACCGTTCATGTAAACAAACAAATTGACCGACATGCATACAAACAACATGACCGTCCATGTAAACAAACAACATGACGGTCCATGTAAACAAAACAACATGACCGTCCATGTAAACAAACAAAGTGACCGACATGCATACAAACAACATGACCGTCCATGTAAACAAACAAAGTGACCGACATGCATACAAACAACATGACCGTCCATGTAAACAAACAAAGTGACCGACATGCATACAAACAACATGACCGTCCATGTAAACAAACAAAGTGACCGACATGCATACAAACAACATGACCGTCCATGTCAACAAACAACATGACCGTCCATGTAAACAAACAACATGACCGTTCATGTAAAGAAACAACATGACCGTTCATGTAAACAAACAACATGACAGTCCATGTAAACAAACAACATGACCGTCCACGTCAACAAACAACATGACCGTCCATGTAAACAAACAAAGTGACCGACATGCATACCAACCACATGACCGTCCATGTAAACAAACAAAGTGACCGACATGCATACAAACAACATGACCGTCCATGTAAACAAACAAAGTGACTGACATGCATACAAACAACATGACCGTCCATGTAAACAAACAAGTGACCGACATGCATACAAACAACATGACCGTCCATGTAAACAAACAAAGTGACCGACATGCAAACAAACAACATGACCGTCCATGTAACAAACAAAGTGACCGACATGCATACAAACAACATGACCGTCCATGTAAACAAACAACGTGACCGTCCATGTAAACAAACACCATGACCGTCCATGTAAACAAACACATGACAGTCCATGTCAACAAACAACATGACCGTCCACGTCAACAAACAACATGACCGTCCATGTAAACAAACAAAGTGACCGACATGCACACCAACCACATGACCGTCCATGTAAACAAACTAAGTGACCGACATGCATACAAACAACATGACCGTCCATGTAAACAAACAAAGTGACCGACATGCATGCAAACAACATGACCGTCCATGTAAACAAACAAAGTGACCGACATGCATACAAACAACATGACCGTCCATGTAAACAAACAAAGTGACCGACATTTATACAAACAACATGACCGTCCATGTAAACAAACAAAGTGACCGACATGCATACAAACAACATGACCGTCCATGTAAACAAACAAAGTGACCGACATGCATACAAACAACATGACCGTCCATGTAAACAAACACCATGACCGTCCATGTAAACAAACAACATGACCGTTCATGTAAACAAACAAAGTGACTGACATGCATACAAACAACATGACCGTCCATGTAAACAAACAAAGTGACCGACATGCATACAAACAACATGACCGTCCATGTAAACAAACAAAGTGACCGACATGCATACAAACAACATGACCGTCCATGTAAACAAACAAAGTGACCGACATGCATACAAACAACATGACCGTCCATGTAAACAAACAAAGTGACCGACATGCATACAAACAACATGACCGTCCATGTAAACAAACAACGTGACCGTCCATGTAAACAAACACCATGACCGTCCATGTAAACAAACAACATGACCGTTCATGTAAACAAACAACATGACCGTCCATGTAAACAAACAACATGACCGTCCATGTAAACAAACAACATGACCGTCCATGAAAACAAACAACATGACCGTTCATGTAAACAAACAACATGACCGTTCATGTAAACAAACAACATGACAGTCCATGTCAACAAACAACATGACCGTCCACGTCAACAAACAACATGACCGTCCATGTAAACAAACAAAGTGACCGACATGCATACCAACCACATGACCGTCCATGTAAACAAACAAAGTGACCGACATGCATACAAACAACATGACCGTCCATGTAAACAAACAAAGTGACCGACATGCATGCAAACAGCATGACCGTCCATGTAAACAAACAAAGTGACCGACATGCATGCAAACAACATGACCGTCCATGTAAACAAACAAAGTGACCGACATGCATACAAACAACATGACCGTCCATGTAAACAAACAAAGTGACCGACATGCATACAAACAACATGACCGTCCATGTAAACAAACAAAGTGACCGACATGCATGCAAACACCATGACCGTCCATGTAAACAAACAACATGACCGTCCATGTAAACAAACAACGTGACCGACCATGTAAACAAACAACATGACCGTTCATGCACACAAACAACATGACCGTCCATGTAAACAAACAACATGGCCGTCCATATAAACAAACAACATGACCGTCCATGCACACAAACAACATGACCGTCCATGTAAACAAACAACATGACCGACCATGTAAACAAACACCATGACCGTCCATGTAAACAAACAACATGACCGTCCATGTAAACAAACAACTTGACCGTCCATGTAAACAAACAACATGACCGTCCATGTAAACAAACAACATGACCGTCCATATAAACAAACAACATGACCGTCCATGCACACAAACAACATGATCGTCCATGTAAACAAACAACGTGACCGTGCATGCACACACTCAACGACCAACAATGAAATCTCAGATCGGAATCTATCATCTCAATGTTGAAATGGCCATTGTCTGTTATGACAACAAGGGTTCTTGTAAATAGTAAGACTGAAAGACAGAAATGTCTTTTGACATTGACAAATGAAAACTAATACGGGAGGTCAAAAAGTAATGCACACCAATTTTTTTCTCGGCTAATAATAAAGATAGGAATATGAAATTTTGCACACTTGGAATATGACATGTTCCAATTATGTGTACCAAATTGCACAGCATTCTGATAAATATTACGCAATCTATGAACCGTTAAAATGGAGCTTGTCAACAATGTCCGTTACAAACAGCGAATTGTCATAGAATTTCTGGTTGCGGAAAAAGAAACTGTGGCAAACATTCATAAACGACTGTGTGCAGTGTACAAATGTTCTGCAGTTGATAGGAGCACAGTTATTCGCTGGGTTCAGAGAATTAAAGCTGCAGAAAGTGTACGAGTGGAACTGCATGATTTACCGCGTTCTGGACGTGTTGCCTCGGCTACCAGCACAGACATGTTAAACCGGGCTGATGCCATTATTCGTAAGGATAGGCGTATCACTAGTCAGCAATTGGCATTGCAGCTTACAGTCAGCAAGGGAAGTGCAATCGCAATTTTTAAAACTCTCGGATATTCAAAGATTTGCGCTCGATGGGTTCCTCGGTGCCTAACAAATGATCACAGAGTTCAAAGGAAAACATTCTGTTATGAATTGTTGGAGCGTTTCGCTGTTGAAGAGAAATGTTTTTGTCAAAAATTGTTACCGGTGACGAAACGTGGGCACATCATTATGAGCCTGAAACAAAATGCAGTCAATGGAATGGCATCATCCGCAGTCACCAAAAAAAAAATTCAAAACATCTCCATCAGCCGGAAAGGTGATGATCACTGTCTTCTGGGACATTGATGGTGTGATTCTTGTTGATGTAATGACAAGAGGTGAGACAATCAACTCGACAGCTTACATCAATACACTGACAAAACTCAAAAATCGGTTCCACAGAGTTCGGCCTAATAAGCCATCTGCAGATTTGTTGCTTCAACATGACAATGCACGCCCTCACACAAGTCTGGTAACACGGGAAGCAATCAATAAATTTGGTTGGACTGTACTGCTCCATCCTCCTTACAGCCCTGATCTGGCTCCCTCAGATTTCCATCTGTTTGGACCACTCAAAAAATTCCTGCGTGGGACACACTTTGACAATGATGAGGATGTGATCCGTGCAGTTAAAAAATGGCTACGCGAGCAGGACAAAACTTGGTACAAACGAGGCATTCATGACCTAGTTTCGCGTTGGCGTAAGGCAATACGCTTGGACGGAGATTATGTTGAAAAATAGGTAGTGTAAAGGGGATGTTCAGCTACAATCTGTGAAAATTTCACACATTTTGCCCGAATAGTTTCCGAGAAAAAAATTGGTGTGCATTACTTTTTGACCTCCCTACGTATATACAATAAAAATATCATCTGTGAAATATCAAATATTTTATATTTATGAAAACTTCGATAAATGGAATTATCTTTAGAGTGGATTATTTCAAAGTTATGTAAGTACTTCTTCTTCTTCTTCTACCTTTCAGCTCCTGTAGAGCATAGGTCTTCAATAAACACTTTTAGCTCCCACTGAAGCATAGGTCTTCAATAAACACTTTTAGCTCCCACTGGAGCATAGGTCTTCAACAAAAACTTTCAGCTCCCTGTGGAGCATAGGTCTTCAACAAGCACTTTCAAAGTCGTTATGTTTCTTGCCATTCTTTTAAAATCATTCCATGTCTTTCCCATTATCTTAATCTCTGCTTCTGTTTGTCTTCTCCAAGAATAATCTTGGTCTTCCTCTTTGTCTTTTACCCTGGGGATTCTAAAAGGGCCTGTTCTGTAATACTCTCAGTTGGCTTCCGCAGTGTGTGTCATATCCAGCGCCATTATCTTCGCTGTATCTCTTTATCCACTAGTATTTAACTGGTACATTTCCATAATTCTATGTTAGCGATTTTGTCCTGCCATTTCTATCCTTTTATTCTGCGTAAGCATCCATTAATGAAAGTCTGTATCTTCATTATTGTCAATTTTGTTGTTCTCCATGTTTCACATCCATATAATAGGACTGACTTAACATTGTAGTTGAATTTTTTTATTTGTGTATTTAACCTAATTTAGAGAGGAATATTTCAAAGTTATTTATGTACAATTGTTAGGAAATCTTAACACGAAGACCATCATTCATTGCCATCATTCCACGAATGTATTTTTAAGAATTTCTTGAGTGAATTATCTATCATCGAACTGGGAGGATCTGGCATCAGATCGTAGCACATGGAGAACACAAATTTAAAAAAACTGCTCAGCACCATCCGAGGATATGTTGATATCAAATTCTGAAGCCAAAAGGCGCAGGAGAAAGGAGACGAGGCCAGGCACCACGAATACATTTAGTTCAATCTGCGGTCGAATCTGTCTATCCAATATTGACAGATTCCGCCACGAGAGAAGCTGTTCAGTAAAACAAACATCCAGCATAAGACACTCATACTTTTCTAAACTAATGAGTTATCATGATTGCTGGTACCAACCGTCTGTCCAGAAGTCAAAGGCCATATATATGAATTCTAGTAAAGGACTTAAGGCAACAAGATGCACCGAGATGCGAAACTGCTGTAAAGCTGATTATGATGGTAATTTTTTTTTTAAAGTGGTATGGTAACAGCCTTACGTGGTAATTAACAAAGCAAAAGTCGACGTTTCGGCCAAGTAGGCCTTCAGCTAGAACAGCAAACAACAACACAACAATATATATAAGGATATGTACACAAATCTAACTACATGGCGATAATACGCTAGATACTCAAGAAAGGAAACTTTTAAAAGTCACTTTCCTGCGTACAGCTTCTGAATGAACTAAAATAAGTGGGCGGGCTGGCCAGCTATATATCTCACTGACCAGGCAGTCAAGTGAGAAGAAGGAAGGGTTATAAAAATATGGGGAGGTGGGTACAAGATATGCATAAACTGTGCATATCTAACTCTGTGTGTGCACAACGAACAGATTTGTAAAAAAAAAAAAAAAAAACATGTGTACATAACCATACATGCGTACAAGCATAAATCCGTATAATTTACCACAAAGCACACAGTAGAAAACGTGAAGGTGTACAAATGTGTCAATACATATGCAGACAAATATGCATACATATAAGTTCGGTATCGCACGGGGGTAAGAAATGTTTGGTAGGTGTCTTATGTTTATGAAAGCGATATGTTCATACCTTGGGGGAACAGCGAACCCAACATGGAAATGAGGCGATTCTCAAGGGCGAACCGGCTGCGATTACTGGAGTGACACGAGACAAAGCCAGTAACTTGCATGGCAGGTTTGCACTATAGCCAGGGGAGTTGAAATGTGCAGACACCGGGCTGCCAGTCTTTGCTCAACATCGCGAAGATGCTCACAGAATAAGTCACTCAGGCGTCTCCAGGACTCGCCTACATACGTCATCTGGCAATGCTTACATATTATGGCGTAGATGATATTCCGAGACAAACAAGTAAACCCCTCCGTCATCTCGAATCGCCTATTAGGGAACAAGACCGAATCGGTGCAAAGCACGTAGTCACAAGTTCTGCAAACCCGACGTCCACAAGGACAGTACAAAGGTGTTTGTGGTTTGAGCGGGGTAGGCGGCTAGTGACAAGAATGTCTCTCAGACTCCTGTCGCGTTTGAAGGCGACCAATGGAGGATCACTGAAAAGTAGGCGGGTAGTAGGATCTGAGTGGAGAATGGAGCGATACCGGTTAAGGATCATCACCGCAGCCAAGTTATGGTGGGTGGTAGGTGAGGGTAAATATGGTCCTGTCAGAGGAACGGCGGGTGGATGGGGTGAGTGCCACCGAACGGGGAATATCGAGAGCTCTCTTAAAGGCACATTGGAGAACCGAATCAGGATAGAGACGACGCCTAAAGAAATTTAACATCAGGTGGGGCCTTCTGCCTTCTGACCTGACTGCCTGGTCAGTGAGATATATAATTGGTCAGCCAGCCTACCTATTTTAGCTCATTCAGAAGCTGACCATCCTCTGAACTACAGGGAAGTGACCCTTTTTTATTTCCTTTCTTGCGTATCTAGCATATTATCGTCATGTAGCTGGATTTGTGTACATATCCTTATATATATTGTTGTGCTGTTTTTTGTTGTTCCAGCTGAAGGCCTACGTGGCCGAAACGTCGACTTAAGTTTTGTTAATTACCACGTAAAGCTGTTACCATACCACTTTTTTCTTCCATTTAAAAAAAAAAAATTATTATAAGAATTCTAGTTATTTAAGTTTCAGGTGATAACTTGGTGGTTTCAAGACACTAAAGAGACATTGAACATGATGATAGTAGTATGAGATCTGGCTAGAGAATTGTTTCTGACGGGCTGTGGTGAATGCAACTTTCTGATGATCATGATGATAGTTTGAATACGGATGTATGTTAATGGAGTCAGATACATCACAGATGTCAAACTATTCATTCTGAGACAGTTACAGGTCTAGGCAACGACAACAACCAACTCAAACCTGATATGTGGTGATGAACGTGCGAAGAAGTAGACGATAAAACCAATATTATTGCACAACTTATTCAGAAATATAGAAAAACACTTTCTTGACAATCTTTTCCCTATTTTTTTTTTTTTTTACAGCACATTCTCTCCAGCTGAGCAAACTATTTTATTTGTTGACTTTGTATGTATTTGAAGTTTGGCCTTATGCCAACTCTTTTTCTTATAATATCGTTTATGAGTTTCTCTCTTCTGGTCACTTCTACAGCTTTTCTCACACATTTAATTGATGTGATGACTAACTTTCTCTTCTGACTTGTGAGTGGCCATGTTTGATACTAGCAACATCGAGTGAGGACAGATATACTCTATATATAAACATTTCTTTTGTTTTCTGTTAAGTAATTGTCAATGTTTTGTTTAGTAATAGATGGACTTCTTCTACCTTTCAGCTCCCTGTAGAGCATAGGTCTTCAATAAACACTTTCAGCTCCCTGTAGAGCATAGGTCTTCCACAAACGCTTTCAACTCCCTGTAGAGCATAGGTCTTCAACACTTACAACTCCCTGTAGAGCATAGGTCTTCAACACTTTCAACTCCCTATACAGCATAGGTCTTCAACAAACACTTTCAACTCCCTGTGGAGCACAGGTCTTCAACAAACACTTTCAACTCCCTGTAGAGCATAGGTCTTCAACAAACACTTTCAACTCCCTGTGGAGCACAGGTCTTCAACAAACACTTTCAACTCCTGTGGAGCACAGGTCTTCAACAAACACTTTCAACTCCCTGTGGAGCACATGTCTTCAGCAAACACTTTCCAAGCTATTCTGTTTCTTGCCATTCTTGTAAGATCATTCCATGTTTTCCCCACCTTCATCTCTACTTCCACCCGACATCTCCGAGAATATTTTCTCTCTTCCCCCAGGGACTAAAATCAAAAAAATCAAAAGGCCGATCGGGTAATAAGTAGAGTGGCTTGCTGTCCCAATACTTGGTTTGTCTTACTTCAGAGAATGTTTACTGCATAGAATGTTTACTTCAGAGAATGTTTACTTCAGAGAATGTTTACTTCAGAGAATGTTTACTTCATAGAATGTTTACTTCAGAGAATGTTTACTTCAGAGAATGTTTACTTCAGAGAATGTTTACTTCATAGAATGTTTACTTCAGAGAATGTTTACTTCTTTATCCATTCAGCCATCTTAGGAGAGTTGTCTACCTAGGTACCTCGAACTCTAACAATAATCAAAAGTGGACAATGAATGAACCTGGTGTTTCTTAATTTGTTCTAACCACATTTATGCAATCGAGAGCGGCGATAGTTTCAGCGGTTAGTGAACTGCGCTGCAAAGGACAAGCGGTCGGCTCCATCCTAATGGACAGCTTCCGGGTTCACCCAGCCTTAAAATCGGTAGCGGATTTTTCTGGGAAAATAAAGCGGCGCGGGCGTAATACCGACCACATTACCCCAAAAATCATGTGCCGAAGGTCTGTAAAAATTATGATCACTAACACCATATTCCCTATACGCCACTTGGCGTGACGGGGCTCTTGACTTTACTTGTACACTTCTGCAATCACCATTCAAGCTTTAGCATAATACTGCAAGATGGCCACTCACTTCATACAAGATGGCCACTCACTTCATACAAGATGGTCACTCACTTCATACAAGATGGCCACTCACTTCATACAAAGCAGAATAGCTGAACCACGTGTTGCGGTGTAGTATACACACTTACCAACAACGGTGACAGCTTTACAATAAAGGACAGTATAGATGATTGCAACAACACGAGACTGATATTGTATATCACAGCTCGCAATAGCTGGCTATTATTATTGAATGACATTATTCAATTTGTAGCTTTCCATGTATTAGCATTACAGATCTTAAAAAAGTATTATCGTGAATCTCACCTATGTGTAATAGTAAGACACCGGCTAGATAGAAACCCCCCCCCCCCCCCAATCAAATCGTGACGTCTGCAGCTATGCCAGCTATAGATGGCTCACGTAATTCTACCCACAGCAGCCCCTCCGCCCAAAGCTAAAAACGTCACAGATTTGGGATAATTTCATTCTGCCCTCAGGCTTTACAATTACAGATGGTTGTGTATGAAAGAAGCACCTGTTCACTACGTCACGCACTTGGTTACAGCGGGGCATGTTTCAACTAAATATCTTGACGTTTTTCCCGGTTTGCAAAACGGTACAAATGTTTTTGTATAGAAATGTGTGTATCACAAAACTTTACATAATTATCATTTGGGCAGATGTCGGACGTAGCAAGGCCAGCAGACTGCAGTACACAATTTTAGAATAAAATATAAACTCTATAACTGGCATTGGTGATCAAATAATTAGCACGAACAAAGTCACAGCTACACTTTTTTCCAAACTTTAACTTGTTAATGCCAGATCACCGTCATTTCACACCAAACATTGTAAACATAAGTGTACATTTTGATAATCTACAAATCCTGCAGCATAAAAGGACTGACACCACGAACACTTCAATATAGGATGATTTGTTTTCTTTTTTTATATTTATTTATTCGTCATTCTACTTCGAGTGGAGAGATAGTTTCTTTATATTTTACTCTTCAATTGGGCCCGAATGCTATCATGTTTGTGTTAATTTCTTGTGCTATTTTGATTCATTGTACATTTTTTTTTGTTTTCCTATAACTCTCTCAAAATCACTGGAGTCTGTAGAAAATGTGGTTTTACAGAAGAATGTTGAGAATACCATGGACAGCTAATAAGAGTAATGAAGAGGTTCTGAGAGAGTTCAAAGCAAAAAGAGAGCTAATTTCCGATGTTCTTCTTCTTTTTACCTTTTAGCTCCCGTGGAGCATAGGTCTTCAACAAACACTTTCCAAGTCGTTCTGTTTTTTGCCATTCTTTTAAGATCATTCCATGTCTTCCCCATCATCTTCATCTCTGCTTCTATCTGTCTTCTTCAAGAATTCCTTGGTCTTCCTCTTTGTCTTTTCCCCTGGGGATTCCAAAAAGGGCTTGTTGTGTAATACTCTCAGTTGGCTTCCGTAGTGTGTGTCCTATCCATCGCCATCGTCTTCGCTGTATCTCTTTAATTTTATTCTCTCCGCTCCCAGCCATCTTGTTTCACACATTCCCAGAATATCTATCTTGTAGTTGGTCATTTCTGCTGCCACTTGTGCCGCTTTTCCCTGTTCGTTAAGGGTACGAACATTCCAGGTGCCAATTCTGGATGATTTCCTGGTAGACAAAGGGTGAGTCGGCAACCCGGACTCCTTATGACTTTCTCCGATTGCGTCATACGTCTCTTAGACAGAGAGCCCTTCTCTTTCCTGGTTGACGGATTAACTTTATCTTTCTTTGACTTGTTCATGTTTGTGAAGTTTTTTCGGCTTACTTTTTTTACAGTATGGGATAGCCAGTCCCATGCCTAACCCTCCTTTCTCGCCTCTTACGAACATGCCTGGTAGGTACAGCGCCGCTATTCTTTACTCCCCTTTCGGGCCCCGGCAGCGCACGGGCGTATTTCCAATGTTAGGAAGAGACAATCATCATTTTTTGGCCATGTAATGAGAAGAGAACAACTTGAATATATTGTAACAACTGGAAAAATTGAGGGACGAAGAGATAGAGGGAAGCAAAGAGAAAAAATAACAGACAGCTTAGAGAATGGCTTGGCAGAAGGTCAACAATAGAAATGATAAATAGCTGCCGAGATCGAAAGTTGTGGAGAGACATGATCACCTACGCCACTAGGCCCGGTACTTGATGATGATGATGATGATGACTCTCTCTCCGTCTATTATTGGGCTTGTGTTGAATATTGTGTGGACCGAGTTTATTTATTTAATTTTACGTTATGTTATGAGATAAAGCAATTCTATTTGCGATCATTTAATATACTCTACTACAGAGGTGATCATTTAATATACTCTACCACAGAGGTGATCATTTAATATACTCTACCACAGAGGTGATCATTTAATATACTCTACCACAGAGGTGATCATTTAATATACTCTACCGAGAGGTGATCATTTAATATACTCTACCACAGAGGTGATCATTTAATATACTCTACCGAGAGGTGATCATTTAATATACTCTACCACAGAGGTGATCATTTAATATACTCTACTACAGAGGTGATCATTTAATATACTCTACCACAGAGGTGATCATTTAATATACTCTACCACAGAGGTGATCATTTAATATACTCTACCACAGAGGTGATCATTTAATATACTCTACTACAGAGGTGATCATTTAATATACTCTACCACAGAGGTGATCATTTAATATACTCTACTACAGAGGTGATCATTTAATATACTCTACTACAGAGGTGATCATTTAATATACTCTACCACAGAGGTGATCATTTAATACACTCTACTACAGAGGTGATCATTTAATATACTCTACTACAGAGGTGATCATTTAATATACTCTACCACAGAGGTGATCATTTAATATACTCTACTACAGAGGTGATCATTTAATATACTCTACCACAGAGGTGATCATTTAATATACTCTACTACAGAGGTGATCATTTAATATACTCTACTACAGAGGTGATCATTTAATATACTCTACCACAGAGGTGATCATTTAATATACTCTACTACAGAGGTGATCATTTAATATACTCTACCACAGAGGTGATCACTACATTTTTTTCTGAGTTTTTTATTTTATTTTTATTTGTTATCTGAATCCGCTCACGTTGACACGTTGTTTCTTTTCCGTGATATTTATAATGTTCTATTGCTGGGGAATCTATTACCCTAGTTTGACATTCGTAGGTAGGGCATTCATAGGAAGGGTCTTTTATAGAAAGGGCATTCATAGGAAGGGTCTTTTATAGAAAGGGCATTCATAGGAAGGGTCTTTTATAGAAAGGGCATTCATAGGAAGGGACTTTTATAGAAAGGGCATTCATAGGAAGGGACTTTTATAGAAAGGGCATTCATAGGAAGGGTCTTTTATAGAAAGGGCATGCATAGGAAGGGTTTTTTTTATAGAAAGGGCATTCATAGAAGGGTATTCATTGGAAGGGCATTCGTAGGAAGGGCATTCATAGGAAGAGTATTCATTGGAAGAGTATTCATAGGAATTAAGGTATATTAGAGTCTTGCAGATAAGATAACTAAAAAAAACCCACATTTGACTCGGTGTCTCAAATGGCCATTTTTGTTATTATATTGTTATTATATTGTTATTATATTGTTACTATAATGTTATTATAATGTTAATAAAATATTATTATTTTGTTATTTTAATGTCATTATATTGTTATTAATAATGTTATTATATTGTTATTATAATGTTATTATATTGTTATTATAATGTTATTATATTGTTATTATAATGTTATTATATTGTTATTATAATGTTATTATATTGTTTTCAAAACGAAATCGCCAAACATCTTTCCTGCTATAATGTCTATTTGCACGTGTGTGTAGATTCATCGTCCATGTACTATCATCGCGCCCATTAGCACCGAATCTTTTTTCTAATCACAAAAAGGCCCCAGTACAAACTCTATGACACTAACACATATCTCCCATGTTTATTTCACATGCTATTTAATTAATCTAATCTAATTTTAAAAATTTATATAATTTTAATGACAGTACGTATTTTCCATTTTTTTTTTTAAAACACAAATTTCTTTCTCTAAGGTTTTTCCATTGCAAGTAATTGTTCCTGTGCTCTCCTTTAACATTGGACTCATTTGTGTAGCCTTTCTCTGATAGAAAGGAAAAGGCTCTGAAAGGTCTTACTCTTTGTTTCCGGAATGTGTATATTGAGAATGTAACTGCATAGAATTGTAGAATATTACAGTATGGATCAAACAACAATCATGGGTGACCGAGGTGGAGGAGTCCATAAGGATAGTATGTGAACTGAATGGCATTAGGACTAGCAAGGATTGGATAGACTAGCACGGGTTGGATAGACTAGCAAGGATTGGATAGACTAGCACGGATTGGATAGACTAGCAAGGATTTGATAGACTAGCAAGGATTGGATAGACTAGCAAGGATTGGATAGACTAGCAAGGATTTGATAGACTAGCAAGGATTGGATAGACTAGCACGGATTGGATAGACTAGCAAGGATTGGATAGACTAGCAAGGATTGATAGACTAGCAAGGATTGGATAGACTAGCACGGATTGGATAGACTAGCAAGGATTGGATAGACTAGCAAGGATTGGATAGACTAGCAAGGATTGGATAGAAGTACAGCGGAGCAAACGAGGCTAACCAAAGTAATTATCCAGCTCGGCAGGGAGGGTCACAAATAATGTTATGGAGCTACCGAGGTTGTTATAAGGGAATTCATTGAAAAAGTGTCCTCACCTCAGGATTCCATCATATACACGGACGGTTCTGTATCCCGCGGAGAGCGCAGCGGTTGGGGTTTTGTGGCGTACAAACATGGCAAATAAGTAGCTAGGGAATCTGGCAAGTGTAGCATGACGGTGTCCAGCATGAGAATGGAGATAGAAGCAGCAACGTCGGAGATAACATGGTTGGTTACATAGAACGTGGATCACGCAGGATTGGTGACTGACTCGCAAAGTATGCAACAGAAGATTGACAGACAGTGTATGCGGCAGGAGTGGATGCAGCTTTTGGATGCCTCTACAATGAGTGCGTTAACCTGGGTGTACTGTCCAGGGCATGCTGGTGTACATGACAATGAGATAGCCGATAAGCTCGCTGGCAGTTCTGGCACTAAGTGTGACCTTACTCTGGGCAAGTAGACATCGCCAAGTTTGTTCTTCATTCCTTAAGAGAATGGGAGGGGAGGGCAATATTGAGAGAATGAGGAGTCTAAGGGTGGACGAACGAATGGTTGGTCCGGAGTGTTGAGTGAGGAGAGCAGATGTGTCTGTAATCAACACCTGACAGAACAATCAGTCTGTAGCCGCTTCCAGAAATGTTGAGATGGGCGGTGGAGTGGATATGGGAATGCCTCGATTGCAATAAAACTAATTATACGAAATGACTAGAATAGAACGGATGAAAACGAAAGAACGCACGCAATAGCAAACGTTTCGACTTATAAGGTCTTCTTCAGTGGACATAGATAAGTATAGGAATACAAACAAAACAATGTCTCGAATCAAAAGGTATTCAACGGGAACTAATGAACAGAAGACAGTTTACATGTTTGTTTCCTTGCCATTGTCAGTCATTCTTCCGGTCAAAATGCTGCCAACAGCAGCGAAGCTTCTGGTCCACGATATTTGTGTTTACTATGCAGTCAAATGTAATCACGTTGTGTAATGTCCCATGTCAATACTCATTTAACTGATGTATATTCATAAAATGGATTCTGTACTACTTCAGTGATGTGGTGCTGTGAACTGGGTTTGACTTCTAGCCTAACATTGACCTGTAGAGTGTTTTTCTCGATCGTCCAGGCAGCTGGGCCTAACATTGACCTGTAGAGTGTTTTCTCGATCGTCCAGGCAGCTGGGCCTAACATTGACTTGTAGAGTGTTTTCTCGATCGTCCAGGCAGCTGGGCCTGACAATTCGTATCTTTAGGTATCGCCCCGGTAGACGGGACTCGTAAACCTTGGCTGGCAACCCATCTAGAAGAAGGGAAACTTCATTCTCAAAACCTTCCACTACCTTGTGGACTAGATTCTGGTTAGAATCGAGGTTATGGGAGTACACCCAGAGTAAAAGTCCAGAGGGAGGGACCCTAAGGTAGTAGACGGCACTAGCTGTGTTTCTGCCATCCCCTGCACTTTCTCTCATTCCTGAACGTATTGACCTCGTCCCTCCTTAGGACATTCTTGAAACGAAGTCGAGAAGGGGGATAGTGCGACTGAGTAAAACACTAACTTCATATTCTGTACCCAGGCAGAGTAGGCAAAGTGAAAAGAGGAAGAAGGCACCAATGGCACAACTTGGCACATGGAACTTAAGGACAACTGGACTGGTTATAGTTAACACACTGAAAGAAGGAGACATTAGAACAACAGCAATCATAGTCGAAGAACTAGGCTACAGGTCGATATTGCAGCACTCCTTGTTCATTCTGTGACCGTGTTTGTCAAACATTGGTAGAATCAGCCACGAGAGAAGCTGTTTGTCAAACATTGGTAGAATCAGCCACGAGAGAAGCTGTTTGTCAAACATTGGTAGAATCAGCCACGAGAGAAGCTGTTTGTCAAACATTGGTAGAATCAGCCACGAGAGAAGCTGTTTGTCAAACATTGGTAGAATCAGCCACGAGAGAAGCTGTTTGTCAAACATTGGTAGAATCAGCCACGAGAGAAGCTGTTTGTCAAACATTGGTAGAATCAGCCACGAGAGAAGCTGTTTGTCAAACATTGGTAGAATCAGCCACGAGAGAAGCTGTTCCACAAAAACAAAACCTCAACAACAACATACGCATTAGCCTGCACTAAACCGTCTGACGAGACAAAAAGGGTCATACATTATCTCTGTCTACAGAAAACAAACAATATGCGTTGAAACGTTTGTTACTAAACCTAGTTTTATATTTTTGTAAAATCCTATCATAGAAGTTAAACATGATTATTTTTCTGTTACACCAGATTCACCTCGATCCTGTAGGATTAGATATTTTAATTGCATGCTTATGCCTGTTCCAATGTTTTTTTTACCAATTTGATCAGAACTAACTGATGAACTTTTTTTTAAACTTGTGAACAAGCAAAATAGAATGAAGTTTCAACTTTTCACAGTTTTTGTTTCTAATTAAAACTTGTTATCTGATCTTCATCCTTCCAGCGCCGTTAGACGTCACGTAGGGCTTGTTGTGTTTTTCGCCATAATCTATATTCTTGGCGAGATGTTCGATCTTGTCTAAGGAGTCTATGCCTGTTAACTTTGCTCTCTTGTAAGTGTTATTTTTAGGGCCTCTCTGGTCTTCCTCTTTTGTACGTATTCTGATATTTCCCATAGAAGAGCCAGCCTGCTTTGGAATTCTCTTGGTCTCTTCTAAGCATATGTCCAACATATGTCCCGCTTCTCTTCCTAAATGGAGATGAGATTGTTGGTAGCATGACCATTTCTCTTATCTTTATATTAGTCTTGAATTCATTCCATTGTACACAGAGCAGTCTTCCGAGGCATTTGTCTTCAAAAGTGTTTAGTGTGTTCTCAATCTCCTTTGTTGTTTTGCAGCTGTCACATGTACAAGTAAGTGTTGATAGTATGTTTGAGTTGAATATTCTCAGTTTGGTTTACTTGATTTATATTTTTTATTTCCATATTTTGTCCACTTTTTAAAAATTCGATGCCGCTTTTGCTATCCTTCGTCTGAGAGCTCTTTCATTGTTTTACCTTCTTGACCTATATTACAACCAAGATATAAAAGTGGTCTACTTTTTTCCTATCTCTGACGATTAAATTTGTTATAGAATACATCAAATCAACGAGATTCATAAAACAACTTGAACATAGTTTAATAGACGTAATAACGTTTGGGTACCCTACGTTCAGAATGTTAGAACCGTTGGTCCAATGTGTAAATTATTACAAGACATATAACTTTGGATATTTCAAAATTTTCACATAAACACAACTACACATACTGTTTAATTTATATAACTAATACAACGTTAATATGTGATCACCTTCTATTATTGCACTGTTTTAGGTGAAACATTCAGGTGGATCACTGGCTCCAGTAGCTATAACACCCAACGTTTAACTCTAAGCTCAGCCTGAACAACGAGCTCGGAAAGAAGCAGCTCCGATAACGAAATGTCAGAAGATCGTGTAGACTGTGCTCAGAGAGCATTGGGTTCCCCGTGATATCTGACAAGACTAGAAATCCTGGCTTCATTTTCTCTCATCCTGAGGGTGGCAAATGTTTAGGAAAATAAAAATGAACTTTTCAAGCGAGATTAGGTCTCTATCTAATGTCCTCTTTCATTTCTATTCTTCTTTTCGTCTTATTCTTCTTCATCTATTTTCATTTCTTGTTCGTGACCAAACGTGTGTACCTTGAGCGCAGTTCTAAGCAAATAGTTCTATTTTCATGCATACCTATACTATTTTCATGAATAATTATATTATTTTCATTCATAATTATAGCATTTTCATGCATGACTATAATCTTTTCATGTATAAAGGTAATGTTTTCATGCAAAACTAAACTATTTCATGAATAACGGCAGTGTTTTCACGCATACCTGTAATATTATCACGCACAGCTAATTTTTTTTTTCCATGCACAATGCATTACGATATTTTAATGCATATTTGGCACGTTTACAAATATTCACTATCATATTTCATAGCAATATGCATAGATGCAATATGTTCATGCATAACTATCGTATTCTCATATATAGCTGCAATATGTTCATGTATAACTATCGTATTCTCATACATAGCTGCAATATGTTCATGTATAACTATCGTATTCTCACGCATAGCTGCAATATTTGCATGTATAACTATCGTATTCTAATGCATAGCTGCAATATTGCATGTATAACTATCGTATTTTCATGCATAGCTGCAATATTTGCATGTATAACTATCGTATTTTCATGCATAGCTGCAATATTTGCATGTATAACTATCGTATTTTCATGCATAGCTGCAATATGTTCATGTATAACTATCGTATTCTCATGCATAGCTGCAATATGTTCATGTATAACTATCGTATTTTCATGCATTGCTGCAATATTTTGCATGTATAACTATCGTATTTTCATGTTTATCTGTATAATTAACATACATAATCAGAATTATAATAATTCACACCTGTCTATATTTTCATAATTCAGCTTAACACATCACATTCTTTACCAAAGTAATTTAATTAACACAGTAACGATGACAGTTTCATCTATATCATCATCATCATCATCAAGTATCATGCCCGCTGGCGTGGGTGATCATGTCTCTCCATAGCTTTCGATCTCGACAGTTCTTTATTATTTCTGTTGTTAACCTTCTGCCAAGACATTCTTTTAGCTGTCTTGTATCTTTTCTCTTTGCTTCCCTCTGTCTCTTCGTCAATCAATTTTCACAGTTGTTACAATATATTCCAACTGTTTCCTTTTCATAACATTTCCAAAAAATGATAATTGTTTCTTCCTAAAATTGGAAATTAGCTCTCTTTTTTGCGTTGTCCTCTTTCAGAACGCTTTCATTACTGTTCTTATCTGTGTACAAAGTACTCTCAACATTCTTCTGTATAACCACATTTCTACAGCCTCCAGTGATTTTCGTGTCTGTTGTTCTATTGTCCATGATTGACATCCATATGTTAAGACTGCCTCTACGTATAATTTAAGAACTCTTTTTTTTTGTTTCTATTGTCAAAATGGAATGCACATTATCGTCCTAATTTTTTGGGAAAGCTGATTTTGCCTGTACCATTCTGCATCTCACCTCTGTTGTACATCTACCATCTGAGGTTTACATTATTCCCAGATATTAAATTCATTTACCTGTTGTAATATTATTCCACTTTCCTATATCTTTTAGTCTCCATGTAATACTTACTGTGGGCCAATTATGACACGTATCTTGTCCCTGTCAAATGATTGAATAATCAGTAAGGACACAGATACATGATCATGTTGTTTATTGTAGTCAACTTGTCTACACCCATTTTCATTGACATCATCACTGTTAAGTCAAGTTTCAATCGGTTCAACTAACGCTACATTAGATCACCAATCTTCATCTTTTAGTGTTTCTTTCTGTGCCTTCTTTTTCTTCTTATTATTCCTTATAACCCCGAGGGTCGTTGAAGCAACACTAACAGACTTTGTAACCTTGGGGCGTTGGGGCACCACTGACAGACTTTGTAAACCTTGGGGCCGTTGGGGCACCACTGACAGACTTTGTAAACCTTGGGGCCGTTGGGGCACCACTGACAGACTTTGTAAACCTTGGGGTCGTTGGGGCAACACTGACAGACTTTGTAAACCTTGGGGCCGTTGAGGCAACACTGACAGACTTTGTAAACCTTGGGGCCGTTGAGGCAACACTGACAGACTTTGTAAACCTTGGGGCCGTTGAGGCAACACTGACAGACTTTGTAAACCTTGGGGCCGTTGAGGCAACACTGACAGACTTTGTAACCTTGGGGCCGTTGAGGCAACACTGACAGACTTTGTAAACCTTGGGGCCGTTGAGGCACCACTGACAGACTTTATAAACATTGAGGCCGTTGAGGCACCACTGACAGACTTGTAAACGTTGGGCCGTTGGGGCACCACTGACACACTTTGTAAACCTTGGGGCCGTTGGGGCACCACTGACACACTTTGTAAACCTTGGGGCCGTTGGGGCAACACTGACAGACTTTGTAAACCTTGGGGCCGTTGGGGCACCACTGACACACTTTGTAAACCTTGGGGCCGTTGGGGCACCACTGACACACTTTGTAAACCTTGGGGCCGTTGGGGCACCACTGACAGACTTTGTAACCTTGGGGTCGTTGGGGCACCACTGACAGACTTTGTAAACCTTGGGGTCGTTGGGGCAACACTGACAGACTTTGTAAACCTTGGGGCCGTTGAGGCAACACTGACAGACTTTGTAAACCTTGGGGCGTTGAGGCAACACTGACAGACTTTGTAAACCTTGGGGCCGTTGAGGCAACACTGACAGACTTTGTAAACCTTGGGGCCGTTGAGGCAACACTGACAGACTTTGTAAACCTTGGGCCGTTGAGGCAACACTGACAGACTTTGTAAACCTTGGGGCCGTTGAGGCAACACTGACAGACTTTGTAAACCTTGGGGCCGTTGGGGCAACACTGACAGACTTTGTAAACCTTGGGGCCGTTGAGGCAACACTGACAGACTTTGTAAACCTTGGGGCCGTTGGGGCAACACTGACAGACTTTGTAAACTTGGGGCCGTTGAGGCAACACTGACAGACTTTGTAAACCTTGGGGCCGTTGAGGCAACACTGACAGACTTTGTAAACCTTGGGGCCGTTGAGGCAACACTGACAGACTTTGTAAACCTTGGGGCCGTTGGGGCAACACTGACAGACTTTGTAAACCTTGGGCCGTTGAGGCAACACTGACAGACTTTGTAAACCTTGGGGCCGTTGGGGCAACACTGACAGACTTTGTAAACCTTGGGGCCGTTGAGGCAACACTGACAGACTTTGTAAACCTTGGGGCCGTTGGGGCACCACTGACAGACTTTGTCAGCTTTCTCCATTTCTCTCTATTTTCAGTCCATTTTAGGTGACTGTGTGTTCGAAGTGTGTCCATTCTTTGTGTATCTTTCAATATTGTTTCTTTGTCTAGCTCCCCTTCTCTCTCTTGTCACAGTAGCTTGCAGAATACTCTTTCTCATGTGAGATGATCGACATATTCCGTTTATATTTTGTTTTATTTTTGGTACAGAAGATATTGTTTTGATTTATATTTAATTTACATTTATTCTGTTTTGCAGAAATCTCATTTACTTTGTTTCTCTGTGTGCTTGATGAAGATCTTTGCTGTCGAAACGTGTGTTTAATCTTGTCTTATCAGCAACATTTTTTTACAGTTTTTTTTTAAATCTCCGAAATATTGCCTCAGCCCCACATGGTTTTCATGTCTAGTCCCGCCACAACTCATCCCTTGATTGAGTGTGACGTAGTTAACTACAGCAGTTTCAAAGTGTGAAGAAGCTGCGAAAAAGCTAAAAAACTGAACATTATCAAACTGAAGCAGCAGACTGAAAACTGAATTGTCATCTATCCGGGGCGCTGACTCGATAAGTACAGGCCTTGAGAGTTGATCTATTTTGTTGTTGTTTGTTGTTTTCCATTGTTTGTTTGTTTGCTCATTCGTGTAGATGAAGTTCATTCTGTCATCAATTACTTTTAGTTGGTTCGGAGATGAGAACAATATAAGGGAGGATGGTGATGATAACAATATAGAGGAGGATGGTGATGAGAACAATATAGAGGAGGATGGTGATGAGAACAATATAGAGGAGGATGGTGATGAGAACAATATAGAGGAGGATGGTGATGAGAACAATATAGAGGAGGATGGTGATGAGAACAATATAGAGGAGGATGGTGATGAGAACAATACACACACAGAAACGTCAGCTGACGGGATGAATCAATATAGAGGAGTATGGTGATGCCCTAGGGTTTGACTTGCGAAGTAGCTGCTTTAGGGAGTTTTCATTTGGTTACAAATTGCCTTCCCTTAGCTTGTCTTATTCTAACTTCGTTCAAAACAAAAAAAGAAAGAAAAGCTATGTTTTATATTCCTCCTTTAAAAAGTCACTAAATGGACGTGTCAGCGCGGTGTCGTTATTTACTGCGAAATCTGCCTCTTTCAACTCAACACACATGCATTTAAGCATTTCAATTTTGTGTAGGTAACAGGTTTTCTTTTCTCTCTGTTACCTAATCCATTTCTTAACATAATGGACATTCCTTTTCCAGGCTTATAAAAAAAAGGGAAGGGGGCCGAATGAAGTTAGGTCTTGGTTAGTTATGGTTTACAGATGACGACTCCAGTAGTCAGTTCTGGACTTTATTATTGACTACTAGATACACACATATAGACTTTATTATTGACTACTAGATACACACATATAGACCAGCGGACGATGTGACGTTCAAACTACAGAAGCTACTGGATTGAGAATAATTAAATTATGTTTGATTGTGATTCTTTTAAAATAACGGATAAATTGTCACAACACGATGTCAGACATCACCGTGTAATTAATGAAGATGAAGTGAATGATGAATTTGTAAAAAATGATGATTGAATCGTCACAAAAATGTGATGTTAGAGTCGTCACTAAAATGTGATTTTAGAGTCGTCACTAAAATGTGATAGTAGAATCGTCACTAAAATGTGATGGTAGAGTCGTCAGTAAATGTGATGATTGAGCCGTCACTAAAATGTGGTTACGGAGTCGTCACTAATGTGGCGAGACCAGCAGGACCGCCCAGAGTGCCCTCAAGTTCATGTTCCGATCACAAGGGCACTGCTGCGTGGGCAAGAGTCTAGAGGTCGTCATGACGTCATAGCAATGGTGTTCCTTCTTAAGATGAAGAAGCTGACTGTACTAGTGAGACTGCATTTAATCGTAGGCCCATTCTGATATTGAGGCCGTCTATACTATAGTTACATGTTTAACGTATATATAAATATTAATACCTATATACATTTTAAACTAAAGTTTGATAAACAATCTAACATTTATTTGAATTATTATCTAAGAGTATAGGTATTTAATTAGATGGTAGATGTACAACAGAGGTGAGATGGTAGATGTACAACAGAGGTGAGATGATAGATGTACAACAGAGGTGAGATGGTAGATGTACAACAGAGGTGAGATGGTAGATGTACAACAGAGGTGAGATGGTAGATGTACAACAGAGGTGAGATGGTAGATGTACAACAGAGATGAGATGGTAGATGTACAACAGAGATGAGATGGTAGATGTACAACAGAGGTGAGATGGTAGATGTACAACAGAGGTGAGATGGTAGATGTACAACAGAGGGGAGATGGTAGATGTACAACAGAGGGGAGATGGTAGATGTACAACAGAGATGATATTGTAGATGAACAACAGAGGTGAGATAGCAGATGGTAGATGTAAAACAGAGGTGAGATACTGTGCAATGCATTTTTGACAATAGAAAGAAGAAAAATAGTTCTCAAACGTTATATAGAGCCAGCCTTAACATGTGGATTTGAATCATGGACAATAGGACAACAAACAAGAAAATCATTGGAGGCTGTAGAAATGTGATTTTACAGAAGAATGTCGAGAATACTATGACAGCTAAGAATAGTAATGAAAGCGTTCTGAAAGAGGTCAAAGCAAAAGAGAGAGCTAATTTCCAATATTAGGAAGAAACAATCATCATTTTTGGGGCCATGTAATATGGGAATAGCTGGAATATATTGTGACAACTGGAAAAATAGATGGACGGCTAGATAAACTGAAGCAAAGAGAAAAAAGTACCACACAACTTAAGAGAATGGATTGGAGAAGGTCATCAGCAGAAATGATAATAACTGTCAAGATTGAAAGTTGTGGAGAGACAGGACACCTACGTCGACATGCATGTACTTGATGATGATGATATGTATTTACATCCGATGCAGCAAGGCAAAACAAATATTGGGACAGCTATCCCCTATACTTCAACATAAACCAAATATTGGGACAGCTATCCCCTATACTTCAACACGAACCAAATATTGGGGTAGCTATCCCCTATACTTCAACACGAACCAAATATTGGGGTAGCTATCCCCTATACTTCAACACAAACCAAATATTGGGGTAGCTATCCCCTATACTTCAACACAAACCAAATATTGGGGTAGCTTTCCCCTATACTTCAACACAAACCAAATATTGGGGTAGCTATCCCCTCCCTATACTTCAACACAAACCAAATATTGAGGTAGCTATCCCTATACTTCAACACAAACCAAATATTGGAACAGCTATGCCAGCTAAACAACAAATGATAAATAGCATTTTCATACCAACTTTGTGCTATGAAAGTCAAACATGGACCCTTTCTAAATCACATTTAGAAAGATCAATGCATGTGAGATGCGATGCTTGAGAAAAGTAACAAACAACACAAGAAGAGACAGAATACCAAATGAAACCATAAGAAAAATGGTAGGACAAAACCCTGCCAAGAATATATAGAACAAAAACAACTTAAATGGTTTGGCCACCTGGTCAGAATGAATCCTTGCCAATCACCATCAAGGGCATTCTTATAGAAAATGCATGGAAAAAGATCAAGAGGAAGACCTAGAAGAAGATGGATAGTTGCAGTGACAGAGACATGTAGCAACAAAGGAAAATCACTAATTCAGACAGTTCGAGCAGCACAAGAACGACAAATGATATAAACCATGACACCTTTTAGGTATCAGTGAAAGAGAAAAGATGAAGAAGATACATTATACTTAAACATAAAACAAGACCTTTCACCACAAAGAAACATCATATACAGAGTATATCCATTGCAACATCGGGCTATCCATACCAAACATGGTCACTTACGATCAAACATAAAAGAGGCTTGTCACTGTAGATATGAGATGTCTGAGAATTGAGTTTGGAGTGACCAGAAAAGACAGAGTTAAAAATGAGGTCATAAGAGAAAGGTTAGGATTGAGCCAAATCTAAACTACACATAACAACATAAAATGTTATACCCATCTAGACAAAAATGAGGTGCGATTCTTTACCATACAAAGCATATATAAAAGAGAAGGAGATAGAAAAGCAAGAGACAGACCCAGTGTAAGATGGGCAGACAATATCAAAGAAACGCTACAATAACATCAAAGAAACGCTACAATAACATCAAAGAAACGCTACAATAACATCAAAGAAACGCTACAATAACATCAAAGAAACGCTACAATAACATCAAAGAAACGCTACAATAACATCAAAGAAACGCTACAATAACATCAAAGAAACGCTACAATAACATCAAAGAAACGCTACAATAACATCAAAGAAACGCTACAATAACATCAAAGAAACGCTACAATAACATCAATTGACAATGAGTGAAGCCGCCCAAAGGGCGATAAGCAGAACTGTGTATCCCTTGGAGATCGACACTCTAATAAGTGCAAGTGAGGAAACAGAAGAAACAGAAGAAACAGAAGATCTATATATTATATCTACATAATGTGAGTTTGACAACCCGTTACACATTGTAATGGATTTTCCAGTTCACCATTGAATATCGTCAATCTGCTTCAGTAGTCGCCCATGCGCTGCAGGGGTCCCGAAAGAGGAGTAAAGAATTGATGCGTTGTTCCCTACCAGGCATGTTCATATGAGGCGACTAAGGAGGGTTGAGCATGGGACTGGCTATAAAAAAAATTACTGTAAAAAAATAAGCCTATAATAATAAAAAATAAGCTGTAATAAATAATGATTGTTTCATTCACAAACATGGAGAAGTCTAAGAAAAGAATACAAGTAAATCCAACATCCAGGAAAGATAAAGGCTCTCTTTCTCTCTCTCTCTCTCTCTCTCTCTAAGAGATTACAACAGCTGGACTAAAGATAAATAGAGATAAGACTAAAATTATGAGAGTTAATGAAATTGGCAATAACCAAATAATAATAGGAGAAATATCTCTACTAGACGTACAATCTTACATATATCTGGGCAGTAATATAGACATAGAATGAGGTACAGAGAACGATACCAAATAAGGATATAAAAAGCAAGAGTAGCATTCCTTGCACTGGAAAACATATGGAAGTACAAATAAATGAGGTTAAATACCAAATTAAAATATCAATTCCAATGTTAAGTCAGTATTATTATATGGTTGTGAAACATGGTGGTGGTGGTTATACAATTTGACATCTACTTGCACATAATGCACAGCCCATATCTGTCCAATGTCTTTGGAAAATGTTATCAACGTACAGCAACCACGTAGCAATATTTGACCTAAACTCTCTGGCCATTTGAGACAGGATCTCACATGAATCCTTCAGTTTAACGGCGTCTTCGATGCTCAAACACAACACATGAATCCTTCAGTTTAACGGCGTCTTCGATGCTCAAACACAACACATGAATCCTTCAGTTTAACGGCGTCTTCACACACAACACATGAATCCTTCAGTTTAACGGCATCTTCGATGCTCAAACACAACACATGAATCCTTCAGTTTAACGGCGTCTTCACACACAACACATGAATCCTTCAGTTTAACGGCATCTTCGATGCTCAAACACAACACATGAATCCTTCAGTTTAACGGCATCTTCGATGCTCAAACACAACACATGAATCCTTCAGTTTAACGGCATCTTCGATGCTCAAACACAACACATGAATCCTTCAGTTTAACGGCATCTTCGATGCTCAAACACAACACATGAATCCTTCAGTTTAACGGCATCTTCGATGCTCAAACACAACACATGAATCCTTCAGTTTAACGGCATCTTCGATGCTCAAACACAACACATGAATCCTTCAGTTTAACGGCATCTTCGATGCTCAAACACAACACATGAATCCTTCAGTTTAACGGCATCTTCGATGCTCAAACACAACACATGAATCCTTCAGTTTAACGGCATCTTCGATGCTCAAACACAACACATGAATCCTTCAGTTTACCGGCATCTTCGATGCTCAAACACAACACATGAATCCTTCAGTTTACCGGCATCTTCGATGCTCAAACACAACACATGAATCCTTCAGTTTACCGGCATCTTCGATGCTCAAACACAACACGTGATCTATTTGTATCCTCCGATATGTCGCACATCTCTCTTTCGTTTCATCGTTTCATCTCTTATCCCTCTTTTTATTTCCATTTAATTTACCTGTACCGCTCATACTAGATGATGTAATTGATCTTTATTTCGTTCTTCGTTTGTAATGTTCTTCGTTTGTGTTGTTCTTGGTTTGTTGTTGTTCTCGTTTTCTAAGGAAGGTCACATGTAGGCCTTTCATGAAGGCCACATGAAGACATCAGTATTTTGTTGTGTTCCTTTTTTGTAAAGCTGTCACAATACCATGTAGGAGTGTACATTACACCCAACTATTTGCTTTTGATAAACAAAAACATATTTCTCGATGTTTGAGTTTAAAAACTAACAAAATGAAGCTTCAACCATTGAACTAAAGAAACATCAACAATACATCGTTTATGTATCGTCAAGAACCAATAAACACTTTTCTATACTACACATTGTCACCATATGTTTGCTTATGCGGCACGTGTTGAACAAATCATATGTTACTTACATTTACCTTATAAAAATGTAAAACGCGTTTCTTCCATTTACTGTAATAAATGTATAGAACATATTTGTTGAAGAATGTAGCCTGTTCATCTACGTTGTCGAGTTACGTGGAGTTAGTAATGTGGGTCGTTCTATGTTATGATTTATTTGAAATATCCGCGAATTACGTGTGTCCTATCTTAGCCAATAAACTGAACGTGCGTGATGGCGAAGACAAGCTACTGAGCTGAGAGCGCTCGGTAACCCAAAGCTGACAGTCTGTCAAGATCGGAGATTACGAATGCAGATCATGACCCTACTCCATATCCAAGCAGTACTCCTAGAAACATATCAGTCTGATCAAGCGAGTAGGGATCGAAGAGGAAAGGCAAATCAGTACTCAGAAATACAGTGACATTAGAAAGAAAATATGAACATGAGTGAAGTAGCGTTTAGGACATTAGAAAGAAAATATGAACATGAGTGAAGTAGCGTTTAGGACATTAGAAAGAAATATGAACATGAGTGAAGTAGCGTTTAGGACATTAGAAAGAAATATGAACATGAGTGAAGTAGCGTTTAGGACATTAGAAAGAAATATGAACATGAGTGAAGTAGCGTTTAGGACATTAGAAAGAAATATGAACATGAGTGAAGTAGCGTTTAGGACATTAGAAAGAAAATATGAACATGAGTGAAGTAGCGTTTAGGACATTAGAAAGAAATATGAACATGAGTGAAGTAGCGTTTAGGACATTAGAAAGAAAATATGAACATGAGTGAAGTAGCGTTTAGGACATTAGAAAGAAAATATGAACATGAGTGAAGTAGCGTTTAGGACATTAGAAAGAAAATATGAACATGAGTGAAGTAGCGTTTAGGACATTAGAAAGAAAATATGAACATGAGTGAAGTAGCGTTTAGGACATTAGAAAGAAATATGAACATGAGTGAAGTAGCGTTTAGGACATTAGAAAGAAAATATGAACATGAGTGAAGTAGCGTTTAGGACATTAGAAAGAAATATGAACATGAGTGAAGTAGCGTTTAGGACATTAGAAAGAAAATATGAACATGAGTGAAGTAGCGTTTAGGACATTAGAAAGAAAATATGAACATGAGTGAAGTAGCGTTTAGGACATTAGAAAGAAAATATGAACATAAGTGAAGTAGCGTTTAGGACATTAGAAAGAAAATATGAACATAAGTGAAGTAGCGTTTAGGACATTAGAAAGAAAATATGAACATAAGTGAAGTAGCGTTTAGGACATTAGAAAGAAAATATGAACATAAGTGAAGTAGCGTTTAGGACATTAGAAAGAAAATATGAACATAAGTGAAGTAGCGTTTAGGACATTAGAAAGAAAATATGAACATGAGTGAAGTAGCGTTTAGGACATTAGAAAGAAAATATGAACATGAGTGAAGTAGCGTTTAGGACATTAGAAAGAAAATATGAACATGAGTGAAGTAGCGTTTAGGACATTAGAAAGAAAATATGAACATGAGTAAGTAGCGTTTAGGACATTAGAAAGAAAATATGAACATGAGTGAAGTAGCGTTTAGGACATTAGAAAGAAATATGAACATGAGTGAAGTAGCGTTTAGGACATTAGAAAGAAAATATGAACATGAGTGAAGTAGCGTTTAGGACATTAGAAAGAAAATATGAACATGAGTGAAGTAGCGTTTAGGACATTAGAAAGAAAATATGAACATGAGTGAAGTAGCGTTTAGGACATTAGAAAGAAAATATGAACATGAGTGAAGTAGCGTTTAGGACATTAGAAAGAAAATATGAACATAAGTGAAGTAGCGTTTAGGACATTAGAAAGAAAATATGAACATAAGTGAAGTAGCGTTTAGGACATTAGAAAGAAAATATGAACATAAGTGAAGTAGCGTTTAGGACATTAGAAAGAAAATATGAACATAAGTGAAGTAGCGTTTAGGACATTAGAAAGAAAATATGAACATAAGTGAAGTAGCGTTTAGGACATTAGAAAGAAAATATGAACATGAGTGAAGTAGCGTTTAGGACATTAGAAAGAAAATATGAACATGAGTGAAGTAGCGTTTAGGACATTAGAAAGAAAATATGAACATGAGTGAAGTAGCGTTTAGGACATTAGAAAGAAAATATGAACATGAGTGAAGTAGCGTTTAGGACATTAGAAAGAAAATATGAACATAAGTGAAGTAGCGTTTAGGACATTAGAAAGAAAATATGAACATGAGTGAAGTAGCGTTTAGGACATTAGAAAGAAATATGAACATGAGTGAAGTAGCGTTTAGGACATTAGAAAGAAATATGAACATAAGTGAAGTAGCGTTTAGGACATTAGAAAGAAATATGAACATAAGTGAAGTAGCGTTTAGGACATTAGAAAGAAAATATGAACATAAGTGAAGTAGCGTTTAGGACATTAGAAAGAAAATATGAACATAAGTGAAGTAGCGTTTAGGACATTAGAAAGAAATATGAACATGAGTGAAGTAGCGTTTAGGACATTAGAAAGAAATATGAACATAAGTGAAGTAGCGTTTAGGACATTAGAAAGAAATATGAACATAAGTGAAGTAGCGTTTAGGACATTAGAAAGAAATATGAACATGAGTGAAGTAGCGTTTAGGACATTAGAAAGAAATATGAACATAAGTGAAGTAGCGTTTAGGACATTAGAAAGAAATATGAACATGAGTGAAGTAGCGTTTAGGACATTAGAAAGAAATATGAACATGAGTGAAGTAGCGTTTAGGACATTAGAAAGAAATATGAACATAAGTGAAGTAGCGTTTAGGACATTAGAAAGAAAATATGAACATGAGTGAAGTAGCGTTTAGGACATTAGAAAGAAATATGAACATGAGTGAAGTAGCGTTTAGGACATTAGAAAGAAATATGAACATGAGTGAAGTAGCGTTTAGGACATTAGAAAGAAATATGAACATGAGTGAAGTAGCGTTTAGGACATTAGAAAGAAAATATGAACATGAGTGAAGTAGCGTTTAGGACATTAGAAAGAAATATGAACATGAGTGAAGTAGCGTTTAGGACATTAGAAAGAAAATATGAACATAAGTGAAGTAGCGTTTAGGACATTAGAAAGAAAATATGAACATGAGTGAAGTAGCGTTTAGGACATTAGAAAGAAAATATGAACATGAGTGAAGTAGCGTTTAGGACATTAGAAAGAAATATGAACATGAGTGAAGTAGCGTTTAGGACATTAGAAAGAAATATGAACATAAGTGAAGTAGCGTTTAGGACATTAGAAAGAAATATGAACATAAGTGAAGTAGCGTTTAGGACATTAGAAAGAAATATGAACATGAGTGAAGTAGCGTTTAGGACATTAGAAAGAAATATGAACATAAGTGAAGTAGCGTTTAGGACATTAGAAAGAAATATGAACATGAGTGAAGTAGCGTTTAGGACATTAGAAAGAAATATGAACATGAGTGAAGTAGCGTTTAGGACATTAGAAAGAATATGAACATAAGTGAAGTAGCGTTTAGGACATTAGAAAGAAAATATGAACATGAGTGAAGTAGCGTTTAGGACATTAGAAAGAAATATGAACATGAGTGAAGTAGCGTTTAGGACATTAGAAAGAAATATGAACATGAGTGAAGTAGCGTTTAGGACATTAGAAAGAAATATGAACATGAGTGAAGTAGCGTTTAGGACATTAGAAAGAAAATATGAACATGAGTGAAGTAGCGTTTAGGACATTAGAAAGAAATATGAACATGAGTGAAGTAGCGTTTAGGACATTAGAAAGAAAATATGAACATAAGTGAAGTAGCGTTTAGGACATTAGAAAGAAAATATGAACATGAGTGAAGTAGCGTTTAGGACATTAGAAAGAAAATATGAACATGAGTGAAGTAGCGTTTAGGACATTAGAAAGAAAATATGAACATGAGTGAAGTAGCGTTTAGGACATTAGAAAGAAAATATGAACATGAGTGAAGTAGCGTTTAGGACATTAGAAGAAAATATGAACATGAGTGAAGTAGCGTTTAGGACATTAGAAAGAAAATATGAACATGAGTGAAGTAGCGTTTAGGACATTAGAAAGAAAATATGAACATGAGTGAAGTAGCGTTTAGGACATTAGAAAGAAAATATGAACATGAGTGAAGTAGCGTTTAGGACATTAGAAAGAAAATATGAACATGAGTGAAGTAGCGTTTAGGACATTAGAAAGAAATATGAACATGAGTGAAGTAGCGTTTAGGACATTAGAAAGAAAATATGAACATGAGTGAAGTAGCGTTTAGGACATTAGAAAAAAATATGAACATGAGTGAAGTAGCGTTTAGGACATTAGAAAGAAAATATGAACATGAGTGAAGTAGCGTTTAGGACATTAGAAAGAAAATATGAACATGAGTGAAGTAGCGTTTAGGACATTAGAAAGAAAATATGAACATGAGTGAAGTAGCGTTTAGGACATTAGAAAGAAATATGAACATGAGTGAAGTAGCGTTTAGGACATTAGAAAGAAAATATGAACATGAGTGAAGTAGCGTTTAGGACATTAGAAAGAAAATATGAACATGAGTGAAGTAGCGTTTAGGACATTAGAAAGAAAATATGAACATGAGTGAAGTAGCGTTTAGGACATTAGAAAGAAATATGAACATAAGTGAAGTAGCGTTTAGGACATTAGAAAGAAATATGAACATGAGTGAAGTAGCGTTTAGGACATTAGAAAGAAATATGAACATGAGTGAAGTAGCGTTTAGGACATTAGAAAGAAATATGAACATAAGTGAAGTAGCGTTTAGGACATTAGAAAGAAATATGAACATGAGTGAAGTAGCGTTTAGGACATTAGAAAGAAATATGAACATGAGTGAAGTAGCGTTTAGGACATTAGAAAGAAATATGAACATGAGTGAAGTAGCGTTTAGGACATTAGAAAGAAATATGAACATGAGTGAAGTAGCGTTTAGGACATTAGAAAGAAATATGAACATGAGTGAAGTAGCGTTTAGGACATTAGAAAGAAATATGAACATGAGTGAAGTAGCGTTTAGGACATTAGAAAGAAATATGAACATGAGTGAAGTAGCGTTTAGGACATTAGAAAGAAATATGAACATGAGTGAAGTAGCGTTTAGGACATTAGAAAGAAAATATGAACATAAGTGAAGTAGCGTTTAGGACATTAGAAAGAAATATGAACATGGGTGAAGTAGCGTTTAGGACATTAGAAAGAAAATATGAACATGAGTGAAGTAGCGTTTAGGACATTAGAAAGAAATATGAACATGAGTGAAGTAGCGTTTAGGACATTAGAAAGAAATATGAACATGAGTGAAGTAGCGTTTAGGACATTAGAAAGAAATATGAACATGAGTGAAGTAGCGTTTAGGACATTAGAAAGAAATATGAACATGAGTGAAGTAGCGTTTAGGACATTAGAAAGAAATATGAACATGAGTGAAGTAGCGTTTAGGACATTAGAAAGAAATATGAACATAAGTGAAGTAGCGTTTAGGACATTAGAAAGAAATATGAACATGAGTGAAGTAGCGTTTAGGACATTAGAAAGAAATATGAACATGAGTGAAGTAGCGTTTAGGACATTAGAAAGAAATATGAACATGAGTGAAGTAGCGTTTAGGACATTAGAAAGAAATATGAACATGAGTGAAGTAGCGTTTAGGACATTAGAAAGAAATATGAACATGAGTGAAGTAGCGTTTAGGACATTAGAAAGAAATATGAACATGAGTGAAGTAGCGTTTAGGACATTAGAAAGAAATATGAACATGAGTGAAGTAGCGTTTAGGACATTAGAAAGAAATATGAACATGAGTGAAGTAGCGTTTAGGACATTAGAAAGAAATATGAACATAAGTGAAGTAGCGTTTAGGACATTAGAAAGAAATATGAACATGAGTGAAGTAGCGTTTAGGACATTAGAAAGAAATATGAACATGAGTGAAGTAGCGTTTAGGACATTAGAAAGAAATATGAACATAAGTGAAGTAGCGTTTAGGACATTAGAAAGAAATATGAACATAAGTGAAGTAGCGTTTAGGACATTAGAAAGAAATATGAACATGAGTGAAGTAGCGTTTAGGACATTAGAAAGAAATATGAACATAAGTGAAGTAGCGTTTAGGACATTAGAAAGAAATATGAACATAAGTGAAGTAGCGTTTAGGACATTAGAAAGAAATATGAACATAAGTGAAGTAGCGTTTAGGACATTAGAAAGAAATATGAACATAAGTGAAGTAGCGTTTAGGACATTAGAAAGAAATATGAACATGAGTGAAGTAGCGTTTAGGACATTAGAAAGAAATATGAACATAAGTGAAGTAGCGTTTAGGACATTAGAAAGAAATATGAACATAAGTGAAGTAGCGTTTAGGACATTAGAAAGAAATATGAACATAAGTGAAGTAGCGTTTAGGACATTAGAAAGAAATATGAACATGAGTGAAGTAGCGTTTAGGACATTAGAAAGAAATATGAACATGAGTGAAGTAGCGTTTAGGACATTAGAAAGAAATATGAACATGAGTGAAGTAGCGTTTAGGACATTAGAAAGAAATATGAACATGAGTGAAGTAGCGTTTAGGACATTAGAAAGAAATATGAACATGAGTGAAGTAGCGTTTAGGACATTAGAAAGAAATATGAACATAAGTGAAGTAGCGTTTAGGACATTAGAAAGAAATATGAACATGAGTGAAGTAGCGTTTAGGACATTAGAAAGAAATATGAACATAAGTGAAGTAGCGTTTAGGACATTAGAAAGAAATATGAACATGAGTGAAGTAGCGTTTAGGACATTAGAAAGAAATATGAACATAAGTGAAGTAGCGTTTAGGACATTAGAAAGAAATATGAACATGAGTGAAGTAGCGTTTAGGACATTAGAAAGAAATATGAACATGAGTGAAGTAGCGTTTAGGACATTAGAAAGAAATATGAACATAAGTGAAGTAGCGTTTAGGACATTAGAAAGAAATATGAACATGAGTGAAGTAGCGTTTAGGACATTAGAAAGAAATATGAACATGAGTGAAGTAGCGTTTAGAACATTAGAAAGAAATATGAACATGAGTGAAGTAGCGTTTAGGACATTAGAAAGAAATATGAACATGAGTGAAGTAGCGTTTAGGACATTAGAAAGAAATATGAACATAGGTGAAGTAGCGTTTAGAACATTAGAAAGAAAATATGAACATAGGTGAAGTAACGTTTAGGACATTAGAAAGAAATATGAACATAAGTGAAGTAGCGTTTAGGACATTAGAAAGAAATATGAACATAAGTGAAGTAGCGTTTAGGACATTAGAAAGAAATATGAACATAAGTGAAGTAGCGTTTAGGGCATTAGAAAGAAATATGAACATAAGTGAAGTAGCGTTTAGGACATTAGAAAGAAATATGAACATAAGTGAAGTAGCGTTTAGGGCATTACAAAGAAATATGAACATAAGTGAAGTAGCGTTTACGACATTAGAAAGAAATATGAACATAAGTGAAGTAGCGGTTAGGGCATTAGAAAGAAATATGAACATGAGTGAAGTAGCGTTTAGGACATTAGAAAGAAATATAAACATAAGTGAAGTAGCGTTTAGGACATTAGAAAGAAACTATGGACACGAGTGAAGTAGCGTTTAGGACATTAGAAAGAAACTATGGACACGAGTAAAGTAGCGTTTAGGACATTAGAAAGAAACTATGGACACGAGTGAAGCAGCCGTTAGGACTAGAACTCCAGAACATAATGATCATTGTTCAGTCACCGTGAAACACTCTACAGTTGACCAAACTGTGAAACCGCATTCTCCACTCGACAACTGAACCTTGAGGAGGCGCTCCACAATCCATAAATCCACAAACACAAAAACCCACAAACCCACAATCTACAACTCCAGAAACCGTTATTAAATAAATATTTATGCATGTGAAAAATTGTAAGTTCTTCGCTCAGTCCGTCAACTTTAATCTTCGCTCAGTCCACAACTTTAATCATCGCTCAGTCCGTCAACTTTAATCTTCGCTCAGTCCACAACTTTAATCTTCGCTCAGTCCACAACTTTAATCTTCGCTCAGTCCGTCAACTTTAATCTTCGCTCAGTCCACAACTTTAATCTTCGCTCAGTCCACAACTTTAATCTTCGCTCAGTCCGTCAACTTTAATCTTCGCTCAGTCCACAACTTTAATCTTTGCTCAGTCCACAACTTTAATCTTCGCTCAGTCCGTCGACTTTAATCTTCGCTCAGTCCACAATTTTAATCTTCGCTCAGTCCGTCGACTTTAATCTTCGCTCTCTCCATCAACTTTAATCTTCGCTCAGTCCACCAACTTTAATCTTCGCTCTCTGCATCAACTTTAATCTTCGCTCAGTCCACCAACTTTAATCTTCGCACTGTCCACCAACTTTAATCTTCGCTCAGTTACCAACTTTAATCTTCGCACTGTCCACCAACTTTAATCTTCGCTCAGTCCACCAACTTTAATCTTCGCACAGTCCACCAACTTTAATCTTCTCTCAGTCCACCAATTGTAATCTTCGCACAGTCCACCAATTGTAATCTTTGCACAGACCGTCAACTTTATTCTTCGCACAGTCCGTCAACTTTAATCTTCGCACAGTCCGTCAACTTTAATCTTTGCACAGTCTGTCAACTTTAATCTTCGCACAGCCTGTCAACTTTAATCTTAGCACAGTCTGTCAACTTTAATCTTCGCACAGCCTGTCAACTTTAATCTTAGCACAGTCTGTCAACTTTAATCTTTGCAAAGTCTGTCAACTTTAATCTTCACACAGTCTGTCAACTTTAATCTTCGCAGAGCCTGTCAACATTAATCTTTGCACAGTTCTTCAACTTTAATCTTTGCACAGTCTGTTAACTTTAATCTTCGCACAGCCTGTCAACTTTAATCTTCGCACAGCCTGTCAACTTTAATCTTCACGCAGCCTGTCAACTTTAATCTTAGCACATTTTGTCATCTTTAATCTTCGCACAGCCTGTCAACTTTAATCTTCGCACAATCCGACAACTTTAATCTTTGCACAGTCCGTCAACTTTAATCTTCGCACAGCTTGTCAACTTTAATCTTCGCACAGCCTGTCATCTTTAATCTTCGGACAGCCTGCCAACTTAAATCTTAGCACAGCCTGTCAACTTTAATCTTCGCACAGCCTGTAACTTTAATCTCCGCACAGTCCGTCAACTTTAATCTTAGCACAGTTTGTCAACTTTAATCTTCGCTCAGTCCACCAACTTTAATTTTCGCACAGTCCACCAACTTTAATCTTCTCTCAGTCCACCAACTTTAATCTTCACACAGTTTGTCATCTTTAATCTTCGCACAGTCTGTCAACTTTAATCTCCGCACAGTCCGTCAACTTTAATCTTCGCACAGTCTGTCAACTTTAATCTTCGCTGTCTGTCAACTTTAATCTCCGCACAGTCCGTCAACTTTAATCTTCGCACAGTCTGTCAACTTAATCTCCGCACAGTCCGTCAACTTTAATCTTCGCACAGTCTGTCAACTTTAATCTTCGCACAGTCTGTCAACTTTAATCTCCGCACAGTCCGTCAACTTTAATCTCCGCACAGTCCGTCAACTTTAATCTCCGCACAGTCCGTCATCTTTAATCTCCGCACAGTCCGTCATCTTTAATCTCCGCACAGTCCGTCATCTTAATCTTCGCACAGTCCGTCATCTTTAATCTTCGCACAGTCCGTCAACTTTAATCTTGGCACACAAAGAGACATGTCTGTTGATGACTAAGAAATCTCTTCTGTTGCCCCTTAGTTCTAGTTCGCTTGTCGAAAGTAATTTCCCCGTGTATGCTTTCTTGTTTGCTACAGCTACTTTCATGTTTGCTATATCTACTTTCATGTAGCAACATATGAGAGATGAGTCCCAAGTGGAAACCAAATATTAAAGAGCTACTTGTCATTCTTCATCGTCTTCTTCTTTTCTCTTTCACTGATACCTAAAAGGTGTCGTGATTTATATCATTTGTCGTTCTTGTGCTGCTCGAATTGTCTGAATTAGTGATTTTCCTTTGTTGTTACATGTCTCTGTCACTGCATCTATCCATCTTCTTCTGGGTCTTCCTCTTGGTCTTTTCCCATGCATTCTCGAGAAGAACGCCCTTGATGGTGATTGGTGAGGATTCATTCTGACCAGGTGGCCGAACCATTTAAGTTGTTGTTGTTCTATATATTTACTTGTCATTACGGTGAAGAAATTGTATGTGAGTGGCGCTGTGTGAATCATCACCAGCAATTGTTAGCTCCCCTCATCCAAAGATTATTCTCACTCATCATTTCACTTGAACCTAGGCCGAATTCAGCCCCTTAGATGTCCTAATCACTTACAAGATTTTGGTGTCCCCCATATATCATCTCATCATCATCAAGTACCTGGCCTGCTGGTGTAGGTGATCATGTCTCTCCACAAATTTCGATCTCGACAGTTATTTATCATTTCTGTTGTTGACCTTCTGCCAAGCAATTCTCTTAAGCTGTCTGGTATCTTTTCTCTTTGCTTCACTCTATTACTTCGTCCCTCAAATTTCCCAGTTGTTACAAAATATTCCAGCTGTTCTCTTCTCATTACATGGCCAAAAAATGATGATTGTTTTTTCCTAATATTGGAAATTAGCTCTCGTTTTGCTTTGACCTCTCTCAGAACATTTTCAGTACTCTTCTTAGTTGTCCTTGGCATTCTCAACATTGTTCTGTAAAACCACATTTCTACAGCCTCCAATGATTTTCCTGTCTGTTGTCCTATTGTCCATGATTCACATCCATATGTTAAGACTGGTTCTACATAACTTTTAAGAACTCGTTTTCTTGTTTCTTTTGACAGAAATGGACTGCGTGTAAACGAAATTCAAGATATAAACAAAAATAAACCATAAAATAATATTTGATTTATCGAAAATAAACAAAACTTAAAGTAAGATGGAAAATAATGTTTATTTGTGTCTACATGCACTTTATGTCTAAAAGATAGTTGTCTTCTACGTTTTGTCAATGTTTAGTCGTTGATGAGATCCTCGAAACTAACCTGATGAGACACATCTGTTTCTAGACATATCAGTGATAATGCTTCCAGGCTGTCTTGTTGGATTCCATGACCCCTGGCGGAGGTCACTACTCACCCCTTTGTGGAGGTCTGTATTCATCCCTTTGTGCAGGTCTGCAATCAACCCTTTGTGGAGGTCTGTATTCACCCCTTTGTGGAGGTCTACATTCACCCCTTTGTGGAGGTCTACATTCACTCCTTTCTGGAAGTCTGTATTCCTCCATTTGTGGAGGTCTGTATTCACCCCTTTGTGGAGGTCTACATTCACCACTTTGTGGAGGTCTGTATTCATCCCTTTGTGGAGGTCTACATTCACCCCTTTGTGGAGGTCTGGATTCATCCCTTTGTAGAGGTCTACATTCACCCCCATGTGGAGGTCTACATTCACTTCCTGTGGAGGTCTGTATTCACACCCTATGTGGAGGTCTGTATTCACCCATTTGTGAAGTTTTGTATTCATCCCTTTGTGGAGGTCTACATTCACCCTTTTGTAGGGGTTTACATTCACCCCTTTGTGGAGGTCTGTATTCACCCCTTTGAGGAGGTCTGCAATCACCCCTTTGTGGAGGTCTACATTCACCCCTTTGTGGAGGTCTACATTCACCCCTTTGTGGAGGTCTGCAATCACCCCTTTGTGGAGGTCTGCAATCACCCCTTTGTCGAGGTCTACAATCACCCTTTGTGGAGGTCTGTATTTACCCCTTTGTGGATGTCTGCAATCACCCCTTTGTGGAGGTCTGCAATCACACCTTTGTGGAGGTCTGCAATCACCTCTTTGTGGAGGTCTACTTTCACCCCTTTGTGAAAGTGTGTATTCACCCCTTTGTGGAGGCCTGCAATCACCCCTTTGTGGAGGTCTGAATTCACCCCTTTGTGGAGGTCTGTATTCACCCTTTTGTGGAGGTCTACAGTCACCCCTTTGTAGAGGACTGCATTCACTCCTTTGTGGAGGTCTGCAATCAGCCCTTTGTGGAGGTCTGCAATCACCCCTTTGTGGAGGCCTACATTCACCTATTTGTGGAGGTCTACTTTCATCCCTTTGTGGAGGTCTACATTCACCCCTTTGTGGACGTCTACATTCACCTCTTTGTGGAGGTGTAGATTCACCCCTTTGTGGAGGTCTACATTCACCCGTTTGTGGAGGTCTACTTTCACCCCTTTGTGGAGGTCTACATTCACCCCTTTGTGGAGGTCTACATTCGCCCCTTTGTGGAGGTCTACTTTCACCCCTTTGTAGAGGTTTGCACTTACCCCTTTATGCTCTAAGCAGGATCTTACTTTCCTGAAAGGTTGATCCACCACTGAGTGTCGTGAACCCCACATGTGAACCTACTATGATAATCTTTTCTCTTGATACGTAACGCTCCATTTTTATGTTTGTTTAACCGCGTTTTAATAGACGTAATGATTTGTCCGCTTCGTGAATATATTGCAGCTTTTAAAGACAGGTTTCAAATTGGCAATAAAGGAATGAAACCAAAGAATGAGAAGTATCTGGTATGTCAAGAGAACGATCCAGCGGCGGCAACCCAGTCAGTTAAGGTTAAACTTAATACCACAGAGATGATTTTTTAACCAGTCTAGGATTTTTTTTGTCTTTAATTTCAGAGATTTCATTTCGCCTCTGTGCAGCCGTCTGTCTCTCTAAACGCAGTCATGGATGGAGAAGAAGTTAAAAGGTCTATGTTGCAAAAATGTGTTGAAGTTTACTGCACTGTTGATATTGGGGGGGGGGGGAGAGGTGAGGGGAGGAGGGAATGTGGGGAAGTGTGGTGATTGGATATGTGCTTATTTTTAGATAAGGTATGCGTGTGTGTGTGTAGTTATTTAAGTTATGTGTATTTTGTGTGAGTTGCATTATTTGTGTTGTAGGATCTAAACACTGTTTTCTTAACTATCTTGTAATATATCTCTCTACTTCCGCTTTTTAAAAAAATTGTATGTTTACTATGTCGCATTATTTGTATGTTGTATGAAGTATTCACTGCATGATGTAATGTTCTGTTCAAGGTTTTGTCTTTGCACACGCTGCATTCTCTATGTGTTATATCATATGCATGTTACTACACTCTTGACATGAAGATCCCTCTGTGTATTTATTTGGTGATATCATATTTATTTTGTTTATTAAAACAACATCCAACATTACATTTGTTTGACCAAATTACTTATCGTGATTGATTGCTACAAATGTCTGTCAAGACGCCAAAGGCTATATGTATATATATATATATATATATATATATATATATATATATATATATATATATATATTGTATTCTTCTTATATAGTATTCTATGTGTACATTTAGCTAGGACGTGTGAAACATGGACAATCTCACAAACAGGAAGAAAGAAAATCGATTCATTTGATACAAAATACTACAGAAAATTCCTAACGATAACTTGATAATGAAAAATACCAATGAAGACAAACTAAAAGATTTAAAAAATTCAAAGAACTGGCTTATAAACACCATGTTACAGAGGAAAGTAAAATACTGGCATCCTTGTGCCAGATCAACAGCGAATATCAACATCAACCTAACAAAAATCCTTTGTATAACGAACTGAGAAAAGTGGATAGCGTGTGGTTGAACTGATCAAAGACTGTCATCTCCGTGTGGTTGAACTGATCAAAGACTGTTATCTCCGTGTGGTTGAACTGATCAAAGACTGTCATCTCCGTGTGGTTGAACTGATCAAAGACTGTCATCTCCGTGTGGTTGAACTGATCAAAGACTGTCATCTCCGTGTGGTTGAACTGATCAAAGACTGTCATCTCCGTGTGGTTGAACTGATCAAAGACTGTCATCTCCGTGTGGTTGAACTGATCAAAGACTGTCATCTCCGTGTGGTTGAACTGATCAAAGACTGTCAGCGCCGTGTGGTTGAACTGATCAAAGACTGTCATCTCCGTGTGGTTGAACTGATCAAAGACTGTCATCTCCGTGTGGTTGAACTGATCAAAGACTGTCATCTCCGTGTGGTTGAACTGATCAAAGACTGTCATCTCCGTGTGGTTGAACTGATCAAAGACTGTCATCTCCGTGTGGTTGAACTGATCAAAGAGTGTCGTCCTCCTAATAAGTTGAGTGTTGGTCCGATTTTTCTTCTTAAAACAGGGATAACAAAAACCTGACATGGACAATACGTAATTACTGAGCATCCGATATTTATTCCACAGGGTGGGAAAAACTACGCAAACCCAGAAATGAAATGAGTAAATTAAAATGATATCTTTCCCATAGTCATGAATAGAGGATGACAGAAGATACAGCAATAGACTATAGAAACAGCAATAGACTATAGAAACAGCAATAGTCTATAGAAACAGCAATAGACTATAGTAACAGCAATAGACTATAGAAACAGCAATAGACTATAGTAACAGCAATAGACTATAGTAACAGCAATAGACTATAGAAACAGCAATAGTCTATAGAAAAAGCAATAAACTATAGAAACAGCAATAGACTATAGAACATCAATAGACTATAGAAACATCAATAGACAATAGAAACAGCAATAGACTATACGAATAGCAATAGACTATAGAAACAGCAATAGACTTGAAACATCAATAGACTATATAAACAGAAATAGACTATAGAAACAGCAATAGACTATACAAACAGCAATAGACAATAGAAACAGCAATAGACTATAGAAACAGCAATAGACTATAGAAACAGTTATAGACTTGAAACATCAATAGACTATAGAAACAGAAATATACTATAGAAACAGCAATAGACAATAGAAACAGCAATAGACTATACGAACAGCAATGGACTATAGAAACAGCAATAGACTAGAAACAGCAATAGACTATAGAAACAGCAATAGACTAGAAACAGCAATAGACTATAGAAACAGCAATAGACTAGAAACAGCAATAGAATATACGAACAGCAACAGACTATAGAGACAGCAATAGACTATAGAATCAGCAATAGATTATAGAAACAGCAATATACTATAGAAACAGCAATAGACTATAGAAACAGCAATAGTCTAGAAACAGCAATAGACTATAGAAACAGCAATAGACTAGAAACAGCAATATACTATAGAAACAGCAATAGACTAGAAACAGCAATAGACTATAGAAACAGCAATAGACTATAGAAACAGCAATAGACTATAGAAACAGCAATATACTACACGAACAGCAATAGACTATAGAAACAGCAATAGACTATAGAAACAGCAATAGAATATAAAAACAGCAATAGACTATACGAACAGCAATAGACTATAGAAACAGCAATAGACTATAGAAACAGCAATAGACTATAAAAAGCAACTAGAAACAGCAATATACTATAGAAACAGCGTTAGACTAGAAAAGGAACTAGAAACAGCAATGGACTATAGAAACAGCAATAGACTAAAAACAGCAATAGACTATAGAAACAGCAATAGACTATAGAAACAGCAATAGACTAGAAACAGCAATAGACTATAGAAACAGCAATAGACTAAAGAAACAGCAATAGACTATAGGAACAGCAATAGACCATAGAAACAGCAATAGACTATAGGAACAGCAATAGACTATAGAAGCAGCAATAGATTATAGAAACAGCAATAGACTATAGAAACGCAATAGACTACAGAAACGGTTCTAAGACAAAAACTAAAATAGGTAATCTTGTAACAACTTTTAGCTGGAGATAACGTTGTTGGGGATAACGTTGCATTGCTGATAACTTCTATTGTTAGAGTAGGAGCTTGGGGAGAACATTGCTGATAACTTCTATTGTTAGAGTAGGAAGCTTGGGGAGAACATGCTGATAACTTCTATGGTTAGAGTAGGAAGCTTGGGGAGAACATTGCTGATAACTTCTCTGGTTAGAGTAGGAAGCTTGGGGAGAACATTGCTGATAACTTCTCTGGTTAGAGTAGGAAGCTTGGGGAGAACATTGCTGATAACTTCTCTGGTTAGAGTAGGAGCTTGGGGAGAACATTGCTGATAACTTCTCTGGTTAGAGTAGGAAGCTTGGGGAGAACATTGCTGATAACTTCTCTGGTTAGAGTAGGAAGCTTGAGGAGAACATTGCTGATAACTTCTCTGGTTAGAGTAGGAAGCTTGAGGAGAACATTGCTGATAACTTCTCTGGTTAGAGTAGAAGCTTGAGGAGAACATTGCTGATAACTTCTATGGCTAGAGTAGGAAGATTGTGGAGAACATTGCTGGTAACTTCTATGGCTAGAGTAGAAGATTGTGGAGAACATTGCTGGTAACTTCTATGGCTAGAGTAGGAAGATTGTGGAGAACATTGCTGGTAACTTCTATGGCTAGAGTAGGAAGATTGTGGAGAACATTGCTGGTAACTTCTATGGCTAGAGTAGGAAGCTTGAGGAGAACATTGCTGGTAACTTCTATGGCTAGAGTAGGAAGATTGTGGAGAACATTGCTGGTAACTTCTATGGCTAGAGTAGGAAGCTTGAGGAGAACATTGCTGGTAACTTCTATGGCTAGAGTAGGAAGATTGTGGAGAACATTGCTGGTAACTTCTATGGCTAGAGTAGGAAGATTGAGGAGAACATTGCTGGTAACTTCTATGGCTAGAGTAGGAAGCTTGGGGAGAACATTGCTGGTAACTTCTCTGGCTAGAGTAGGAAGATTGTGGAGAACATTGCTGGTAACTTCTATGGCTAGAGTAGGAAGATTGTGGAGAACATTGCTGGTAACTTCTATGGCTAGAGTAGGAAGATTGAGGAGAACATTGCTGGTAACTTCTCTGGCTAGAGCAGGAAGATTGTGGAGAACATTGCTGGTAACTTCTATGGCTAGAGTAGGAAGATTGTGGAGAACATTGCTGGTAACTTCTATGGCTAGAGTAGGAAGATTGTGGAGAACATTGCTGGTAACTTCTATGGCTAGATTAGGAAGCTTGTGGAGAACATTGCTGGTAACTTCTATGGCTAGAGTAGGAAGCTTGGGGAGAACATTGCTGATAACTTCTATGGCTAGAGTAGGAAGCTTGGGGAGAACATTGCTGATAACTTCTATGGCTAGAGTAGGAAGCTTGTGGAGAACATTGCTGGTAACTTCTATGGCTAGAGTAGGAAGATTGAGGAGAACATTGCTGATAACTTCTATGGCTAGAGTAGGAAGCTTGTGGAGAACATTGCTGGTAACTTCTCTGGCTAGAGTAGGAAGCTTGGGGAGAACATTGCTGATAACTTCTATGGCTAGAGTAGGAAGATTGTGGAGAACATTGCTGGTAACTTCTCTGGTTAGAGTAGGAAGATTGTGGAGAACATTGCTGGTAACTTCTATGGCTAGAGTAGGAAGATTGTGGAGAACATTGCTGGTAACTTCTATGGTTAGAGTAGGAAGATTGTGGAGAACATTGCTGGTAACTTCTATGGTTAGAGTAGGAAGATTGTGGAGAACATTGCTGGTAACTTCTATGGTTAGAGTAGGAAGATTGTGGAGAACATTGCTGGTAACTTCTATGGCTAGAGTAGGAAGATTGTGGAGAACATTGCTGGTAACTTCTCTGGCTAGAGTAGAAAGATTGTGGAGAACATTGCTGGTAACTTCTCTGGCTAGAGTAGGAAGATTGTGGAGAACATTGCTGGTAACTTCTCTGGCTAGAGTAGGAAGATTGTGGAGAACATTGCTGGTAACTTCTCTGGCTAGAGTAGGAAGATTGTGGAGAACATTGCTGGTAACTTCTCTGGCTAGAGTAGGAAGATTGTGGAGAACATTGCTGGTAACTTCTCTGGCTAGAGTAGGAAGATTGTGGAGAACATTGCTGGTAACTTCTCTGGCTAGAGTAGGAAGATTGTGGAGAACATTGCTGGTAACTTCTCTGGCTAGAGTAGGAAGATTGTGGAGAACATTGCTGATAACTTCTATGGCTAGAGTAGGAAGATTGTGGAGAACATTGCTGGTAACTTCTATGGTTAGAGTAGGAAGATTGTGGAGAACATTGCTGGTAACTTCTATGGCTAGAGTAGGAAGATTGTGGAGAACATTGCTGGTAACTTCTATGGCTAGAGTAGGAAGATTGTGGAGAACATTGCTGTAACTTCTATGGCTAGAGTAGGAAGATTGTGGAGAACATTGCTGGTAACTTCTATGGCTAGAGTAGGAAGATTGTGGAGAACATTGCTGATAACTTCTATGGCTAGAGTAGGAAGATTGTGGAGAACATTGCTGGTAACTTCTATGGTTAGAGTAGGAAGATTGTGGAGAACATTGCTGGTAACTTCTATGGTTAGAGTAGGAAGATTGTGGAGAACATTGCTGGTAACTTCTCTGGTTAGAGTAGGAAGATTGTGGAGAACATTGCTGATTTTGATCTCATCGGTCCACTCTTACAAAGAATATATTGATAACATAATTGGACAGACAACAGACAAACATGCCCTGCATGTTCCAAACTCTGGTGTTAACATTATCTGCATGTTGTTTTCATTTCTTTTATACAATTTCTCTTTTTTTATGTTCGTCATACGCCGTGTTTTTCAAAGTTATACAATTTATAATTTTGATTATTTTTGTTCTTCTCCCCTGATTGCTTTCCTTCTAATCTTGTGTTCTTATCAATGTTGCACGCCTTCTAGCGCCATAATCTATTTTCTCTCATGTTTCGTGTTGTTATGTTGATAGAATCATCATTGCTGCACACCGGATGAATCCATAGGTGCTCCGATAAGCCCCCCCCCCACCCTCAAGAAAATCCGATGAGAACCCTGACTGGCGAACTCCGTACCCCGGCCTGGGATCCACGATGTGACCAGGTTTCTGCTGGTAATGTTGCCCGGGCAGCGGCCATATTTATGACCTACTCTCTTCGATTGTAAGTGGCAACTTTAACTTGCGCGAGTGTACATTGGGCCTCCTGCTGAAGGTCTAGACATCGGATCTCACTACTCAGAAGATCAGGAAGGGTAACGTCATGAGGAAACCACCGATTAATTTTTCTAATTTTTGACAAACCACCACCGCTTCTTGTGGGCTTTGAACCTGGGTCGTTCCTGTCTTGATGCCGACAAGGTACCTCTAGACTACCCAGCCACATTTAGTATGCTGTCAGTAAAGAATGTTTGCCTTCAGGTCTTCAGGTGAGATATAGTGTTAGTGCTCATCATTGTCTAAGACCAACGTTAGATTGATGGGTCAGGTGCATGGCTTCACTCCAGGCCACCAGAATTTGCTAGAAAAAACAATTGATGTACCCATTTTCAGAGTCTGAGAGAACAGCAAAGTCGTGTTAGTCAAACAAAAGTCGTTAAATTTTAGTCCCATTTTGCTGCAGATTATGAATAGAAACCGGAGAAGAGTTGGACATAGCCTAAGAAAACCTGATTCCAGCAGAGTAAGTCAGGAACTGTTATGGAACCCACCGGGATAGATAAAGTAGGGAAGGCACAAGAATACAGGGAAAGGGGAAATCATGGAAACCCCCAAGTGCATTAGACAAGACTGGAGAGCAGTAAAAGAAAATGTTCAAGAACAGGGATGGGTCGGGAGACATTGTGGTCTATGCTCTAAAAAAAAGGTATGAAAGGTTTTGATTTTTTGATTGATTATTTGATTGATCGATTGTTTGATGATTTGATTGATTGATTGATTGATGATTTGATTGATTATTTGATTGATCGATTGTTTGATTGATTGATTGTTTGATGATTTGATTGATTGATTGATTATTTGATTGTTTGATTGATTGATTGATTGATTGATTGATTGATTGATTGATTGATTGATTGTTAGATTATTTCATTGATCGAATGTTTGATTGATTGTTTGATTGATTGATTGTTTGATGATTTGATTGATTGATTATTTGATTGTTTGATTATTTAATTGATTGATTGTTTGATTGATTGATTGATTGTTCAATTGATTGTTAGATTATTTCATTGATCGAATGTTTGATTGATTGATTGTTTGATGATTTGATTGATTGATTAGTTGATTGTTTGATTATTTAATTGATTGTTTGATTGATTAATTGTTTAATTGATTGATTGATTGTTAATTATTTCATTGATCGAATGTTTGATTGATTGTTTGATTGATTGATTGTTTGATGATTTGATTGCTTGTTTAATTGATTGCTTGTTTGACAGATTAATATTATATTCTGTATGTATAAAATGTAACAAGCCACATTACTTTTGGGAGCCGCGATAGGTCAGTGGTTAGTGAATTAGCCTACGAAGGACAAGAGGCTGATTCGATCCTAATGGACGGCTTTCGGGTTCACCCAGCCTTATATGGACGCCGGATTTATTTAGGGAAATTAGAGCAGCACGGGCGTAATACCGACCACATTAGCCCCCCAAAACGGGCTGCCGACGCTCTGACAAACCGTGTTCGATTTCCCCTGGAAGCACTGTCTGTTGTACTCGCGGTTGAGAAAACAAAATTACCCCCGCGGTCGACCCAGCCGTTGGCAGAAATGGGTACTAGGGTAGTGCTCTGGGAAGGTGAGGAGTGCCGCCTGCAATCGTGAGTTTCGATGCTTGATGCGACACTATCCAGAAGTCACCGAACATTTCTGGATAGGCGGCCGAGCCTATATGGGTGAAAGCTCGAGTGTTAAGATGCTGACGCAAGTCTCGTACTTGACCTTTACCTTACCTTTAATAACTAGGTTGACTTCCGGTTCTTGGGGTCACCAACCTACATCCTCATCAATCACGGCGCCATACTCAACAAATAAACATAAGATAAAGTAATATAATACTAAAGTAATCTAAAGTAAGCTAAAGTTAAAGTAAACGAAAATTAAAGTAACATAAAGTAGGCTACAACTAAAGTAATCTAATGTAAGAAACCTATAAAACAGTTTATGTTTGAAATATCAGACATCTCGACTACCATCATACATGGGCGACACTGTACAGAGCATCAAAGCTATCATTTTTTTCTCGACGCTAGAAGCAAACAAAGAGGATAAATGGAAATAACAATCTAGGATACGCTGCCACAAAGCAATAACTAGGCTTGTGTATGCGGAGCTGTCAAAGATGACATATGCAGGCAGCCCATTTAGTTACTTTTTTTTAGTTTTAACGTCACAAATGTGTCAAAAATTGTATGTGTTCGCCAAATAATGAGTGTATTTGTAATACACTTAGAATAGTAATCATCATCATCATTGTGTACCTTCTCAGCATAGCAGTTTGACTACCATGGAGCGCCATTCCACTCTGTCTCTTGCTTTGATGGTGCAGGTTGTCATAGGTTGATTTGTCCATCTTTTGATGTTACTCGTCCATGTTAGTCTTGGTGTGCCCTTTTTACCTTGAATTTTGCCTTCCAATATTACTTTTAGTAGGCTGCTGTGTCTTTTAACTTGTTTCGAAAATCTCATTTGCCTTGTTTAAATTGTGTTTAGTAGTTCTCTTTTCATTTTTATCTGTTTTAAAACATCATCATTTGTTTTCTCTTCTTTCCATCCAATTCTTCATAATCTTCTATAAATCCACATTTCAAAGGCTTCATTTTTCTGTTCTGTTTTCTTATCTAGTATCAATGTTTCTGCGCCATACAGGAATGTTGAGAAGAAATAACATTTTGCTATTCTTCTGTTTAACCCTGGTGTTATTTGTTTTGATGTTAGTATATTTTTCACGGCATTAAATTAGCTTTTTGTCATTCCTATCCTTTTGTTTATTTCTTGTTACATTTTTCATCGCTGGTTGTAGTATGCCCAAGATAGTTGTAGATCTGAACTGTCTCCTAATCTATACCTTCAACTTTGATATCCACTTGTAGGTTTTGAGTATTATTTTTGTTGATGATCATGGTTTTAGTATTTTTTAATATTCATATCTAATCCATATTTTTTTTGCTTGTCATGTTATTTCATTAAGTAATTGTTGTAGTTCTTCAGGAATTTCTGCTAGTAGAACAGTATCATCAGCATTTCTTAGGTTATTGATTATCTCTCCATTAATGTATAGGTCTAGCATCTCTGTGATGTTAAATATGTTCTCAGTGTCTAGATTAAAGATGACGGTACGAGTCTCCATTAATGTATAGGTCTAGCATCTCTGTGATGTTAAATATGTTCTCAGTGTCTAGATTAAAGATGACGGTACGAGTCTCCATTAATGTATAGGTCTAGCATCTCTGTGATGTTAAATATGTTCTCAGTGTCTAGATTAAAGATGACGGTACGAGTCTCCATTAATGTATAGGTCTAGCATCTCTGTGATGTTAAATATGTTCTTAGTGTCTAGATTAAAGATAACGGTACGAGTCTCCATTAATGTATAGGTCTAGCATCTCTGTGATGTTAAATATGTTCTCAGTGTCTAGATTAAAGATGACGGTACGAGTCTCCATTAATGTATAGGTCTAGCATCTCTGTGATGTTAAATATGTTCTCAGTGTCTAGATTAAAGATGACGGTACGAGTCTCCATTAATGTATAGGTCTAGCATCTCTGTGATGTTAAATATGTTCATAGTGTCTAGATTAAAGATGATGGTACGAGTCTCCATTAATGTATAGGTCTAGCATCTCTGTGATGTTAAATATGTTCTTAGTGTCTAGATTAAAGATGACGGTACGAGTCTCCATTAATGTATAGGTCTAGCATCTCTGTGATGTTAAATATGTTCTCAGTGTCTAGATTAAAGATGACGGTACGAGTCTCCATTAATGTATAGGTCTAGCATCTCTGTGATGTTAAATATGTTCTCAGTGTCTAGATTAAAGATGATGGTACGAGTCTCCATTAATGTATAGGTCTAGCATCTCTGTGATGTTAAATATGTTCTTAGTGTCTAGATTAAAGATGACGGTACGAGTCTCCATTAATGTATAGGTCTAGCATCTCTGTGATGTTAAATATGTTCTCAGTGTCTAGATTAAAGATGATGGTACGAGTCTCCATTAATGTATAGGTCTAGCATCTCTGTGATGTTAAATATGTTCTCAGTGTCTAGATTAAAGATGACGGTACGAGTCTCCATTAATGTATAGGTCTAGCATCTCTGTGATGTTAAATATGTTCTCAGTGTCTAGATTAAAGATGATGGTACGAGTCTCCATTAATGTATAGGTCTAGCATCTCTGTGATGTTAAATATGTTCTCAGTGTCTAGATTAAAGATGACGGTACGAGTCTCCATTAATGTATAGGTCTAGCATCTCTGTGATGTTAAATATGTTCTCAGTGTCTAGATTAAAGATGACGGTACGAGTCTCCATTAATGTATAGGTCTAGCATCTCTGTGATGTTAAATATGTTCTTAGTGTCTAGATTAAAGATGACGGTACGAGTCTCCATTAATGTATAGGTCTAGCATCTCTGTGATGTTAAATATGTTCTCAGTGTCTAGATTAAAGATGACGGTACGAGTCTCCATTAATGTATAGGTCTAGAATCTCTGTGATGTTAAATATGTTCTTAGTGTCTAGATTAAAGATGACGGTACGAGTCTCCATTAATGTATAGGTCTAGCATCTCTGTGATGTTAAATATGTTCTCAGTGTCTAGATTAAAGATGACGGTACGAGTCTCCATTAATGTATAGGTCTAGCATCTCTGTGATGTTAAATATGTTCTTAGTGTCTAGATTAAAGATAACGGTACGAGTCTCCATTAATGTATAGGTCTAGCATCTCTGTGATGTTAAATATGTTCTCAGTGTCTAGATTAAAGATGACGGTACGAGTCTCCATTAATGTATAGGTCTAGCATCTCTGTGATGTTAAATATGTTCTCAGTGTCTAGATTAAAGATGACGGTACGAGTCTCCATTAATGTATAGGTCTAGCATCTCTGTGATGTTAAATATGTTCTCAGTGTCTAGATTAAAGATGATGGTACGAGTCTCCATTAATGTATAGGTCTAGCATCTCTGTGATGTTAAATATGTTCTCAGTGTCTAGATTAAAGATGACGGTACGAGTCTCCATTAATGTATAGGTCTAGCATCTCTGTGATGTTAAATATGTTCTCAGTGTCTAGATTAAAGATGATGGTACGAGTCTCCATTAATGTATAGGTCTAGCATCTCTGTGATGTTAAATATGTTCTCAGTGTCTAGATTAAAGATGATGGTACGAGTCTCCATTAATGTATAGGTCTAGCATCTCTGTGATGTTAAATATGTTCTCAGTGTCTAGATTAAAGATAACGGTACGAGTCTCCATTAATGTATAGGTCTAGCATCTCTGTGATGTTAAATATGTTCTCAGTGTCTAGATTAAAGATGACGGTACGAGTCTCCATTAATGTATAGGTCTAGCATCTCTGTGATGTTAAATATGTTCTTAGTGTCTAGATTAAAGATGATGGTACGAGTCTCCATTAATGTATAGGTCTAGCATCTCTGTGATGTTAAATATGTTCTCAGTGTCTAGATTAAAGATGACGGTACGAGTCTCCATTAATGTATAGGTCTAGCATCTCTGTGATGTTAAATATGTTCTCAGTGTCTAGATTAAAGATGACGGTACGAGTCTCCATTAATGTATAGGTCTAGCATCTCTGTGATGTTAAATATGTTCTCAGTGTCTAGATTAAAGATGACGGTACGAGTCTCCATTAATGTATAGGTCTAGCATCTCTGTGATGTTAAATATGTTCTTAGTGTCTAGATTAAAGATGATGGTACGAGTCTCCATTAATGTATAGGTCTAGCATCTCTGTGATGTTAAATATGTTCTCAGTGTCTAGATTAAAGATGACGGTACGAGTCTCCATTAATGTATAGGTCTAGCATCTCTGTGATGTTAAATATGTTCTCAGTGTCTAGATTAAAGATGACGGTACGAGTCTCCATTAATGTATAGGTCTAGCATCTCTGTGATGTTAAATATGTTCTCAGTGTCTAGATTAAAGATGACGGTACGAGTCTTGAATCGACGTCTTAGCACGCGGGCTTTTTATCCTTATGTGCTCGGCCGCCTATGAAGAAGTGTTCAGAGGCTACTGTCTAGTGTCGCCTGAAGCATCGTAACTCACGAGAGAGGCATCATTCCTCACCTTTCCATAGTACGAACCTTGGTACCCATTTCTGCCAGCGGCCGGATCGACCGCAGTGGTATCTTTTTTTTTTTCTCAACCACGAGTACAACTCACAAACTACTTCCAGCGGGAATCGAACAGGGGTTGTCTGAACGGTGGTAACTAGTAGCGGGTTAGTGCATAGACTGAACACGCTTGGTGATAGGATGCGCTGAATCATTTCCGAGGAAGAGTTATGTTTACAGCACTCGGACAAAAATTCATAAATAATCAACAACAGAAAAAAAACAAAGAATAATATAGATGGTCCGAAGCAGGATCGAACCCGTACTTCCTCGGCACAGCGCCTTGTAATGAGAAACCAAACGCTAGAGAACATGGCAAACGCACCCATGTCTTAATCCCTTCTTTCTATGAATAGTTGTAGAGTTCTCTGTGTTTTATATTATTATTGCTGTTTGCTCAGTAGGAGAATAGTATAACTTAAATATCGGCAAAAAACTGCAGTGTACAAAAGATAGTTGATTCAATCCCAGAATTGTACTTTCCCAGGTATCCATTTGCTCAAGGTCATCTACCTGACCTTCGCCCTGTAAGGGACGACACTCATGACGTAAACCCGCCTTCTGCTATTTGATTTATCTCCAGTGCGTGGGATGCACCCAATCACAGAACAAAATTATTTGTTCAAGTCTAGAAAAACTCTGTTGAAAAATAAACACTTTTTGACTAAACAAAGCTTTAAAAAGACAGCGAAGAGAAAATAAAACAGCCGCTAACTAGAATGTTTCAAGACAATCTTTCATACTTTCAAACGAACACTGACGTTAAACGCGCATCCAAGAAAGAGATTATAACTTGAGATGCTGTTAAGAAAAAATAAATATCGCTGTTATATATTTTTTAGACTACAGTCATTCCTTAGTGCCTTCTCCGTCAAAGAAGGCTTTCTTTTTTATTTTTCCAATGGAGATGGTAAAAAAAAAATGGTAGGCTAGTTATGAGTTTCCAAACAGCATTTTTGTTGTAAACGAGAATGCAAAGTTCAGTTTGAAAACTAGTTTGTACTTTTCATTAAGGTTCTATTTTTTGGGACTTTCCTTAAAGCTTGAAATGATGCTTGGAAAACGTAGGCTTAAGATTGTGTAATCTAATAATACTTGTTTGGCTTGAGTATTAGCGTAGGCTATAGATAGGCATGTTCATAGCTCCTGCAAGTATAAACTAGCCAGATTTTATTTCGTCTATTGGCGTTTTATTTCTTATATTTTATTTGTTAATGGATTTGGCTTCATCGCAGTATGGTCCGCCCACATGTAACGCTATCTATTTGTTGAGTTGTAAGCAAACGACAAGTTTCAGTTTATGTTTCGGGTTATCCTCAACAATAAGCGAACAAAAAGATCTTCAACAAGTGTTCTATCTTCAGGAAATCTAATTTACTCACACTTCAATGTTTACTATGCCTCTGTTTGGTCACCGTTTCTTTCAGCCATGTTTTTTTAGATCATGTTTGATTTTTGTGCCTGGATTTCTTTGTTCAAATAGTTTGTGTGTTATACCTGATGAAGACTTTTGCCGAAACGTCGTACTTAGTCTTGTCTTTCTATTAGTTTAGCTGCGTCATACCGTTTTATGTTTTTTGTGTATATATATGTTATGTTTTCTATGATTATCACAATCTTTTATTCATATTTTCTACACGTTGAAAACAGTCACAATTTGTTAGGTTAAATGCCCTTTTCTGCCATTGTCAAACTCTAATTTGAGATCCTTGTATTTTTATTTGTAGATCATAAACATCTAGATAAGTCCAACAATATGTTATTTTAGTAACAGGGTATGGACTCTACCATCTCTATTCAAGGGCTCGGCAGGGATTCATTTTGGGAGCTGGAAAGATACAATCGTGAGAAGATAATGATGGTGATGATGGTAATTATGATGGTGATTATGATGGTGATAATGATGATGGTGATGATTATGTTAAAGATGATGATGGTGATGTAGATGATCATGATGATGATGATGGTGATGATGATAATGGTGATGATGATGTTGATGATGATGGTGATGATTATGGTGATGATGATGATGGTGGTGGTGATGATGATGATGGTGATGAAGATGATGATGATAATGAAGATGGTGGTGATAATAAGGATAATTAATTATTGCAACGGGTTTTCTGATTTATCGAGTTATTGTAGAGAATTTGAACCTGTACGATCTCGTACATGAAAGAGGTTCAACAACACCAGGTCGTCTGTACCAGCAGACCCAACCAATGCAGGGACTAATGCGATCATCACCTCGTTAAATAACCTATTTTGACGGAGATTGTTACCCAAATTGGAAACGTTGTAATTTGCTAACTATGGACTGAACGTCCAACCGTGGTAACCTCAAGCCGGCTTGCCCATACGCTCCTCAATAGACACATGCGCACGTGAACATTGCGGGGATCGTGTCAGTATAAAAGAAAATGAAAACCCAAGAAGTGTGATAGCCAAGTATTTTTGTGCTTTGTTATGTGTCTGTAAGCTCAAGGGTGACAGAAAACATCAAGACTGGTATCTTGTCATGAAATCTGCTGTCGGGGCTAAATTCTCACAATATTTTGGCCCAACAGAATAAATAAACGAGGAGAGTGCAACATTTGGGATCAAAGTTGAATGTGTACAGAGATAATAGATAGACGTTGAATGTGGATAACCCCCGTGCTTAGATTAGATCCGGATATTATAATAAGAAATATCGCAGAGAACAGTTGATAGAAGGCGAAAGAAAGACAAAACAAAGACAGCACGAGGAAGAAATGTGGAGGCTGGGGCTTGCAGTATGGGCACGAATAAAGGGGCTATTATATTACATCATTCTCCCTGTGTGGCTATCGAGACCCCCCCCCCTCCCAACGAGAGAGGAGAAAATAATAGAACGACTGTTACCTACCATGCAGGTTGTAGGAGGCTAAAGGAGGTTTGAAATCGTCGTCTGTGCAATAGAGTAAGACGTGCACGGATCGTCATTTTCATCTCAATTTATCGATTCATTTGGGAATTGCTGCAACAAGTGGTAAAGCGGGTGTGTGAAATCTCTGACTGGAGTGTTTTAATGGAAACAGCAGAGCAGAATTACAATAGGTGTTATAATATGAAACTTTCAAGATAGTTATAATATTAAACTTTCAAGATAGTTATAATATTAAACTTTCAAGTTAGTTATAATATGAAACTTTCAAGATAGTTATAATATTAAACTTTCAAGATCGTTGTAATATGAAACTTTCAAGATTGTTATAATATGAAACTTTCAAGATAGTTATAATATTAAACTTTCAAGATAGTTATAATATGACACTTTCAAGATAGTTATAATATGAAACTTTCAAGATAGTTATAATATGAAACTTTCAAGTTAGTTGGTTATTGGTTATGGAAGGCCTCGGTTTCACAGCAAACGAATTAAAATCCATAATTGCTCAACCGCCCGTGCCAGTGGAATCATCCGAATTACTAACTCATCTCCCAAACAAAGAAAGGTAACTGTAGTCCCCATCGTAGCAGTCTCAGCACACGCCAAAAGACATAAGGCGAAACCGCGCAGAAAGTGAACACAGCCAACTGTTCCCTGTCATACTGCCTTCAATGTTTCCTGCCGCCTATCCACCATATACCATGGAAGTTTGCGTCCTCCCGAAAATGATGATCGTCGTAGCACTTGATGATGTTAGGCCGTCATTGATGACTCCAATTCCAAACATATAGACACACAGTGGTGGTAAGTTATCATTTCCAATCCAACAGAAGCCACATGACCTGTAGTTAGTAAAACCACAGAGAGAATATGATTTTGTGACCTTCACTGATTCACTTTTAGATGTGAATGTGTAGTTTACACAAGAGGAGAAGTTTTCAACTACAGTGATCCCATTTAAGGCAATTCTGGGATAGCAAGGCAAGTCTCCTTTATAGCAGCAGAACTTGATGTTCTCCGCTCCCTTCTTGTAGCTGCCGCCACACGATTCTGATGTCTCATTAACTTGGATATCTTTCAAGAACAATGTCAGATTAACATTCCATAGATATGGCTCTGCTGATGAAATGCTTGGTGCAACAGTTGTATCAATCATACTGGAGGCTCCTGGTCTGTGGTCATTAATATCACAGACGGCACATGATGTTGTTATATTCAGTATTTCTTTCTGTGGTGTAAATATGTGGCACACACATGGAGAGTGGTTTGTGGTCACAGTAATCCCATTAAAGGCAATTCTAGGGTAGCATGGCATAGCTGTTTCAGAACAGCACAATCCTGTGATGTTTTCTGTGTTCGCTATAAATCTGCTGCTGCTACACAATCCTGACCAATTATAGGTGTGGACATTATTCACTTGCAATGACAAAACTGCTTTGTTTACATCATAAACCTCTGGAAGCGAATCATTTATGGGACTAATAGTACAGTTTATTCTTCCATCGGGGATATCTTCATTGAGTCCCCCCCCCCCCCCAAAAAAAAAAAAAGGTCTTTGGTTAAAAAGCACATATGCTTTTGAGTTAAACACACAATGAGCCCAGTTCATAGATTCAAAATGATCCTTGCCCTTAGCCATCAGTTTGCACAAGTTAGGGTCCTTAGCTACCAACGTCCCAAACGTCTGAAACGAATTAACGACTTTATCTACAGCGAAGGTTAACGAACTGTGAACAAACATTTATGTTCAAACCCTTGAAAACATTTTCAAAAATCTGCCAACTCGCAGCAATATCATATCTCGTGTTGTTCAATGTAAACATTGCTTAGTCCATAGCTCGAATATAAATAAGCTGCCATTTTGGTGCGTCCCTGACGTCATTCCTCAAGTTAGTTATAATATGAAACTGTCAATCTCGGAAGATAACTCGGTGTGTTATCAAGAGATGAGGCGATGTGCCATGGTAGGACACACAAGAGCAAACACAATGTTTGCTATGGTCGAAAAATCCTTTTCAAGAGGGACAATCTAGTCTGCACGTAGAACAGATGTTTTGTGTTAATGAGGTTAAGTTTGGTTTTGTTTGCTGCGACTTCGATTTGCATCTTTTCTTTCCCTGCCATGGTTGTTAGCTCTTGACGTCACATATTTTTAACAATTAATATTCATTAATCATATTGAAGGGAGCCGCGATAGCTCACTGATTAGTGGATTCTTTTTTTTTTTTTTTGGAAAGGAAAGCTGCACGGGTGTAATACCGACCACATTACCCCAAAAATCATGTGCCGAAGGTCTGTAAAATGTATAGTCACTAACACCATATTCCCTATACGCCACTTGGCGTGGCGGGGGTACTTTACTTTTTTTAAAAAATCATTATTAAACATCACGTACGCTGATAAAATACTAATCAATTTTATAAAACAGAGGAATGATGTATTACTGCATTATGTTTAAGAGAAATGATGTATTACTGCATTATGTTTAAGAGAAATGATGTATTACCGCATTATGCTTTAGAGAAATGATGTATTATCGCATTATGTTTAAGAGGAATGATGTATTACCGCATTATGTTTAAGAGGAATAATGTATTACGGCATTATGTTTAAGTGGAATGATGTATTACCGCATTATGTTTAAGAGGAATGATGTATTATCGCATTATGTTTAAGAGGAATGATGTATTACCGCATTATGTTTAAGAGGAATGATGTATTACCGCATTATGTTTAAGTGGAATAATGTATTACGACATTATGTTTAAGTGGAATGATGTATTACCGCATTATGTTTAAGAGGAATGATGTATTATCGCATTATGTTTAAGAGGAATGATGTATTACCGCATTATGTTTAAGAGGAATGATGTATTACCGCATCAGTGAGTCGTTAGGGGTAAGAAAAGTCTGGGAAATTCAGTCGCCACGCAGTATACCAGCTAGGATTTTTATTTCAAAATAATTTAGTAAGCGTCATTATGTAACACAAATTATCATTATTGCATTTATCCAACTTCAGGGCTTTACCTTCGATTTCCTTCAGGGCCGTAAAATAAAGGCTGCACGTCCAGTGCAGTCGAAACGAGGTATTCAGGTCAGAGTTCATATTTTACTTCATATTTTTTTACCCTTCTGAAATTGAGTCCTGGTCTACCTTATCTGGATACCAGTTGCTTTTTGATCCGTTCTCTCCGTCTGCCTTAATAACAAGAAATAAATTAACAAGAAATAAATTAATAACAAATACATTAATAACAAATAAATTAATAACAAATAAATTAATAACAAATAAATTAATAAGAAATAAACTGAAGTGGTAAAGTATATTTCACATTTCTAGTTTACTTATACAAATTATTTATGTATATATTTCATAGTCTATTGTTGCTTATAAGTGACGGCAGCAGGTCTACTGTTCAGTTGTCTCCTTGTTCATTTATCCAAATTAGACAAATTTTTTTTGGTGTTTTTTCCAGTTTAATAAATCCAGAAAACGAATACCTTCTGGGCTGACTGCAGTGCAAGAATGTTGGCTTTGCTCATAAAAGCAGTAATATTGTAATTTATTCTCCACACGTTTAGTGTAGATTAGATATCTCATAAGAGCGACGAGAGATGAGATTTTTCGTTGCTTTGAACCAGTCCTGGCACGATGGATGAGAGTCATAAATAATATACCGGAGATGTTAAGCACTGTGGGCCACAGATGTGATTTGACAGAAGAATGTTGAGAGGTCCATAGAAGCTAAAATGATTAGCGAAAATGTGCTAGGAAAGTTCAATGCACTAAGAAAACAGGAAAATACATCAGAAATGTCAAAAAGAATGAAGAAATCACTCAAATTGTGCACTACATGTTAAAGTTGATGTCGAAGTAGAGAAAATATTTTGACATCTGGTACAATTCTTGGCTGAGTGGTTAGTGTGCTCGCTTTCTGATGGCTGAGTGGTTAGTGTACTCGCTTCCTGGTGGCTGAGTGGTTAGTGTACTCGCTTCCACGTGGCTGAGTGGTTAGTGTACTCGCTTTCTGATGGCTGAGTGCTTAGTGTACTCGCTTCCTGGTGGCTGAGTGGTTAGTGTACTCGCTTCCTGATGGCTGAGTGGTTAGTGTACTCGCTTCCTGATTAGAAGGGTCCGGGTTCGATCCCTAGAAGCGACAAGGTTCCGAGGTTCATCCAACCTCTAAAAATGGATACAAAGTTTTTTCTGAGAAGTAAAGGCGGCCTGGCGTGTTACCGACCACATTACCCAAAATGTGCCGTGGATATAGAAAAATGTGGTCATTAACACCAGATTCCCATACGCCTAGTAAGGCAAGGGAGAGAACCTTTACTTTTTTTTTTTTACAGTTCTTGAGAAATGAAGCAGAGATTAACAGAAGGAAAAAAAAATCACAATCTGTCAAGATGGAGAGAAAGAAAGTAAAAACAGTTCTAATTAACAAGAAATTGTGGAAATACATAGTCCTCCACGCCAGATAGTCTTCCTCATAAAATGTCTTCTGTTTATAACTAAACATTTTGTTTCTTTCTGTCTTTTTCCACAGCTGAGACTATCCCTTGAACGCGTGTACCAAATGTCCGGCTCTCAGATTTCTATTTCCAGAAGCAGCAACTGAAACAAACATCGAATCTTCAGAACTCACCAACGTTGGGAAAGTTCGTCATCAATAGAAACAGAATAACCAAATGAGTTACCAGGATTCTGACAGGGATTGTACTCGCCTTTAAAGACTGAAACGTCTTTTAAAACTGGACTGTAACAAATTTATGACATTTCAGCATATCTAACAAGAATTCATTCAATTATCTATAAGAGCTGAGCATATTTACAACTGGGAATTTCATTAATCTGTACCAGCTAAGTATATTTATGTACAAACGGGACATCCAATGACCTATAACAATTGACCATATTTCAAACAATAGCATTGCACTTAATTGGAGTAAATTTCAATGTTACCTGGAGCAATATTTAAATGAGTAATTCATGTCAAGAAATACTGTCAGCCTAATTGATATTTTTGTGCAGGAAATCGATTTTACTGTGCGTAATCTGTGACAAAAGCTGCACCGCTTGTAGATGAACCCCGTCAGTTCTCAACAAAATGGGATAACCTCTGGAATGGAGCCGGCAAACGCCATCATGAAGTTAAACAATTCCACTCACGTTGTTATTCCTGACAGTGAGGCTCTGGAGCCAACGTCTCCAGCAGTGTCACAGTCTGGAAAACACAATGGAATCAGAATTCTACCACCACCAAAACCTACAGAGCCGAGAGAGGTGAATCGCCGCAGAAGCTCTCTTTCACTTAACAAATCAAACTTCGTGTCCAAACTGGCAGATTATCCAATGAATAAATCAATTAAGAGACTGCATGCTAAACCACCATCTGCTCCAAAAACAAATAGTTCCCAAAGTCAACCGGCACCACAACCGTCTGCAGAAATAACTAATAACAACGTAGAACAATCATTGTTGAACAAGCGGAGCGAAGACACCCAAAAAGATGTTCCATTATCTGAACAATTTACTAGTAAAGAATCAACTATGGACAACATGCTGAGCAGAGAAGCGGCAAGCAGCAACAATGAATCAACTAAAGACAGCAACCGGAGTATAGAAACGCCAAGTGGCAAAAAAGAATCACATAAGGACAGCATGAGGCGTAAAGAAACGACAAGCAATAACAAAGAATCACATAGGGACAGCATGAGGCGTAAAGAAACGACAAGCAATAACAAAGAATCACATAGGGACAGCATGAGGCGTAAAGAAACGACAAGCAATAACAAAGAATCACATAGGGACAGCATGAGGCGTAAAGATGCCCATAACAATGCTAGTGGTAGAACTGTTGCCTCCTTGACTGATGCTCCACTTCCAATCCAGACTGGTGGAGACCCACCACTCAAGACGTTTGTTTTACGCAAAATGAACTCCCCAGATCAACTCACTGAAGAAGCTTTTAAACGACTCGCGTTGGGTGACAGTTATCAACCAAGAAAACTAGGCTCGTTCTCCAAACAAGGAGACACAACATCAAGCCAGAACAACTTACATGATTCAGACACAGAGAGGTCTCGTTTCTCTGGGGGCAATCTGCTCTCGCCCAAGGGCTCGATAAAATCACGAAGCGAGTGTGCACTGAGTACTTTAGACCCTGCTGACCAAACTCTAGACCCTCGTCGACACGTGTCCCAGAACAATCTAGTTCCTCCAGACTCTAACAACCGTCGAGACTCTGCGTGGACAGCAGAGGTACTCTCTATAGAGATTCAGGTGGATTACATCATGGACCCTGAGGAGCTTTGGGGACAAAGCAGAAAACTAAAGGTGAGTTTCTTATATAAATACATGTACACGAGTGTGAGTTTCTTATATAAATACATGTACACGAGTGTGAGTTTCTTATATAAATACATGTACACGAGTGTGATTTCCTTATATAAATACATGTACACGAGTGTGAGTTTCTTATATAAATACATGTACACGAGTGTGAGTTTCTTATATAAATACATGTACACGAGTGTGAGTTTCTTATATAAATACATGTACACGAGTATGAGTTTCTTATATAAATACATGTACACGAGTGTGAGTTTCTTATATAAATACATACACTGTGAGTGAGTTCCTTACCTATATACATATCCATGAGTATGATAGATGACCCTTTTCGTCTTGTCAGACGGTTTAGTGGAGACTTGTGTATTTTTTTGAAATTTTGTTTTTGTCGAACAGCTTCTTTCGTGGCTAATTCTACCAATATTTGACAAATACACGCGGTCACAGAATGAACAAGTCAAGTCCACTGATCCACAGGCTTTTCCATCCTTTTTCATGAGACTTTTCTTTTCCATGTTTTGCCTTAGCAGTCTCAAATGATGTTATAGCATTCCTTATACATGCTCTTCATGATGTGCGATCTGTTGCCAGATGTTCCCAGTCATTTTCACGGATGGAGAAGTCATTCAGAGATGATTTACAGATATCTCTATATGGTATGTTTAGGTTTCCTGAGTTGTCTTTTTCCGTGTATTAGTTCACTATATAGTATTTGCTTGGGGATGCGTTTTTCTTCCATTCGCTGGACGCGCTCTAGCCAACATAACCTTCGGCTTATTGGGTTATTGGGTTATTGGGTTATTTGCGGGTCATCATCATTGCACTCCAAACATGTCCATAGGTGCTCAGATCCCCTCCTCAGCAATCCCCTCAGTGTCCAGCGACTGACGGATCCAGTTCTATGTTGGTTGATAAGTCTTCTTACACACCCACAAAGTTTCTCATTTCTGGCTGTGCCCAACTCCCAACTCTTTCATCCGAAGAAGTGACCTTCGACTTATGAGCATCGACATGATTGTTGGGGTCTTAGCATGTTGTAGCACAGTTAAGTTGGTTATTTTGTCCTGCCATTTGATGCGCATTATTCTCCGGAGACATCGCATATGGAAGATAAGATTGTCTATTTAGTTGTTTGTCTATGAGTGCTGTTGTTCTAATTTGTCCTTCTTTCAGTGTGTTAACTTTAACAAGTCCAGTGGTCCTTAAGTTCCATGTGCCAAGTTTACACACTGGTACCTTCTTCCTCTTTTCACTTTGCCTACTCTGCCTGGATACAGAATATGAAGATAGTGTTTTACCCAGTCGTACTATCCCCCCTCTCGACTTCGTTTCAAGAATTTCCGAAGGAGGGACGAGGTCAATACGTTCGCGATTGAAAGAAGGTGCAGGGGATGCCAGAAACACAGTTAGTGCCGTCTACTGCCTTAGGGTCACTCCATCTGGACTTTTACTCTGGGTGGACTCCCATAACCTTCGATTCTAACCAGAATCTAGTCCACAAGGTAGTGGAAGGTTTTGAGATTGAAGTATCCCTTCTTCTAGACGGGTTGCCAGCCAAGGTTTACGAGTCCCGTCTACCCGGAGCGATATCTAAAGATACGCCTTTGGCAGGCCTAACTGCTTGTGTGCAACCGAACCATTGGTTTTCTTTAGCTGTGTCTTCCCGCACATTTTAAACAAAAAACTTTAGTATTGTATTGCATTTTATTTGTATCGCTAGTTTAATAGGATGTAGTTGAAACTACCATCATCATCATGTGCCATACCGGTTAGCGTAGACGATCATTTCATTCCACAAACTTCTATTTACAGTGCATTGTATCAGTTCTGTTGTTGACTGTTTTCCATGCCATGACACAAAGTTATCCAGAATTTTCTCTTTTTGTCGTCCGCAATCTCTCATTCCCTGTATTTTGCCAGCTGTAACCAAGTATTCTAACTTTCCTCTTCTCATGATGTACCAGAAAAATGTTGATAGTTTCTTTCTGATGTTTTTTGGGAGCTCGCTTTTTGTGTTGGCCTCTTTGAGAATGTCCTCATTGGTCTTTTTGGTTATCCAGGGAACTTTCAACATTCTTCTGAGAAATGTCATCTCTGTGGCCTCTAATCTTCTTTTCATTCTTTTGTTTAGATGATGATTCGCTTCCATAAGTCAGAATTGGTTCTTTATAGTACCGATGAACTCTCTTTCTCACTTCTATTAACTTATTTAATTATAATTAAATTTGCTGCATTCAATGTCTTTTTTTCATTTTCTGAAGTTGAGACTATAGAGGTTTAAATAAGAACTCAGACCTAAACGCTCCGCGGCAACTGCACTGGACAAGCGGCCTTTATTCTCCTGCCATATACAAATCTCTCGAGCCGACTCCAGTAATGGGGAAAGGCCAACAGATTTTTTTTTCAATTAAAAACTACATTTCTTTATTTAATCTGTAACTTTGTTCATTTTAATGCGTATGTGGATGAAGCTGGCAATGTGTACCAGGCTCATGGAGTTGCGCATAAACTGGAAAAAAAAACTGGATTCATGTGTGTAGGATTATCGTCATTGCACATCGAACACTCCCCTAAGTGATCTTATCTCCTCCTCAGTATGTCCCTCAGTATGTTCCCAGTATGTCCCTCAGTATGTCCCTCAGTATGTCCCTAGTATGTCCCTCAGTATGTTCCCAGTATGTCCCTCAGTATGTCCCTCAGTATGTCCCTCAGTATGTCCCCAGTATGTCCCTCAGTATGTCCCCAGTATGTCCCTCAGTATGTTCCCAGTATGTCCCTCAGTATGTCCCTCAGTATGTCCCTCAGTATGTCCCTCAGTATGTCCCTCAGTATGTCCCTCAGTATGTCCCCAGTATGTCCCTCAGTACATAGAGACTGACAACGCCAGTTCTGTGTTGATTTGTTATTCTTGTGTGTGTGTGCCCCCCTCCCCCAGCGCTCGTTTCTGGCTTCTCCAGCTCTCTGACCGGAAGTTCATGTAGTCTGAATATGGCTGTGAAGTCTTGATCACTATTTTCATCACTAGCTCGTCTTACCTCCCTGAGGACTTCAGAATATCATCCCTGTCCATTTCAAGTCCGAGTGGCCAGGAACGAAAATAAAACAGATCGGACCAAGTTTTGAGTTTTCTAGTGTGTCCCACTGCCTTAGATTGGTGCGTCCTTCCGGATCATGCTCATCGAGTCACTCAGAAAACTTACTTGAGCAAATAGTTGTTTATGTTTAGTAATCTTGGGTCAAAGTACACACATCTATAACGATATTTGGTATGTGTTTGAAGTGGTTGGTAGATTGCACCACAAAAGGAAATAGATCATGTTATTAAAAAAAAACCCCAAGTATTTGACAGAATGTATCATCAGAACAAGGGGCTGAGAAAAGCGCTTGGAGTGACTAGAAAAGACAGAATGAGAAGTGATATTATAAGAGAAAGCATGGCATTGAACCAAGCCTAAGCGACATACAGAAAGAAGAAATAAAATGGTTTGCCCGTCTAGAAAGATTGGTGTACGATTCCTTACATATAAAGCATAAATTGAAAGAGGATAAGGCAGACCCAGAGTGAAATGGACATACAACATTAAAGAAACGCTACATCATCAAATGGTAATGAGTGCAGTCGCCAAAAGGGTGAGAACCAGAACTTGCTATATCCTCGACACCCGAATAGGTTCAGGAGGATGTGAAGACAGAATAGAATGAACGAACAAGAATCAGAAGTCATTAAGATAGAATGTAACCAACCTTCTAAACAAATACAGCACATACAATATCTAAGACACATACAACATGTAAGAAGGTGATGGATGTCTGACTCCAGGTAGTCACCGCTGTAATCAGCAACATGTGGAAATGATGAACAGAAAACAATCAATAACGGTAGATACCTCCAGACTTTAGTGGATAACGTTTAAATACGTTACTGGCTGTGATATTGTGTTTGAATACATCACGATTATGTTTCAAGTTTGATAAATCAATTCAGTAATCTCTTATATATAGCGAACAAACTTCAGCTTGTCAACTCCTGTGTGAGACCACTGCTAACATTTGCATGGGAAATCGACGAAGATTTTAGACAGAAAATGAAATGTCTTTGTAGGATATCAAACACAAGATTGAAAGAATACATTTCCAACAAATTGATAAGAGACGAATCAAAACAAGAATATGTGTCGGCTTTACAAGAAGAAAGCGCTGGAAATACATCGGTCATGTTATTGAGTTATTAGCGGGTATTCATCATTGCACTCCGGACATGTACATAGGTGCTCAGAACCCCTACTCAGCAATTCCCGCAGTGTCCAGCGACTGACGACTCCAGTTCTATGTGGTTGATTAGTCTTTTTACACGGCCACTAAGTTTCCCATTTATGGCTGTGCCCATCTTAACTCCCATTTCCATCATCCGAAGAAGTGACGCGGATCTGTGTTTGTCGAAGTCCTGTGCTCTTCCCACATCTCGGAGGGCATTGATGATGTCCGCCCGATCCATTGGTTTCCCGTCCTCAACGACAGCGCAGCTAGCCAACCTGTCCGCTCTCTCATTTCCCCGTACTCCCGCATGTCCAGGGACATAGACAAAGGTGACCTTACGTATTTTGGATTTCTGCAACGACTCTACCCATTGCATGCGTACAGAGCCCGCCTCCACATTTTTTTTATCATGCTCATCGAATCACTCAGTATACATGCGTGGGTGTAGTCTTGTGACTCTAACCATTTGAATGCCTTGGTCACTGCCATCACCTCCATTGTCATGCTACTCGTGGTCAAGGCGTATGCACCACTGTCTTCCTTGGCTATTCTGCCTGCCGAGCGTGCTGTAAATGCCCATGCACTTCTTTCGTGTCGTCTTACAGATCCGTCTGTATAGATGACTGCATTTTTCTCATCGGTGTTATCGCAGATGAGACCGTTGACCTCAGCATTAACCACGACCGGGTTCTGTTCCCTACTTTTCCTGTCGAGTGTGACAATACACGAGAACGTCCCTTGAATGACGTAGGCACTGATATCCACTCCTCACCAACGCTGATATTGGTAAGCCCACAAACCTGTTTGATGACATCTTCTGCTCGGCCCACCCATGATTTGCATCTTTTTAGCCTGGCACCTTTTCCTGTGTGAGCACGTGGTGCAATGGATGCTCTGTATCTGTACTAATATTCAGGTATGCTCGTGCTCTCCAGATCTTGATTCTGTCATCCATGGTTGGAAAGTCAAGAAGATACCTCATTGCTACACAGGGAAAGTGGAAGATATCAATATCATACATCGGTCCTGTGCTGAGATTCATGATTAAAGACTTCTCTGCCTGGCATTCGTCTGGCAACGATCTGGTAAAAGAAAACAAGGCAGATCAGTTGGAACAATGACTAGGGAAGGCTCAACCATGGGACTAAGAAACAACCAGGAACTACAAGAACTACAAGAACTACAAGAACTACAAGAACTACAAGAACTAGCAGCAGATAGTATCCGTGCAGAACAATGACTCCCCCACCCCCTATCTGCCGTCCTCGGCCAGAGAAAATAATGAATGAATGAATCTTCTTCTTCTTCTGCTTCTTTCCTTCCTCATCTGCCTTTCAGCGTCGAGGGGAGATATAATTTGCGGTCTTTTGCTCTTCTGTTCGCCTCTGCTGCTGTTATGTTTCCTAGTGCTTCTAATATTCCATCAATCCATCTTTTTCGTGGTCGACCCTTGTGTCTGGTATTTTCGCAACGTTTAGAATGAATGAATACATATATTAATATGAATGAGAAAAAAATATAAATATATTAATACAGTAATACATTAGAACAATAGCTTAATACCACAATTGTTGCATGTAAAGTGTTATTACAGAAATGCCTCAAATATGATAAACTGCAGCAAAAAGATCTTAAAGTATGTTTTAATACAGCAATAGAAGCGGACCGTCCAATAGATTCTACCTTGCTTTGCCCAACTGGGTTCCAGTACTATATTACTTCCACTTTGATGTTTTTAACGCGATAGCAGAAATACTACAAATACCTTACACAGCTAGTAGTAGCCTCAGTCAACTATGACTAGAGATTTGTCAGCGCCCCTAGAAATGTTATTTTTTTCTATCCTTTCGCCGTCTATTCTCTGTTTCTATGAATCTGTCTCTGCTTCTTGTTTAAGTTGCAGCTTTAGAGTGTGTTTCCAGAGACTGCCGTCTGCAGCCATGTCATCCCAGGCTGCAGGGTTTATGTTCAGTCTCCATGTCACGTTTACACGCGTCAACAAATCGAAGTTTTGGGCGCCCCTACTTCTTTTACCATCTGCCAGTTGTCCATAGAGTATATCTTTTGGTATGCTGCCATCTTTCATACGGTGTACGTAGCCAAGCCAGCGAAACCTACGTTGTTTGAGCAGCGTGTAGATATTTGGGAGGCCTGTGCTAGTCATGACCCCCACGTTTGTCACTTTAACCTTCCAGGCGATACCAATAATACAGCGCAGACATTGCATATGGAATACATTTAGCCTTCTCTCCTGCTATACATGGAGGTGTCCATGATTCGCTGCCATACAGGAGGATACTAATGATGCAGGCAGTATACTATTGACTGCATTAACTACCAAAGTTATGGGAATGCACTGCTGTAGTAATTAAGTTCCCGTCTATTATTTCTACATATTTTTTCATTAATGATTATCATAAATGCTGATATGTATTTCCTTATGTGCTGTATTTCCTTATGTGCTGTATTTCCTTATGTGCTGTATTTTATGTGTGCCGTATCATGTTTATATTGTGATGTTTATCTTCCTTTTACGTCGTGTAATTTTAGAAACAATAATTATGATACATTGTAATCAAAATATGTTACAATATTTATATGTTGTTGTATGAGGTAATGTTTGTATCAGTTTTGCTTTGTTTCTGTGTATCATGAAAGTCTACTACACCTTTTTGTGTAAAAAAGAAAGACTGCTTAGTTCATGGAAACTTGTCAATCATACATAATTGATGCATTTAGTAGCCAACTTTAATATATAAAAAAGAACAGTTCTAGCCCTCTAAACTGGCTTGTTTAATAGACATAATACATTATTCATTGTCAAATGGCGTAACCATTTTTTTTTAAATTTAGAAACAATTTCCCTCCTGGCACACTCGTCAGTAGCTTCCAACGCAAATCGCTATTATTCTTGTTTGGCCCTGTTTACCGTGGGATAGAAGCATACCTGGACAATGCCTCTGCGAGAGGTTGTAGGATTTCGAGTTTATTTGGGAGGAAAAGGTTTACTTTCAGTGTATTGGTTAAATATTTGTTTTCCTTCTCAAATATGATGCTTTGTATTTCTGATGCAGGGTTTCAACAGTCTTACAAGTGATATTGTTGATTGCAACATGCGTTTGGAAATGAGAACAATATTTGTGTATTTGTTGCTTGCTCCTGCAGAGATGTTTTTAACTAAAAACACTCGGTGATAGTGTACAGAAATGATTTCTCAATCGGTGCAGTACGACTATTTGTGCTGCTTGAGACCCCTTAAGCTTGCAGCTGTCCCTGCAACCACATCGTTCATTGAAAACGAAACTCAACTATACTTGTCGGGGTCTTAATAACGAGATCTATTGAAGCAACAACTGAGTCTTTCATCTTTGAACAATCATTTATAAATTCAACGAAGAAACTGTCAATCAAATGTCAAACATTTCAACCGACATAAGTTAATTTCTAAAACAGGTCTCACTGAATTCTTGGAACAGTCCCTGCCGCTAATCCGGCCACATACAACAGTCCCTGCCGCTAATCCGGCCACATACAACAGTGTCTGCCGCTAATCCGGCCACATACAACAGTCCCTGCCGCTAATCCGGCCACATACAACAGTCCCTGCCGCTAATCCGGCCACATACAACAGTCTCTGCCGCTAATCCGGCCACATACAACAGTCCCTGCCGCTAATCCGGCCACATACAACAGTCCCTGCCGCTAATCCGGCCACATACAACAGCCAAAAGTGCAAAGTTCAACAAGGTTCAATAATGAATTAACAACCAAAATGATTCTACATATAAAAACCTGCTTCTGATTGTCCTCTAATTAACCTCTAATTGTATTGAAATAATATCCTCTAATTGTCCATGTTCGCACACTGTTACTTTGTACAGATGTCTAATCGATCACAGCCCCTTGCGCACGCCACGAAGAGAGGTTTGTGGAAGATGCTCCACGAAGAGAGGTTTGTGGAAGATGCTCCACGAAGAGAGGTTTGTAGAAGATGCTCCACGAAGAGAGGTTTGTAGAAGATGCTCCACGAAGAGAGGTTTGTGGAAGATGCTCCACGAAGAGAGGTTTGTAGAAGATGCTCCACGAAGAGAGGTTTGTGGAAGATGCTCCACGAAGAGAGGTTTGTAGAAGATGCTCCACGAAGAGAGGTTTGTAGAAGATGCTCCACGAAGAGAGGTTTGTGGAAGATGCTCCACGAAGAGAGGTTTGTAGAAGATGCTCCACGAAGAGAGGTTTGTAGAAGATGCTCCACGAAGAGAGGTTTGTGGAAGATGCTCCACGAAGAGAGGTTTGTGGAAAATGCTCCGAAGTCAAAACTAGGCCAGACCGGACTACACTGGTTAGACTTGCATTATGACAGAGGGCACTCCTTGCCACGACTATGGTTAAGATGTCGTTGAGACACGGTTACATCATCCCAGCAGTGAAGGCAACTGCTGGGCAGTACTGTTTGCTTAGGCAAACCATCAGTACTAAAGGCAGTGAGAGTCGTCCATGTTGGACTTCATTCAGACGACATCAGCTATCAGGTCTCTGTGCATTCGTCTTGGCTGCATCACTGAGCAGCCACTCCCTTCCACTGCTCAACTCCGACCCTAACTAACTCCAACTTCTCATTTTCTAACACCACCTACGTCATCCTATTTTTACGCCACTTTTCTCTCCCTTCCACTGCACTATTCTGTCTCTACCTATTTTGGCGCGCAAATCCACGTTCACAATAGTAGACAAAGGCGGCCATATGGTAAACAACATAATGATAGTAGACAAAGGCGGCCATATGGTAAACAACATAATGATAGTATACAAAGGTGGCCATATGGTAAACAACATAATCATAGTAGACAAAGGCGGCCATAGGGTAAACAACATAATGATAGTAGACAAAGGCGGCCATATGGTAAACAACATAATGATAGTAGACAAAGGCGGACATAGGGTAAACAACATAATGATAGTAGACAAAGGCGGCCATATGGTAAACAACATAATGATAGTAGACAAAGGCGGACATAGGCTAAACAACATAATGATAGTAGACAAAGGCGGACATAGGCTAAACAACATAATGATAGTAGACAAAGGCGGACATAGGGTAAACAACATAATGATAGTAGACAAAGGTGGACATAGGGTAAACAACATAATGATAGTAGACAAAGGCGGACATAGGGTAAACAACATAATGATAGTAGACAAAGGCGGACATAGGGTAAACAACATAATGATAGTAGACAAAGGCGGACATAGGGTAAACTACATAATGATAGTAGACAAAGGCGGACATAGGGTAAACAACATAATGATAGTAGACAAAGGCGGACATAGGGTAAACAACATAATGATAGTAGACAAAGGCGGACACAGGGTAAACAACATAATGAGAGTAGACAAAGTCGGACATAGGGTAAACAACATAATGATAGTAGACAAAGGCGGACATAGGGTAAACAACATAATGATAGTAGACAAAGGTGGACATAGGGTAAACAACATAATGATATTAGACAAAGGCGGCCATATGGTAAATAACATAATGATAGTAGACAAAGGCGGCCATAGGGTAAACAACTTAATGATAGTAGACAAAGGCGGCCATATGGTAAACAACATAATGATAGTAGACAAAGGCCGACATAGGGTAAACAACATAATGATAGTAGACAAAGGCAGACATAGGGTAAACAACATAATGATAGTAGACAAAGGCGGACATAAGGTAAACAACATAATGATAGTAGACAAAGGCGGACATAGGGTAAACAACATAATGATAGTAGACAAAGGCGGACATAGGG
>JAVIAB010000106.1:397500-555000 GCA_032433765.1 Megaustenia siamemsis
GGGACAGACAACATGATCGCTTACGCCCACCTGTATGGCACGTGATGATGATGTGCAGCTAGATGACGAAAGCGTTTACTCCTTCTCAAGGTCATCACGCCCCAGTTGGCCCAGAACCAATGATAATCAGAACGTGATGGCAGCGTGGCGACCGCTGTGTCAGCAGCATGCAAGCTAACGATGTTGTTGTTCACTCTGCTACTCACAACCCCACATAATATTGACTATTTGATATTTGTGCTTATCTCAAAGCTGCATTGTTGCACTGAATTGTATTCACAACATCCGAAGGCAAGTTTCCTGATTTCATTTTATTATCATCATTATTATCATCATCATCATCATCATCATCATTATCATCAGCATTATCATCATCAATATCATCATCATTATTGTCATCATCATCAATATCATTGTTATCGTCATCATTATTATTATCATCAATATCATCATCATTATTATCATCAATATCATCCTTATCATCATCATTATTATTATCATCAATATCATTATTATCATTATTATCATTATTATCATCAATATCATCCGTATCATCATCATTATTATTATCATCAATATCATTATTCTCATCAATATCATCAATATCATCATTATCATCATCATTATTATTATCACCATCATATTATTATCATCATCAATATCATCATTATCATCATCATTATTATTATTATCACTATCATCATTATCATCATTATTATCATCATTATTATTATCATCAATATCATCATCAGCATTATTATTATCATCAATATCATCCATATCATCATCATTATTATTATCATCAATATCATTATTATCATCAATATCATTATTATCATCAATATCATCATTATCATCAACATTCTACATGTTCAACAACACTAAATGTATCACATATCACATCTTCTCCTCACAAGCCAGGGAGTAGATGTGGCACCACTGACAGACTTCATCAACAATTTCCATTTCTTTCTATTTTCAGTCATTTTTGGCAACTATAAAAAGTCGAAGCCTGTTTATTCTTGTATGTTATCATCCCTTCTCTTGCCTACCTTAGCGTCTCGCACAGTTGCTCCCAGAATGGTCTCTCCTGAGCCAGATGATCGCGATTTCTGGCTCAATACAAAACATGATTTTGAGTTCAGATATTACAGTCTACAGAAATATGTTAACCAAGAAAATGGAATAACTTTGTGGTTTAGGACAACTCATATTTAACATTGGGAAGAATGTGAAGGTCACAGAAGTCGTCCCCATCAATCACATTGGTAGCAGGCGCTCGTTCTACCCTCGTTCTATTGTTTGTTTTCTGTTTCTCTCGTCGAGTCATGTTTTGAATCGCATGTCTTTTAGCAATTCACGATCAAGGATTTAAGTTTGTTAGTTTGAGCACCAGTTTGACGTCTACACGTTGGGGTTGTTATCGATGTATAGAGGCGTGTACATTTAATCTGCAATGTCCTGTTGTGAGCCTGGATATTATTATAATTCAAATGTGTCGATTGGTAATAAATATCCAATCAGACATCGTGCAATGCGATACAGTTCAACGTTTAATAATTATACGCCAATCGTTCACAGGGCGTTAGTTATTCATTCAACTATCTTTACACTCTTGTCTTCAGCTGAATGAAGTAGACGCAAGATGCAACAAAGCTCGTCAAATTATCGAACAGCTATCACCATTATTGTCCAACATGGAAATACGACTAGAGGCAAAACGGGCACTCTACAATATATTCTCTATCCCAACGTTGTGCTACCAATGCCAGACCTGTAAGAAGATGCAAGTATAATGATAAAAATAACCACACCCGAGATGAAATATGTTTGACGAATGACAAGAAACAGCCTGACAGATAAGATCGCAAATGAAAAACTAGGGGAAAAAGCTAGGAATAATTCGTGATATAGAACACATAATGAAACAACAGATAAAATGGGTTGGCCACGTGATAAGGCAGAAAGATCACAACACTATACAACGAGCCGTCAATAAACGAGAACACAAGACACATGGACCGACCACGAACAAGATGGATTGATGTATTATTACAAATATTAGGAGACATAACAGAAGCAGAGGCGAATATAAGAGCTGAAGACGGAAAATCATATCTCCCCTTGGGGACTGGTTGGTCTCGAGGTAAGAAGGCCGCTTCGAGACAGAGAGCTTGTGGGTTCAAATCCCAGCTGCACCGGTTGGGATTTTTATTTATGATTTCTCTGGTCTCAGCAGCGAGGCCCGGTTTGAAACGCCAACTACTCATCGACGGAAAAAAATATGAGTACCTCCGAAGTCGGAGTTATCTGCCTGTGTGGCGAGGGACCCCTGTGCACACGGCTGCCAGTTAAAAATGGATTAACACGCAAAATTTAGTTCCTAGTCTCTAGGGACTTCGTCAGAGGTAAAAGCTGGCGAACGAAAAAAAAAAAAAGAAAGAAAGAAAAATAAATATATATCTCCCCCTGACTCTGAAAAGCAACTGAATAAAAAGTAAAAGAAGATCTTTAGTTGAATCCTGTGTTGTTGTATTTGAATTATTCCTGCTGAGCGGTTGTTTTGTTTGTCAAATAGCCTATTGTATACGCTATACAACGCTATATATTTGTGCTGCTTACACAGAAATTAGTATTTGTAAACACATGCGTTGATGAAAACAAGTATCAGCATTGTCATATCTTGCACCTACTTGGACGAGCATATTACTCTAGAACTGGAGAGTCAAATAATAATAAATGGACATTATTATAGAGGGAAACTTCCAGGTGACAGATCAGTGGAATCATTTCAGGGCAAGAGGTATGTTTACAGCCAAAAGATAAGTCCACGAATAGTCAACACACACACACGCGCGCGCGCACGCACGCACACACACACACACACACACACAAAGAACAGTCAGCTGTAAACAGAATCGAACCCGCGCTCTTCGACACAGCGCCTTGCCGCGAGAAACAAACGCTAGAGAACACAGCCAACTACGCAATTTGAAAGCAGATGAATATAACGATTAGTAATCCCTTTGCACGTCATTAATGCATGGACAGTTCGACAGAACACGTGTCACTGTTGTTCTTCCGATAGGTCGCTACATACAGATATACCTAGCTACAGCCAACTTTAGAGAATGCTTCAGTGCAACCCTATTGGCGTGACGTGTTCAGGTTTATGATCACGGACTGTTCTCTAAAACAGGCAGTGCGGCAGGCTTTTTCCGAAGTTTTCAGAAATTGATTATTTGTTTATTGTTTATTTTATGTTTTTTTTTATTATTTGTCCATTGTTTATTTTCTGTTTTTGATTTTTGTCTATTGTTTATTTTCTGTTTTGGATTATTTGTCTATTGTTTATTTTGTTATGTTTTGATTATTTTTGAATTTTTTTTTTCTGAGTGTTGTAAACATGTCACTTCTCCTGAAATAATTCACTTGTATTTGTAAACCTGACACAGGCAAGAGACTTTTATCAGAAATAGAAGGGACTAGATACATTAGAGCTTCGTGAATCATTGCAGGAATAGACAAACCCAGTTTTGATCCCAAAGGGTTTTGAAAGGGGAGAGGGGAGTGGGACACACACAGAACACGCTTCAAATACGTGAATGATAGCTATATACGCCATCATGTGTCACACACCCACACAACTTACTCATGTCATCATGTGAAACACACCCACACAACTTACCCACATCATCATGTGTCAGAGATTTACATAATGTGCATTCAAGCATATGTGCAACACACATGGTGTGTGCATACACAATGATTACGTGTTATACGCTTACGAAATATATGAACAAGCATCGTGTGCCACACACCTACACAACTTACTCACAATATCATATGTCACACACATCTACACAACTAATCACACTCATCATGTGCCACATACTAACTTTCCCGGCTTGAGCCAGCTCTGACGACATCTTCTGTAGCCTGCTAGATCTAACCCCCACACCCCCCAACTTTGTATAACTCAACAGTTGATGTCACTCTTAAGTTACGTTTCATGCATCGAGAGCTAACCAGGAACGTCATTGGACAATATTTGGACTGTAGGCGGGGCCACAAGCTCGTCACGTGGTTATGGTTCTTCTGAGAGGTTCTCATAATTTCTAGAAGAATATCGGAGAACCTATGAGAGTGTCCGGAGTGCAGTGATGTTGATCTTAATATAACATAAGAGAATAAAACATAACTATAGACTCGACGTCTCTTCACCAGCATCTCCATCTAAACTCTTAGTAGACAATGGGCAACTTCCAGTGGCTGTGTGGAGTGCCTTGTTTTAATAATGTGGAAATGTTAGTGGCCGTTTGGAGTGTCTTGTTTTAACAATAAGGCGATGGTAGTGGCCGTGTGGAGTGCCTTGTTTTAATCATGTGGAAATGTTAGTGGCTGTGTGGAGTGCCTTGTTTTAATCATGCATGTGGAAATGTTAGTGGCCGTGTGGAGTGCCTTGTTTTAATCATGTGGAAATGTTAGTGGCCGTGTGGAGTGCCTTGTTTTCACAATATGGCGATGGTAGTGGCCGGGTCCAGTATCAAAGTGGATGTGTCAAAACGTGGTCTGCTGTACATCTAAGTATGCGTCTATTAAGTGTAAATCAGTGATGGTGACAGTAGGACTGTCATGAAGATAATAAGAAAGAGGAAGAAAAGCGATGACAAAGAATAGGAGGAGAATAAGGACAAGAAGAGTTAAATAAATAACCTGGAGGCGATGTTGGTGAGATAAAGAAGGGAAACATAAAAGTTGTTACAATATTTTTGCTATATTGAATCTTTAAGATGGCGTGTTTCTAGAAAAATATACGATGTAAAGCAATGCTCATGGCGAAAGGCATCATCTGTTTTTGTGACGTCAGCTATTCATTTCTTGTTTTGCCCAAAACATAAAGGATAAAGACACGCAACAAAATAAATGAGCTCGAGACGCGACTCGCCAACAGGCATTGGCAAAAGCAAAGAGAAAATTGAGCAAAACAATCGGTTACATCAAACAGCCGGTAGCCAGCAAGTGGAATCGGTAACATTGTGAAGCAGATGCTGTGCATTTGTGGCAGGAATAATATAAATTGCTGGAGAGAATATATAAATGGATGAAGAAAACTTGGAGAGTGCCAACATTTAGCGGACACGTTGAGATAAACTCAGACACGCTAATAGCTTCTACTTCCTCAACGTTTGAATTATTATCGCAGTGTGTTTTCAACCTTGTGTTTCGGTATATCTGTTTTCAGTGCCTCTTTGTTCGGTCCGCATTCCTAGCATTTTACTTTTCATGATTTTTCTATAACCAGAGTTGTCATATTCTGTGATGTAATCATCATCAAGTGCCATACCTGCTGGCGTAGGTGATCACGTTTCCCCAAACTTTCGATCTCGACAATTATTTATCGTTTTTGCTGTTGACCTTCTGCAAAGCCATTCTCTTAAGCTGTCTGGTATCTTTTCTCTTGGCTTCCCACTATCTCTTCGTCTTTCAATTTTGCCAGTTGTCACAATATATTCCAGTTGTTCCCTTCTCATTACACGGCCAAAGAATGATTTTTTTCTCCTTAATATTGGAAATTAACTCTCTTTTTGCTTTGGCCTCTTTCAGAACGTTTTCATTACTCTTCTTATCTGCCGATGGTATTCTCAATATTCTTCTATAAACCCACATTTCCACCGCCTCCAGTGATTTTCTTGTCTGTTCTATTGTCCATGATTCACGTCCATATGTTGAGACTGGCTCTACATAACATTTAAGAACTCTTTTTCTATTGTCAAAAATAGATTGCAAAGTATCTTCATCATTTTATGGAAAGCTGCTTTTGCCTGAGCTATTCTGCATCTCACCTCTTTTGTACATCTTCCGTCTGAGGTTAACATTGTTCCCAGATATTTAAATTCATTTACCTATTTTAATATTGCTCCACTTTTCCTTATTTTGCACTGAGGTGGAGTCCTTTATTTTTGCTTTCCTTTACTATAATGTTCAACATTTCTTGTAACTCATTTTCACTCTTAGCGATTAAGACTGTATCATCAGCATACCTTAGATTATTTATATTATGACCTTCAATTGTTATTCCAGGCATGTCCCTTATGGATCTGAAAATAATCTCTCTCTCTCTCTCTATATATATATATATATATAATAAATCTGGTGACAGCACACAACCTTGTCTAACACCCTGTTTTATTTGTTGAACATTCCCTATTGATTTCCGGTTCTTATGGCCGCTGTTAGTTGTTAGTACATGTTCTTTATTATTCTTAGATCTTTGCTGTCTACGTTTATGCTTTCTAAAATTTTGATTAGTTTTTGGTGCTTTCATCATCATCATCATCATCGAGTGCCTTCTCCGCAACGAAGGTTGGCTACCATGGATCGCCATTCTACTCTGTTTCTTGCTTTGATGGTGCAGGCTGTCATAGATTGACTTGTCCATCTTTTGATGTTACTCGTCCATGTTAGTCTTGGTCTGCCTCTACCTCTTTTACCTTGTATTTTCCTTCCAATATTACTTTTAGTAGGCTGTTGTGTCTTTTAACATGCCCCAAAAATTTCATTTGTCTTGTCTTAATTGTATTTAGTAGTTCTCTTTTTATTTTCAGTTGTTTTAAAACTTCATCGTTTGTAATCTTTTGTTTCCATCCAATTCTACCTATTCTTCTATAAATCCACATTTCAAAGTCTTCAATTTTCTATTCTGTTTTCTTGTCTAATGTCGATGTTTCTGCACCATACAGGAATATTGAGAAGATGTAACATTTTGCTATTCTTAGTTTCAGCCCTGCTGATATTTGTTTTGTTGTTAGTATATTTTTCATGGCATTAAAATTACTTTTTGCCATACCTCTTCTTTTTTTTTATTCAATTTTACATTTTCCATCATTGGTTATAGTATGTCCCAGGTAGTTGTAGCTCTGGACTGTCTCCAGATGTATTCCCTCAACTGTGATATTTAATTGTAGGTCTTGAGAATTTTCATTGTTTATGATCATAGTTTTAGTCTTTTTGATATTCATTTCTAGTCCATATTTTTTGCTTGTTATGTTTATCACATTAAGCAATTGTTGTAGATCTTTAGGATTTTCTGCTAGTAGAACAGTATCATCAGCATATCTTAGGTTAGCATCTTGATGCTTTACTTTGTCAAATGCCTTGGTGTAATCTATGAAACATAGGTATAGATCTGTTTTCACCTCTATGGCTCTTTCTACTAAAGATCTTATGATTTATATGGCATTCTTCTTATCTTTACTTCCAACAAAACCACACTGTTTATCACTAATTCCTCGACTGAATTTGTTTCGCACTCTTCGCATGATGATTCTTAGTAATATCTTAGTCATGTCACTCATAATGCTTATTGTGTCTGATCATCGCATTCAATCGTACCAGATTTATTCTTTGATACGTTAATAAATGTAGAAGTTTGATATAACTTTTATTGCTTTCAGTCCTTTATTTACTGATGTTTGCCATGAAACTGTCCCATTGTGTATTCCCTTAACCCCAGTGGTTCCCAAAGTATGCGCCGGAGCCCCAAGAGCCGCCACTAAACTTTGGCAAGAGCGATACGCGGAAGGTAATCTCATGTGTTTATAGTGGTACATGAACTACATATATAAATTGGTGAACCCACCGGAGACAGGGGAGATTAACGATCTTCTATTCGCACGATCAGGCACTAATACATGGCAAAATAGAAGACCTACTAGAACACTCTAATCGACTTAACAGCACAGGAAAAGAATAACAGCATGAAAATCAACATTAACATAACAGAAGTCATGAATATGACAAAAGAGAAACAGAACATCAATATAACGATTGACGGCAGACAACTGAAACAAGTGGAGGAAGTTAAAGGTTAGGAGGTCTAGTGACAAACGACAATTTACAAACAGCAGAAACAGACTCAAGATGGAACAAAGCTCGTTAAATCATTGGACAACTATCACCACTATTGTCCAACAAGGAAATACCTCTGGAGGCAAAATGGGCACTATACAATACATTCTTTATCCCAACGTTGTGCTACCAATGCCAGACCTGGACCCTAGATGCAAGAACAATAAGAAAAATAACCAAAACAGAGATGAAATGTGTTAGACCAATGACAGGAAACAGTATGAGATACAAGATCAGAAATGAAGAACAAAGAAAAAAGATAGGAATAATTCTAGTCGTAGAATAGATAAAAAAAAAAACAACAACAGATAACCGGGTTGGCCACCTGTTAAGGTAGAAAGATCAAAACACAACACAACGAATCTTCAGTAAACGTTGCGAGAACACCAGACCCAAGGGCCGATCGCGAAAAAATTGGATTGGTAGAATATTAGAAATGCTATGAAACATAACAGCATCAAGCAGAAGAGGCAACATATGTCAAATTACATCCCCCAACCCCTTTCCCTCAACGCTCAAAGACAAATGAAGAAGGAAAGAAAAAGACACAGTCGTTAAAAATCATAAAATGATAACATCCTTATGGGCGTTATATGTGTTACTACATAACCGATTTTCTAAATGAAAATATTTATTCTGTAGTTATTGATCTTCTGAAATACCTTCTCAGAGAATCATCTTTCGACATGTGCCAGCACATCTGCCACCTTCTCAGAGAATCATCTTTCACCTGACATGTGCCAGCACATCTGCCACCGAGGCACCTCTGCTAGATGATCTATAAAAAAAAGGGAGACACAAGAGTCACAACTTCCTAAACCACTCATTTGAAGTCCACCATTCCCTGGAAGCATAATATCTCTTTACTGTTTTTGTTCCTGCCACACACAATTCACATAATAAACAGTTTAACTGCGGACAATTTGGTGAATATATTATATTTTCACTGCTTTGATTTCTCCCAAACAGTGTTATACAGCCTTTACTTTACAAATGTAATGCGAACAATGGTTGGTTGGAGACCGCATGGCTGTACGGATAACTTGTAGTCCCCCAAATTAAAAGAGCTTTCGTTCGAATCACAGTAGGTCAAGACGCCACTTTTTTGTTGTGGAAACAGATTTTCTGACCTGAAAACTTCTAGTCGACAGCACTGGGCATACGGCCTTTATTCTCCAGGCATAAAGTTCCCCACACCGTTCATTCTCGACTGGTAGACCCAAGAAACGTGGTAAATGTAATAATGAGTTTCATCATTTTGGATTCAGCTGATTTTAATTTTGTTAACAAGATTTAGTCTTCCGTTTACTGTAGGATTAGGCACTTAATCTCACCGACAGCACCAAACAAAGATAAGGTGTGGTTGTAATACTCAATGTAGGTATTGATGTAGCGCTGAGGTTAATGTGATTGATTTGTGCAGTGAGTACATTGGTCCATTAGTGACCTCTGATTTACCTAGTCCTATAGGAGGCGAACAACAAAATTTGCGTGCTAAAGTTCAGCATGCATAGGAGACCTGGTAGAATGTGATCGTAAAAATAGGTTGCCTACCGCTGCCCGGGCTAAATGTTAAATAGTAAAACTCCTACACTAATTGAGATGGTAGAAGAAAAAAATACGTGAAGGAGGTTATAATTTGAGGGGGGGGGGTGTGGTAAGTAACAGAATAGAATGTGTGAGAGGAATCAGAGAGTGTGATGGAGCAAAGAGTGAGAGAGAAAGGACAGAGAGTGACAGGGAGCAGAGAGTGAGAGAGAAAAGACAGAGAGTGACAGGGAGCAGAGAATAAGAGGCAGCAGAGAGTTAGAAAGAGGGCAGAGAGTTAGAGGGAGTAGAGAGTGTGAGGGAACAAAGAGTGTGAGGAAGCAGAGAGTGAGAGGCGGCAGTAATTGTTAGAGAGATAGAGTAGAGAATTAAAGGGAGCATAGAGTGAGAGAGGGAGCAGAGAGTGATAGAGAACAGAGAGTGTGAGAGGGAGCAGAGAGTGATAGAGAACAGAGAGTGAGAGGGAGCAGAGAGTGATAGAGAACAGAGAGTGTGAGAGGGAGCAGAGAGTGATAGAGAACAGAGAGTGAGAGGGAGCAGAGAGTGACAGGCAGCAAAGAATAAGATGGAGCAGAGAGGGCAAGAGGATGTGCAATAAGGAGCAGAGAGTGAGAGAGAAAGGACAGAGAGTGACAGGGAGTATAGAATGAGAGGGCAGAAGGAGAATGACAGGGAGCAGAGAATGAGAGGGAGCAGAGAGTGAGAGAACGGGCAGAAAGTTAGGGGGAACAGAGAGTGAGAGAGAGGACAGAGAGTGACAGGGGGCAGAGAATGACAGGGAGCAGAGAGTGAGAGAGATGACAGAGAGTGACAGGGAGCAGAGAATTAGAGAGCAGAGAGTGGGAGAGAAAGGACAGAGAGTGACAGGGAGCAGAGAGTGAGAGAGAAATGACAGAGAGTGACAGGGAGCAGTCAATGAGAGAGCAGAAAGAGAGTGACAGGGAGCAGAGAGTGAGAGAGCAGAGAGCGAGAGAGAAAGGACAGAGAGTGACAGGGAGCAGATGGTGAGAGAGGGCAGATGGTGAGAGAGGGTAGATGGTGAGAGAGGGCAGATTGTGAGAGAGGGTAGATGGTGAGAGAGGGCAGATGGTGAGAGAGGGTAGATGGTGAGAGAGGGCAGATGGTGAGAGAGGGCAGATGGTGAGAGAGGGTAGATGGTGAGAGAGGGCAGATGGTGAGAGAGGACAGATGGTGAGAGAGGGTAGATGGTGAGAGAGGGCAGATGGTGAGGGAGGGCAGTTGGTGAGAGAGGGCAGATGGTGAGCAAAGGCAGAGAGTGAAAGAGACAGAGGATGAGACGTAGTAAAGAGTGAGAGAGGACAGAAAGTGAGATAGGGCAGAGAGTGGATGAGGGAAGAGACTGGGATATAGAATAAGAAGACAGAGAGTAAGAGAGTGCAGAGAATGAGACAGGGTAGAGAATGAGAGAAATCAGAAGGTAAGAGATGACAGAGGTTGAGAGAATGTAGAAGGTAATCGAGAGCAGAGAGTGACAATGGACAGAGAGTGAGAAGGAGCAGAGAGTGAGAAAGGACAGAGAGTGATAAGGAACAGATAGTGAGAAGGGGCAGATAGTAAGAAAGGGCAGAGATTTAGAATATTATTAGAGAATGGAGATAGATATAAGTAGAGGACAAATTGGAAAGATAGATATAAGTAGAAGACAAACTGAAAAGATAGATATAAGTAGAAGACAAATTGGAAAGATAGATATAAGTAGAGGACAAATTGGAAAGATAGATATAAGTAGAAGAGAAATTGGAAAGATAGATATAAGTAGAAGACAAACTGAAAAGATAGATATAAGTAGAAGACAAACCTTTAAGATAGATATAAGTAGAAGACAAACTGGAAAGATAGATATAAGTAGAAGACAAATTGGAAAGATAGATATAAGTAGAGGACAAATTGGAAAGATAGATATAAGTAGAAGACAAATTGGAAAGATAGATATAAGTAGAAGACAAACTGAAAAGATAGATATAAGTAGAAGACAAATTGGAAAGATAGATATAAGTAGAGGACAAATTGGAAAGATAGATATAAGTAGAAGACAAATTGGAAAGATAGATATAAGTAGAAGACAAATTGGAATTCAGCCAGCATTTTATTCAGGTTTGCTTTGCCTAGCCTTTGATTGTCCCCAATCTTCCTGCAAGGCAGCAGGTGATCTTTTCTGTAGGGGGATTCTGCCCTTAGATGGTCGGCCCTCCCAAGTTTATGAGCACCATCTGCGCGAGTCACTAGAGGTGACTAACACAGACATGCACACACAAAGATATGAGATGTGACAAACACAGACATGCACATAGCGATACGAGGCATGACTAACACTGACATACATCAAGATATATGACACATGACTAATATACACATGCACATAAAGATATGAGATATGACTGACATAGACATGCACCCACAAAGAAATTACACATGTCTAACATGGACATGCACACAAAGAAAGATATGAAATATGACCAACATAGATAGGCACACACAATGATATGGGATGTGACTAGCATAGCCATGCAAACACAAGGATATGAGATGTGACATACACAGACATACACACACAAAGACATGAGATATGACTAACATAAACATACACACAGAGATATGAGATATCACTAGCCCAAACATGCACACACAAAGATATGACACATGAATAACACAGATACACACTATGATATGAGATATGACTAAACACATACACACTTAAAGATATGAGACATGATTAACACGGACACTCCAAGATTAGAGATATGACTAACGGGACACACACCAAGATATGAGCCATGTCCAGCACAGAAAGAAAATATCCAGTACACATTAAGGTATTCATATGCTTGGGTTTGTTGTAGCCGGCAGACTCTTCTTAACGTGGGAATCATCGACATACGAGACGCCGGCCCCCATGAACTGTTAACAGATATCGTCCAAACAGTTATACGGAGATTTGAGAGTGCAGTCTGACCCGTAGAACGTTCCCTTGCATGAACAGATCCCGGTTGACTGTTCACAGGTGTCGTTGAAACAGTGGTCAGGACATTTGAGAGTGCAGTCTGGCCCGTAGTATGCTTCCTTGAAAGATAGATATAAGTAGAAGACAAACTGGAAAGATAGATAAAAGTAGAAGACAAATTGGAAAGATAGATATAAGTAGAGGACAAACTGGAAAGATAGATATAGGTAGAGGACAAATTGGAAAGATAGATATAAGTAGAAGACAAACTGGAAAGATAGATATAAGTAGAGGACAAACTGGAAAGATAGATATAGGTAGAGGACAAATTGGAAAGATAGATATAAGTAGAAGACAAACTGGAAAGATAGATATAAGTAGAAGACAAACTGGAAAGATAGATATAAGTAGAGGACAAACTGGAAAGATAGATATAAGTAGAGGACAAATTGGAAAGATAGATATAAGTAGAAGACAAACTGGAAAGATAGATATAAGTAGAAGACAAACTGGAAAGATAGATATAAGTAGAGGACAAACTGGAAAGATAGATATAAGTAGAGGACAAATTGGAAAGATAGATATAAGTAGAAGACAAACTGGAAAGATAGATATAAGTAGAGGACAAACTGGAAAGATAGATATAAGTAGAGGACAAACTGGAAAGATAGATATAAGTAGAGGACAAATTGGAAAGATAGATATAAGTAGAGGACAAACTGGAAAGATAGATATAAGTAGAGGACAAACTGGAAAGATAGATATAAGTAGAGGACAAACTGGAAAGATAGATATAAGTAGAAGACAAACTGGAAAGATAGATATAAGTAGAAGACAAATTGGAAAGATAGATATAAGTAGAAGACAAACTGGAAAGATAGATATAAGTAGAGGACAAATTGGAAAGTTAGATATAAGTAGAAGACAAACTGGAAAGATAGATATAAGTAGAGGACAAATTGGAAAGTTAGATATAAGTAGAGGACAAATTGGAAAGATAGATATAAGTAGAAGACAAACTGGAAAGATAGATATAAGTAGAAGACAAACTGGAAAGATAGATATAAGTAGAAGACAAACTGGAAAGATAGATATAAGTAGAGGACAAATTGGAAAGATAGATATAAGTAGAGGACAAACTGGAAAGATAGATATAAGTAGAAGACAAACTGGAAAGATAGATATAAGTAGAAGACAAACTGGAAAGATAGATTTTGGCAAAATGAACAAACGTTGGTGGTGAAAGAGGAAGCTGAATGGAAACTAAGAGTGATAATTTGAAATGGGTAGCAGTAGTAGGAGAGAGAGAAAGATTATGAGAGAGAAAGACAATTAGAAGATAGAAGATGATATACTGAAGGGAGATCAAAAAGTAACGCACACCAATTTTTTTCTCGGAAACTATTCGGGCAAAATGTGTGAAATTTTCACAGATTGTAGCTGAACATCCCCTTGACACTACCTATTTGTCAACATAATCTCCGTCCAAGCGTATTGCCTTACGCCAACGCGAAACTAGGTCATGAATGCCTCGTTTGTACCAAGTTTTGTCCTGCTCGCGTAGCCATTTTTTAACTGCACGGATCACATCCTCATCCACATTATCAAAGTGTTTCCCACGCAGAAATTTTTTGAGTGGTCCAAACAGATGGAAATCTGAGGGAGCCAGATCAGGGCTGTAAGGAGGATGGGGCAGTACAGTCCAACCAAATTTGTTGATTGCTTCCCGTGTTACCAGACTTGTGTGAGGGCGTGCATTGTCATGTTGAAGCAACAAATCTGCAGATGGCTTATTAGGCCGAACTCTGTGGAACCGATTTTTGAGTTTTGTCAGTGTATTGATGTAAGCTGTCGAGTTGATTGTCTCACCTCTTGTCATTACATCAACAAGAATCACACCATCAATGTCCCAGAAGACAGTGATCATCACCTTTCCGGCTGATGGAGATGTTTTGAATTTTTTTCTTTTTGGTGACTGCGGATGATGCCATTCCATTGACTGCATTTTTGTTTCAGGCTCATAATAATGTGCCCACGTTTCGTCACCGGTAACAATTTTTGACAAAAACATTTCTCATTCAACACCGAAACGCTCCAACAATTCAGAGCAGAATGTTTTCCTTTTAACTCTGTGATCATTTATTAGGCACCGAGGAACCCATCGAGCGCAAATCTTTGAATATCCGAGAGTTTTAAAAATTGCGATTGCACTTCCCTTGCTGACTGTAAGCTGCAATGCCAATTGCTGACTAGTGATACGCCTATCCTTACGAATAATGGCATCAGCCCGGTTTAACATGTCTGTGCTGGTAGCCGAGGCAACACGTCCAGAACGCGGTAAATCATGCAGCTCCACTCGTACACTTTCTGCAGCTTTAATTCTCTGAACCCAGCGACTAACTGTGCTCCTATCGACTGCAGAACATTTGTACACTGCACACAGTCGTTTATGAATGTTTGCCACAGTTTCTTTTTCCACAACCAGAAATTCTATGACAATTCGCTGTTTGTAACGGACATTGTTGACAAGCTCCATTTTAACGGTTCATAGATTGCGTAATATTTATCAGAAGGCTGTGCAATTTGGTGCACATAATTGGAACATGTCATATTCCAAGTGTGCAAAATTTCATATTCCTACCTTTATTATTAGCCGAGAAAAAAATTGGTGTGCATTACTTTTTGACCTCCCTACGCATTATGGGACGAGCATTCTCAATGAGTGCTTCTTTTTTGGTCTCGAAAATGTGAAAGGAGAAATCATCAATTCTGTTGCTCTGTGGAGTTGAAGAATGCGCACCCTAAGCTATACTCTAACCCCTGACACATGCACCCCACTTCCACAAGCTACATTCTAACTCCCGGCGGCATGTTGTGCACGCCTCTGCCATACCTCTGCGTCGAATGACTGCAACTTGTTTTAAAAGCGGTGAGTTTATTGGCATGTCTTTGAAGCTTCTTAAATAGTACTGCTACTGACTGCCAGACAAGTCTCCTTCTCTCCTGAACATATCAGTGACAGTAGCGTGTCTGTGCCACTTAATGCATTCAGAGATGAACGTTGGCACCACGCCATACATCTAGAGATACATTACAGAGATATTTTAGTTTGGTATGATCTGTGTAAAAGTTAAGTAAAGCGAACTAAAGGAAGTATCTCACAAGGACATTTGCACTATTCACAACACTGCTGTCAATATGGCGGATTGGCGGCATGAACCGCTGAGACTGTCTGAAAAGTTGTCTTTGATGCAGTTGTAACATTTCAAGTCTGGCTTGCTGCCAGAGCTAGTGAGATTAGTGCTCTGTGTACACTGTGGGCTGTGTTTTTCATCTGGATAGTGTTCCGATATTCTGATTGTTTACGATGAATGATGATATAGTGTGAAGAAGGACAGTTCGGCTGCGTTCACTTTCGGTGCGGCTTAGCCTTATGTTTTTTGGCGTGAGCTGTATCTGCGGTGATAGGGACCGCAGATGCCTTCTTTGTTTATATCCTTCAATGAGATAAGAAGTTAATTTGGATGATTCCACTGGCACGGGCGGTTGAGCAGTTACGGATTTTTAATTCGTTTGCGGTGATACCGGGGCCTTCAACTAGCTTCGACTACAGCTATTCACAACACTAAAAGGGAGCCGCGATGGCTCAGTGGTTAGTGAACTGGACTATACAGGACAAGAGGACGGGTTTGATCCTGATCGACAGCTTCCAGGTTCACCCAATCTTAAATGTGTACCGGATATTTTTTTTTGTGTGGGGAAATAAAGCGGCACTGGCGTAATACCGATCACATCACCTTAAAGATCGAAGGTCTACACAAATTCTGGTCAAATATTCACAAAAAGGAAAAATTAATCCGTGGTTTCTTTATAACGTTACCCTCCCCTAACCTCATGGATAGTGAGATCCGATGTCTAGCTCTCTCGGATAACGGCGATAAACACGACGTCCCGTGTGCACTCGCGCACGTTAAAGATCTCTTGGAAGTTAAAATCGAAAAGAGTCGGTCAGAAATATGGCCGCTGCGAGATGATCAGCAGAAATCTACCAACACCGTGGATACCAGACCATGCTATCAGGGAACCGAAAGAGAGAGACCAGAGAAAGAAAGACTGCTGTAAGATAGAGACGGAGAGAAAGAAAGACTGCTGTAAAATAGAGACGGAGAGAAAGAAATACTGCTGTAAAATAGAGACGGAGAGAAAGAAAGACTGCTGTAAGATAGAGACGGAGAGAAAGAAATACTGCTGTAAGATAGAGACGGAGAGAAAGAAAGACTGCTGTAAGATAGAGACGGAGAGAAAGAAAGACTGCTGTAAGATAGAGACGGAGAGAAAGAAATACTGCTGTAAGATAGAGACGGAGAGAAAGAAAGACTGCTGTAAGATAGAGACGGAGAGAAAGAAAGACTGCTGTAAGATAGAGACAGAGAGAAAGAAAGACTGCTGTAAGATAGAGACGGAGAGAAAGAAAGACTGCTGTAAGATAGAGACGGAGAGAAAGAAAGACTGCTGGTTGGCAGGTATTGGAGCACCGACTATCCCTAGTAGTTAAGTAACGAGAGAGCCAGAGATAAAGTAATTATTGGCTAGGAGATAGTTCAAGAGTTGCCGAATACAGAGGACATTGTGCAAGCTACCTTTCTACTGGCTCCTTGCTACCACCTTTACAGCAGCACTGCAATCAGTTGACTCTTCACTACCTTGATTTCCTCTGATCTCTATAAAGAGAGAGAGAGAAAGATAGAGAGATAAATATAGAGAGAGATAGAGATAGAGAGATATATAGAGAAATAGAGAGAGATGTAGAGTAAGATAGAGAGATAAAGATAGAGAGAGATGGAGATAGAGAGAGACAGAGAGAGATAGAGAGAGATAGAGAGAGAGATAAAGATAGAGAGAGATAGAGAGAGATCTAGAGAGAGAGAGATTGAGAGAGATGTAGAGAGATAGAGAGAGACAGAGATAGATATAGAGAGATTGAGAGAGCGATGTAGAGAGAGATAGAGAGATAGAAAGAGAGATATAGAGAAAGAGAGAGATTATGATAGAATCGGGAGGCAAAGATGTTTCACATCAGCCTAGCTGGAGGCTGTCAGCGACCCATAGCTGACGGCTTACTCCATGATGAGTGAACCAGAACCTTCAATACCCTCATCTCGTCCATGGCGGTAACTCCAGAAACAAACTTGTCTCATCGGGCCAGTGAGTAGGGATCGAAGAGAAAGACAACCCGGTACGCAAAAATAACATGTTGAAGTCGGATGTTTTGGGCCGAAAGGCACAGTTATCACAATTCTACTGCAAACTACAACACAACGTATCTATCCCAATATAACGTTCTTCTAAGGACGGATGATGATGAAGACATGTCATTCCTTTAGTAGTCATCGAGTGAACGACAGAAAGAAGAAAACAAAGACAAATATACAATCGGACTATGAAGAGGGAGCTTCACTAAAATCCTAAAAGACACACTACAAAGCAGAACCTCAATAGAAACCAGAAAGAGACCACTACAAAGCAGAACCTCAATAGAAACCAGAAAGAGACCACTACAAAGCAGAACCTCAATAGAAACCAGAAAGAGACCACTACAAAGCAGAACCTCAATAGAAACCTATAAGAGACCACTACAGAACAGTAGATAAATAAAAACCTATATAATAAAAATAACCACAAATGAAATGTGTTAAACGCATGACAGGAAATAGACTGAGAGATAAGATCAGAAACGAAATGAAGAGAAAGCTGGGATTAATTTCCTTAATTGAATACATAATGAAAAAGAGAAAATGTTTTGGCCACGTGATAAGGCAGAAAGATCAAAACAAGACACAACGAGCTTTCAATAATCCTGCGAGAAGACCAGACCCAAGGGCTGACCACGAAGAAAGATGAATTGATGGAATATTAGAAACACCATGAAACAAAACAGCAGTAGAGGTCAACAAGAACAAATATCGCTTATTATATATCACCCTTCCCTCGTTCCTGAAAGACATTGAGAAATGAAAGAAGAAGAGGAGGAGGTGTAGGAAGAAGAAGTTTAAGAAAAAACCCGAACATGACCCACTAAACAATCTAACATAACTAACCTCTCCAACAAATTGGATAGTTCCTTTTTTTTTCAGACTTCCCACTGTGCCCTCACACCCTCACCTAACCCTCGTAATAAGCCCACTATTCCTGATCTTTCTGCTACACGAGAAGCACGTGACTACAACAAACCAATCCAATTTGTTTTGTTTTTTTTATTCTTTAGATAAAAACATTACACTTACCTGTAGTCCTCCTGTTTCATTTTAATTAACCCTTTTTTTTTTATCTTTCCATCTTCACATTAACGCGATGTTTTAACCACGCCATGAAGCCTCATTTTATCATCTCTTATTTTTTTTTTTTTTGTGTGTTCTATTCCTCTGTTTATCATTTTAAAAATGTAAACATATCTAATAGAATCAGCACTGCTACAGAGTAGAGAGTTTATATCCAAACATATCCAATAGAATCAGCACTGTTACAGAGTAGAGAGTTGTATATCCAAACATATCTAATAGAATCAGCACTGTTACAGAGTAGAGAGTTGTATATCCAAATATATCTAATAGAATCAGCACTGCTACAGAGTAGAGAGTTGTATATCCAAATATATCTAATAGAATCAGCACTGCTACAGAGTAGAGAGTTGTATATCCAAATATATCTAATAGAATCAGCACTGCTACAGAGTAGAGAGTTGTATATCCAAATATATCTAATAGAATCAGCACTGCTACAGAGTAGAGAGTTGTATATCCAAATATATGTTCCGGGAGAACTCTATCTGATCTTTCTCTCTCTCTCTCTCTCTCTCTCTATCTCTCTCTCTCTCCCTTCTTATTCAAATCTTCCCTAGCCGTGGCCACGTATCCGTTCCAGCAGGATCCAATAGAGGATGTGGTTCGAACCCTGGTGCTCTTCATTTAAAAGCTAGCTCCCTTACCACTTCGTTGCTACGTCATCTCCGTTACAACTACATTTCTAAAAACAAAACCACTCTGACTCTTGTCTTGTGCATTTTTTATGAAATGGAAATAACAACTCGTGTTATGTTTGATCGTTTTTATCTGTATCGACTTTTTCATTTATCTCAAGACAGATTGGGTCAGTAGCTGACTATCCAGAAGATAAATCCCGGTTTTGAGCCAGGCTTAGCGTCATAATGAATCATCAATAGAATGTTACGTACTGAGTTGTAGAATGATGCATAATGTGTGTGAATGGTGTCTAATACCGTGTACAATGTTACATAATTAGAATGTAAAATGTTACAGAACAGAGTGTTGAATGTTGCATAGTGATATGTCGAATATTTCAAAACAACGTGTAGAATGCTACATAATAAAATGTAGAATGTTACATTATAAAATGGGGTAAGCAGTACTACAAATATTAGTTGGAAACAATATTTTTGTGTAAATCCGTCATTTAGTGTGAGGAACACCATCGAGAGAATTCTCAAACAGGCCAGAACAGAAAGACAGCTCATAAAAGTCATCATTAAGAAGAAAAAACCAATCGATATTTTTCGGGCATATCTTGTGAATAAGAAAGTCAGTTACAGTTAACTAGGGGTAGCCTCAGTCAGTTATAGTTCACTAGTAGTAGCCACAGTCAGTTATAGTTGACTAGTGGTAGCCTTAGTCAGTCATAGTTGACTAGTAGTAGCCTCAATCAGTTATAATTGACTAGTAGTAGCTCAGTCAGTCATAGTTGACTAGTAGAATCCTCTGTCAGTCATAGTTGACTAGTAGAATCCTCTGTCAGTCATAGTTGACTAGTAGAATCCTCTGTCAGTCATAGTTGACTAGTAGAATCCTCTGTCAGCCATAGTTGACTAGTAGAATCCTCTGTCAGTCATAGTTGACTAGTAGTAGCCTCTGTCAGTCATAGTTGACTAGTAGTAGCCTCTGTCAGTCATAGTTGACTAGTAGAATCCTCTGTCAGTCATAGTTGACTAGTAGTAGCCTCTGTCAGTCATAGTTGACTAGTAGTTAACTGAATACTCCCCAGTCTGTATGAATGCTCAGCAGTCTGTCTGACTGCTCCACAGTCTGTCTGAATGCTCCACGGGCTGTCTCAATGCTCCACAGTCTGTCTGAATGCTCCACAGTCAGTTTCAATGCTCCACAGTCTGTATCAATGCTCCACAGTCTGTCTCAATGCTCCACAGTCTGCCTCAATGATCCACAATCTGTCTTGATGCTCCACAGTCTGTCTCAATGCTCCACAGTCTGTCTTGATGCTCCACAGTCTGCCTCGATGCTCCACAGTCTGTCTCAATGCTCCACAGTCTGTCTGAATGCTCCACAGTCAGTTTCAATTTTCCACAGTCTGTCTCAATGCTCCACAGTCTGTCTTGATGCTCCACAGTCTGCCTCAATGCTCCACAGTCTGTCTCGATGCTCCACAGTCTGTCTCGATGCTCCACAGTCTGTCTCCATGCTCCACAGTCTGTCTCAATGCTCCACAGTCTGCCTCAATGCTCCACAGTCTGTCTGAATGCTCCACAGTCAGTCTGAATGCTCCGCAGTCTGTCTGAATGCTCCACATTGTGTCTGTATGAATGCTCCACAGTCTGTCTCCATGCTCCACAGTCTGTCTCCATGCTCCACAGTATGTCTGACTGCTCCACAGTCTGTCTGAATGCTCCACAATCTGTCTGAATATTCCACAGTCTGTCTGAATGCTCCACAATCTGTCTGAATGCTACACAATCTGTCTGAATGCTCCACAGTCTGTCTGAATGCTCCACAGTCAGTTTCAATGCTCCACAGTCTGTCTCAATGCTCCACAGTCTGTCTTGATGCTCCACAGTCTGCCTCAATGCTCCACAGTCTGTCTCGATGCTCCACAGTCTGTCTCGATGCTCCACAGTCTGTCTCCATGCTCCACAGTCTGTCTCAATGCTCCACAGTCTGCCTCAATGCTCCACAGTCTGTCTGAATGCTCCACAGTCAGTCTGAATGCTCCGCAGTCTGTCTGAATGCTCCACATTGTGTCTGTATGAATGCTCCACAGTCTGTCTCCATGCTCCACAGTCTGTCTCCATGCTCCACAGTATGTCTGACTGCTCCACAGTCTGTCTGAATGCTCCACAATCTGTCTGAATATTCCACAGTCTGTCTGAATGCTCCACAATCTGTCTGAATGCTACACAATCTGTCTGAATGCTCCACAGTCTGTCTGAATGCTCCACAATCTGTCTGAATGCTCCACAGTCTGTCTGAATGCTCCACAATCTGTCTGAAAGCTTCACAACCTATCTGAATGCTCCACAGTCTGTCTCAATGCTCCGCAGTCTGTCTGAATGCTCCGCAGTCTGTCTGAAAGCTTCACAATCTGTCTTAATGCTCCACAGTCTGTCTCAATGCTCCACAGTCTGTCTCAATGCTTCGCAGTCTGTCTGAATGCTCCACAGTCTGTCTGAATGCTCCGCAGTCTGTCTAAAAGCTTCGCAGTCTGTCTGAAAGCTTCACAGTCTGTCTCAATGCTCCGGAGTCTGTCTGAATACTCCGCAGTCTGTCTCAATGCTCCGCAGTCTGTCTCAATGCTCCACAGTCTGTCTGAAAGCTTCACAGTCTGTCTGAATGCTCCGTAGTCAATATTATGAGTTTTGAACCGAGGCTTCTAAGAGAACATTGAAAAGTTCGGTGTTACCATGAGTTGTTTGTAATGGAATTGTGAATAGCTCATGGCGGTTAAATGGCAAACATTGGCTTCTTCATGAGTTCCTCGTGCTATCTTCAATGATCAAAACCGCAACAACATTCGAAGGAGAGCCATTAAATGTCTCTACAAATGAGCAACACATGGTTGTACATATTTCTTATTTATTTGGAGGAATTAATGTGAAGTCGAGTCTAAGTAATTGAAATAAACACAAATAATGGCACATGTTTTTTACATCTGGTGAAATTAATAGTCAGCATGATTTTTTATAAGCAAAAATAATTAAAGATTTCGCGATTTAATGATTCTATCATAATCTTAACAATAACAAATATTTAACACTCTACTCAAGATGAAAAACAAACAAAATAACAAACAGAAAACTAGTGTTATGTTTACTGTGTCATGAATTGACAATAAAAATTAACAATTTTAGAGTTAACAAAAAATAAAATAAACTTGTGAACGTTTTGTCATAAATGAGTTATTTTGGCAAACTTGATGACCTCATCAGGAGTTAGCTCATGGAATAGATGATGATAAACGTAACAGCTTTATGGCTTGTTTCAAGACTTTATGACATCATTTATTTTTTCATGTTTGTCTTTCAGCATCTCCAGCTAAGAACATCTCTTCAGCCAGATTAACCAGCTTTCGAGGTTTACATTCTGGCCTCCTCCAAACGGTTATCGCATTATTCTTGTCGTCGCTCCAATACTTCTATCTCTTTGTTTAATGACGCTTTTAGCCTTCTCTTTGTGTTGCTGTTATATCTCTCTAATCACAACTTTTAAGAATGCAAAAAGTGGACTGACTCATGTAGCCAAAAAAGATCAAGTTATAGGTTGAGATGTAGCACCAAAGAATAACTCAAGGAATAGAATTAGACACAAGTAACAAGACAAGTATCTTAAGTGAATCGAAAGTAAACAAAAACTGACTGGTCACATTCAATAAAGCAAACTGACGTATTCTTGACACAGAAGACACAATAATCTTCAACATTGGAGTTTTAGAAAGTCAGACGGAGACAACCTTAAAGAAGCTCGAGATATCAGTTATTACACGCGTAGATCACTGAGCATAACAACTTATGTCAACCAGGAGATACTTTTAACTGAGAGAGAGAGAGAGAGACGAGAGAGAGAGAGAGAGAGAGAGAGAGACGAGAGATCGGCCGAACAGAATGACTGACGATAATTGTAAAATATGAGTGTTCAAATTTCTCAGATCTTTTTATCTAATTACAATTTGTGTAAAAGTTACCACGCCCCTTCTATATTTCTACCTTTGGCTTCCCTGTGCAGTAAAATGAAACTCTTTGTACAGAGCTTCGCAGAAGGAGGCAACCTGGCCATCAGAAGTAGACCCCATCGAACATGAGTTTCGGCCCTTTAGCTTCTTGACACTCTAGAGGAAGTGGGCTCGCCTGGGTCATGACTCCCAGGTGTCGACCTCCTGCTACATTGAGCTTGAAGTCTCACACTATATTCGACGTTTACTAACTAACCTTATTCTTCGCAACATTTCTGATACCGAATCTACTTCTGTGCTAGCGCAGAACCCAGCCTTTAATGGATACCGGATTTTTTTTCTGAGGAAGTAAACGGCACGGGCGTAATACCGACCACATTACCCCAACAATCATGTGCTGAAGGTCTGTAAAATTTATGGTCACTAACACCATATTCCCTATACGCCACTTGGCGTGACGGGGGCTCTTTACTTTTTTAATTTGATAATCCGTGTTTTCAATTTACCAGTTGTGCGTCTTAAGATTGTAATGGACAAATCAGTTATAAATGTGTTTTAAATAGTTGTCACTGCTTTTAGGTCTGTATCATCTTCAAGAAAAGTAGGAAACGTCAAATGTCCTCTCTTCCTTGCTTCCACTTTCACAGTTGTATGTACTGTGAGATCCAATATTAGTGGTTTTTTATTGCGTTCTGGTTTCTTCGCCTCCAAAGCTTATTAAGCTGAACACGAAAGTAGTCACCAGAAGTTCTTGGTAACGGTTAATGTCTGCTCCAGTCACCAGAAGTTCCTGGTAACGGTTAATGTCTGCTCCAGTCACCAGAAGTTCTTGGTAACGGTTAATGTCTGCTCTAGTCACCAGAAGTTCTTGGTAACGGTTAATGTCTGCTCCAGTCACCAGAAGTTCCTGGTAACGGTTAATGTCTGCTCCAGTCACCAGAAGTTCCTGGTAACGGTTAATGTTTGCTCCAGTCACCAGAAGTTCCTGGTAACGGTTAATGTCTGCTCTAGTCACCAGAAGTTCCTGGTAACGGTTAATGTCTGCTCTAGTCACCAGAAGTTCCTGGTAACGGTTAATGTCTGCTCTAGTCACCAGAAGTTCCTGGTAACGGTTGATGGGTGTTCCAGTAAAATGTCCTGATCTATTAGGTCTATTAAGAGTGTAGAACATTCTGAATTAAGTTGTAATGAATATGCTTCTGTTGGCAGGGAAGCGGATAGACAGTAGTAAACCAATAAATTGTCGTTCTACAGGTACGATGATCGCAGGATCAACCCAAAGAGTCAAAAACAGTTGCTTTTTTTAAATGTAAAACCTATACCAGGAACTCTCCATGACGACTACACTGTGCATGTGGCCTGTATTCTCGATTTTTATATAGAACCATCGGCACCTTCTCAAATGGAATAAATGATAGTTTTTGTTTTTGTTTATATTATTTTCTTTTCTTTTTTGGACACACCATGAGATGAAGAAAGTTGGAACACTTGGTTACTTACAAGTGGCGAAGTACAGGGAAAGAGAGAAGATACTAGATAGCTTGGTGTCATAACACGGAAATCAGTCGACAACAGAATTGATACGATGCACTGTAGATGGACAATTGCGGCAGGACATGATCGCCTACGCCAACCAGTATGACACACACCGAAACGTTGGAACGGTTTATGGTGTATGTATTGTCGAAATGCTGTACACATTTTATTTACTATATTTGATCTGCTCTCCGTTGTGCCAGCATTAGCACAGCCCTGCTTATCTACGTATTTATATATTTCACTTTACACAATTATCATCTACTGAATCTTCCTTATTTTAATATCATTTTTTTTCTTTCTTATTGTCATAATTATTGTACAATGTATGTTGAACTGGGAAAGTCTTGCATGAGATCGCAACACATGGAGAACAAACAAATATTTAAAAAACGGCACTCGAGGAAGCGTTAATATCAAATTTAGAAGACAAAAGGCGCAGGAGCAAGGATATAAGGCCAGGCATAAGAAATACATTTTGTTCATTCTACGATCGGATCTGTCTACACAAGATTGACACATATATAGAACACATCATATATTAAATGATACACGTCGCCGTGAGTAGAGCTGTATATGTACAATAAATAGAAAATGGTTTAAGCAGTAAACTTGAACAGAGACGAGATAAACTACAACGTTGCGGTAAAAGCTTCATCAGGTACAAAACGACAAATACAAACACGAACACAAACACGAACACGATCGGTTCAGTGAGACAACATCCAGCAAGCAAAACTGATATTTTACCAAACTACTGGACACATCATAATGGCCTGCTACAAAACGTCTGTCAGTACGCCAAAAGCCCTACATACATTTTTAACTCAGATTTTTTCTGAGGAAATAAAATATCATTTGAAGTAATGGAGTAATTATAGGCGCAATATATCAATCTCTAAGTCGCGAGAAGATCAGGCATCAACAACATCGATCTAGAGGTGACAAGTAGACGTTCAATATGGCTAGACCACGTTCTATGAACGGAATGAATCAGGCATCCGAACCAAGCATCAACATGGACACCACCTGGCATCAACATGGACACCACCTGGCATCAACATGGACACCACCTGGCATCAACATGGACACCACCTGGCATCAACATGGACACCACCTGGCATCAACATGGACACCACCTGGCAGACTAAGAAGAGGCAGACCATTGGGGACATGGTGACGAACCATACATGATGAAATGAATAAGGCTGGAAAGTCCTGGCGAGAGTTGTCCGTCCTTGCTCCAGACCGGATTGAGTGGAGATCTCTTGTGGGTGCTCTATGTTGGGTGGAGATCTCTTATGGGTACTCTATGCTGTGTGGATATCTCTTGTGGGTGCTCTATCCTGCGACTGGAGTTCAGGTGATTAAGAATAATAAGATGAAGAAAATAATCATCACTGAAGCAACAATCTAAAAGAATGACGTGTTTACACGATATGGGCTCTGTTCTGTTAACTAACGACCTGTTCATTGAAGTATCTAGCTTTCTGGAGATTGAAGGATAAAGGTCAAGGTAAAGTACGAGACTTCCTATCCAGAAGTGTTCGGAGACTTCTGTATAGTGTCGCTTCTAGCATCGAAACTAACGATGCGAAGCGGCATTACTCGTCTTCCCAGAGTACTACCCTGGTACGCATTTCTGCCAGCGGCTGGGTCGACCGTGGTGGTTTTTTTTTTTTTTTTGATGAAAGAAGATGGATAGATGCAGTGACGGAGACATGTAACAACAAAGGAAAATCACTAATTCAGACAATTCGAGCAGCACAAAAACAACAAATGATATAAACCACGACACATTTTAGGTATCAGTGAAAGAGAAAAGAAGATTAATTGGCAGTATATTCCCATAAATAAATCATACTTTTCGATAATAATGTGAGTATTTGATTTAGTGGTCGTTTATATCGGTTTTTTTTAAAAGATTTGGCAATAACAGATCGATTACTTCGATAACAGAGAGGGCATTCCTACATGCGATCAGTGAGTTTTCCAATAATGAATCAAGTGTTTCAATATATGTTAGAACATTTCAATAACTGACAGAGTATTAGAGTATTTTAGTAACTGATTGAGTCTTCCAGTAACTGTTAGAGTATTTCAGGAACTGATAGTCTTTCGGTAGTTTTCAAAGTATTTCAGTAACTATTTCAGTAATTGATAGCGTATTACAGTATCTGTTAGAGTATTTCAGTAACTATTTCAGTAATTGATAGCGTATTACAGTATCTGTTAGAGTATTTCAGTAACTGGTCATTATCATCATTGAGTATCGTCTCCGCATTGAAGGTTGGCTACCATGGAGCGTCATTTCGCTCTGTCTCTTGTCTTTGTAGTGCAGGTTGCCATGGACTGACTTGTCTATCTTTTGATGTTACTTGTCCACGTTAATCTTTGTCTAACTCTCTCTGCCTCCATTACCTTGTATTTTCCCTTACAAGATTACTTTTAGTAGGCTGCTATGTCTTTGAATATGCTCAAAAAAATCTTATTTGTCTTGTTTAAATTGTGTTTAGTAGTTCTCCTTCACATTTTTAGTTGTTTTGAGACTACAGTGTTTGTTTTCTTTTCTTTCCATCCAATTCTTCCTATAATTGACTGATAGAATATTTCAATAACTGATAGAGTATTTCAATAACTGATAGAGTATTTCAATAACTGATAGAGTATTTCAATTACTGATAGAGTATTTAAATAACTGATAGAGTATTTCAATAACTGATACAGTATTTCAATAACTGATACAGTATTTCAATAACTGATAGTGTATTTCAATAACTGATAGTGTATTTTAGTAACTGATAGAGTATTTCAATAACTGATAGAGCATTTTAGTAACTGATAGAGTATTTCAATAACTGATAGAGTATTTCAATAACTGATAGAGTATTTCAATAACTGATAGTGTATTTTAGTAACTGATAGAGTATTTCAATAACTGATAGAGTATTTTAGTAACTGATAGAGTATTTCAATAACTGATAGTGTATTTTAGTAACTGATAGAGTATTTCAATAACTGATAGAGCATTTTAGTAACTGATAGAGTATTTCAATAACTGATAGAGCATTTTAGTAACTGATAGAATATTTCAATAACTGAAAGAGCATTTTAGTAACTGATAGAGTATTTCAAATACTGATAGAGTATTTCAATAACTGATAGTGTATTTCAATAACTGATAGAGTATTTCAATAACTGATAGAGTATTTCAATAACTGATAGAGTATTCAATAACTGATAGAGTATTTCAATAACTGATAGAGTATTTCAATAACTGATAGAGCATTTTAGTAACTGATAGAGTATTTCAATAACTGATAGAGTATTTCAATAACTGATAGAGCATTTTAGTAACTGATAGTGTATTTTAGTAAATGATACCTTAATCCAATCTACGAAAATATCATAACCTTGCATGAATACCTCAACGAAATGGCTGACGAAGCAAGCAATTTTGCATGAAAATTAACACAAATATAACGGAAGCCATTAATGTTAAGAGAGAAACAAAACAGAATATTAACATTATGTGGATGTGTAATAGAGAGTGTTATGACATGTAGCGCAACAAATAACTCAAGAAGCAACATAACATGCCGTACTATTAGACAGGTGGCGCAATTATCTCCTCATAAAATAATAAAACAGAGGAGAAGAACACGTTAACTCAATCTTCATAAAATGCGGTGGTAGTAATGGGTACTACAAACACAACAGACAATTAATTAAATATTTCAATACACGCATTGCCAGAAAGGTGATGGGAATCAGTTTGGGAGAGATAAAATAGAAGTCTTCTTCTTCGTACATCTAAGTAAGTTAGAAGTCAGGAAGCAAGAAGAGAGTTGAGGATGATCACCGCAGTAGTTTATACAAAAATAAAATCGAAAAGACGGCAATTTGTGTTGGCCTTGTCTCGAGGCATGGAGCTGCGATAGCTCAGTGGTTAGTGAACTGGACTACAATGGACAAGGGGTAGGGTTCGATCCCAACCGACGGCTTCCGGGTTCACCCAGCCTTAAATGGGTACCGGGTTTTTTTCTGAGAAAGTAAAACAGCACGGGCGTAATACCGACCACATTACCCCAAAAATCATGTGCTGAAGGTCTGTAAAATGTAGGGTCACTAACACCATATTTCTCTATACGCCATTTGGCGTGACGGGGGTACTTTACTTATTTTTTTTACTTGTCTCAAGGCACTTCTTAGAAAACTGTCGTTTATTGCGAGGAGAATAGTCAGGAAGAGTGGTGTCCTTGAAACAAAGGATCGGTGGAATGCTGAAATCATTGGATAACGTGACAGCGGGAAAGGTAATTCGAATAACAAAACGTCGCATATTTCCTCTCCCACAATGCTGAATGATAATGAGGAAGGAAGAATGGAGAATGAAGGAGAGAAAGAGGAAGGATGGAGAAAGAAGAAAAGAGAAATGGAGAAGAAATGGAGGAGGAAGAGACGGAGAATTAAGGATGGAGGGAAGGATGGAGGAGAGAGAAATGAGTGAGGCAATGAGTGATGGATGGAAGGAAGGAAGGAAGGAAAGAAGGAAGGGAGGGAGGGAGGAAGGAAGGAAGGAAGGGAGGGAGGGAGGAAGGATGGAGGGTGAAGGTTAGAGATGGCAAGGAAGGAGTGAGGGGTGGAGAAAGAAGGAAGGAAGAAACGAAGGAAGAAGGAAGGAAGGAAGTAAGGAAGTAAGTAAGGAAGGAAGGAAGGAAGGAAGGAAGGAGCTTGGAGGGAGGGAAGGAGGGAGGGAGCGAGGAAGGAAGGAAGTTCTAAAAATTACCTGAATATTTATCAGAAAAAAAGAAATGGTTGAAGTTAAAAAAGGAAACGTTGAAGCCATCCATCACAGAAGCCATGCTCACTGCTAACCCCGATACAAAGAAATTATAAAGCTCTTCATCAACATAAGAAATGAACGGAGAAAATTGAAATGTTTTTCCTCACCAGATGACGAAAGCAAAGAAAAGTTGTACATCCAGTAGCAGGTGAGTGTTGCCTTCAGTTGGGAATGTATGAAGAAATAGGCTCATCTTGTCACTTTCACGGCCAAAAATAGAGTCTGGAAAGATTAAAAGGGGATGTGTGCTGTGAACAGAAGATAACCACACCCTGAAAGTACGTGAGCGCTCTCTAATTCAATCTAAGACCGCCAAAACTTGTCAGTTCTATAAAGACAACTGAGTCTGATCGTTTGGAAGAGAAATAGAAATGCTTTCGTTGAAATCGTTGATTTGGTCTAAACTTGAGCTTTTAACAACTTGTGCCTGGCTAAGAGAGATGGCGTCAAATGTACGTTCTACTGCTGACGTCACACCATCGTTATTGAGAATTCCACTAATGGCGCCTGTCCGTCGTTCATTTGGTGGCTTATCCAGAACTCTGATCGCCAGTAATGATCGCGGCTATCATTCTTTTCTTTTCTAAATAGGTCATCAGGGCTTATGTATCTCGAAAACTGGGAAAGTTGAAGCCAAATTCTCTAAAACAGATCGTATCACAATTTCTAAACTGCGAATTGGAAGATTACCAAATATTTGATTGGTATAAACAGGTGATGAGAGGAGAAAACAAACAAAAGCAAAGCAGGCCCTCAAGTGGGAAACAACGGGTAGGAGGAAAAGAGGCCGACCCAGAGAAACACTGAGAAGAACATTGATCAGAGAGTTAAAAGCAGCAGGAATCGGCTCCCTCTATGAGATCGAGATGTCTGCACAGAACAGAGACAAATGACGAGATCTGATAAAAGATCTTTGCAAGGATTGAGATCTGATAGAAAGAAAGTTTCGAAACAGGAAAAGAATACCTCAGTCTATGCCCTATGGGCCGGTTACGGTTCGAAACGTCGATAGACAGAGAGACAGACAGGACAGACAGGCAGACAGACAGACAGGACAGACAGACAGGACAGACAGACAGACAGACAGACAGACAGACAGACAGACAGGACAGACAGACAGACAGACAGGACAGACAGACAGACAGGACAGACAGACAGACAGACAGGACAGACAGACAGACAGACAGACAGGACAGACAGACAGACAGGACAGACAGACAGACAGGACAGACAGACAGACAGACAGACAGACAGACAGACAGACAGGACAGACAGACAGACAGGACAGACAGACAGACAGACAGACAGACAGACAGACAGACAGGACAGACAGACAGACAGACAGACAGACAGACAGACAGACAGACAGACAGGACAGACAGACAGACAGGACAGACAGACAGACAGACAGGACAGACAGACAGACAGACAGACAGACAGACAGGACAGACAGACAGACAGACAGGACAGACAGACAGACAGACAGACAGACAGACAGACAGACAGGACAGACAGACAGACAGACAGACAGACAGACAGACAGACAGGACAGACAGACAGACAGGACAGACAGACAGGACAGACAGACAGACAGACAGACAGACAGACAGGACAGACAGACAGACAGACAGACAGACAGACAGGACAGACAGACAGACAGACAGACAGACAGGACAGACAGACAGACAGGACAGACAGACAGACAGACAGGACAGACAGACAGACAGACAGACAGACAGGACAGACAGACAGACAGACAGGACAGACAGACAGACAGACAGGACAGACAGACAGACAGACAGACAGGACAGACAGACAGACAGACAGACAGACAGACAGACAGACAGACAGACAGACAGACAGACAGACAGACAGACAGACAGGACAGACAGACAGACAGGACAGACAGACAGACAGACAGACAGGACAGACAGACAGACAGACAGACAGACAGACAGACAGGACAGACAGACAGACAGACAGACAGACAGGACAGACAGACAGACAGACAGACAGACAGACAGACAGACAGACAGACAGACAGACAGACAGACAGACAGACAGACAGACAGACAGACAGACAGGACAGACAGACAGACAGGACAGACAGACAGACAGGACAGACAGACAGACAGACAGACAGACAGACAGACAGGACAGACAGACAGACAGACAGACAGGACAGACAGACAGACAGGACAGACAGACAGACAGGACAGACAGACAGGACAGACAGACAGGCAAGAAGTCAGGCAGGCAGGCAGACATGACAGGATAGGACAGACAGACAGACAGACATACAGACAAGATGGATAGATAGATGTTGTTGTTGACGGATTACCACGAGTTGATACGAGCTTGTTTGCCCTTTGACTCATAAGATGTGGCAGGTCGTAATGGCTTTCTTGACATTCCCGGCTCTTACTGGAGGTTGGAGTTCGTCTGTCCTAGGCTACGCTGGGAAACTACTAGTCCAGCCCAGAGGTACTGCAATACTGGGTCCTCAATCAGAAACAGCCACCACTACAGGGATCACGTCGATCCTAGCTTCTGTTAGCCAGTCTGTTTTGACGCAGACTGTTACCAGGGGAGACCACGAGGAGGTAGAACTGCTAGGTCTTGGTCAGCTGATGGTGCGCCGGCCCTGTTATTGCGACCGCAGGTCGCAGGCGCTTAAGCTCCCCCGGATAGATAGATAGATAGATAGATAGATAGATAGATAGATAGATAGATAGATAGATAGATAGATAGATAGATAGATAGATAGATAGATAGATAGATAGATAGATAGATAGATAGATAGATAGATAGATAGATAGATAGATAGATAGATAGATAGATTATGCATAGCTAGTTAAATAGCAATTTGTTTTATGTTTGTAGGTTTATTTAAGATTATGTTTATCAACAAACCATTGCTATCTTGATTATATCAGAGCAATAGCGTGGTTTATCAATTAAATGGGCGTAGCATAAGATATATTTCATTTTCTGAAATACTATTTTGGCTTTAATGCAATATTAGATCGTAATAAATATTAGTTAACGCCATCTTATCAAAGTCAAAGGTTGTCTATACCTCAAAGAACTCAAATTCAGTCATTCAAAGATGTGTCATTTGAAAGGTTTTGAAATTATTGGAGCTCTGTACTGGAAAACATAGAGCCTTTTCTGGGGACCTCGGTAGCCAAGTTGGGAAAACCACCCGACTGGGCTACCGACGTTCTGACAACCAGTGTTCGATTCCCGCTGGGAGCAGTGTGAGTTGTACTGGACTACCGACGTTCTGACAACCCGTGTTCGATTCCCGCTGGGAGCAGTGTGAGTTGTACTGGACTACCGACGTTCTGACAACCCGTGTTCGATTCCCGCTGGGAGCAGTGTGAGTTGTACTCCTGGTTGGAAAAAAAAAAAACCTTGCTGTGACCCTGTCGAGTAACTGCAAAAAAATGGATGAGTACCAGGGTTCATACCCTTGGAAGGTGAGGAATGCCGCCTCGCATCGTAAGTTTTGATGCTTGAAGAGACACTATCCAGAAGTCTCCGAAAATGTCTGGGTAGGCAGCCGAGCACATACGGGTGAAAACTAGAGAGCTAAGACGCCGTTTGAAGTCTCGTTCTTGACCTTGACCTTTATAGAGCTTTTGTTAACTTGATGAATGGGCATTCTTACTTCTCCTTCCATTTTATCAGTTAAATATTGGCGGGCAGTATAAGGAAACACTTTATACGGAGTTTCATAAGAGCAAGAGACAATCTGATCATTAGAAATGGACCCCGTCGAGCAAGTGTTTTAGGCAATATTGATTGCAACCACCAGCTTCCTGCCAGCTTCAGATCGTTATTGTAAAATAAGGAAATCAAGGTATCTACGCCATCAACATTTGCTATTGAAATAATACGCTAGCTAGGATGGCATGAAAGGAAACATTACTCAGGTTATTTCACAAATAATACGCTAAATAGGATGGCATGAAAGTAAACATTACTCAGGTTATTTCACAAATAATACGCTAACTAGGATGGCATGAAAGTAAACATTACTCATGTTATTTCACAAATAATACGCTAACTAGGATGGCATGAAAGGAAACATTACTCAGGTTATTTCACAAATAATTAACTAAGAAAAAAATGTTGAAGTAGATGAGCATGACAAAATATGTTCTAGAGAAATCACAAAATTAATAATTCACTGATTACTGCCAAGGAAAGAAAAGTACGTTATGTACTAGGAAAGGAAAAGCAGTGACAATAATATTGGATTAATATATCAAGAGTGATATCAACAGATTAAATCAACGCATTAGTAGATTAAAGTGCTCCCTATAATTAAAACAAAGCACAACATTTGAGATATTTTTGTTGGTCAATGTTAGTGTTAACATAACAGCACTCCAGGCAAGCCATAGGTAGGAGACATATAACAATACAAGAATATTATTCTAGAGGGAAACTTCCGAGGCGATGATCAGCGAATCAATTCAGGCGAAGGGTTATGTTTACAGCACTCGGAAGCGATGTGCCAAGGAGTATGGGCTCAATCCTGCTTATCATCATATATTGTTCTTTGTTTTTTTTTCTCTTGTTGATTATTTATCATTTTTCCCGAGTGCTGTAAACATACATCTTCCTCTAAATTAATTCATTAGATAATAGATCTTAGTAGATCATAGGTTTCCAACAACCACTTTCAGCTCCCTGTAGATCATAGGTTTCCAACAACCACTTTCAGCTCCCTGTAGATCATAGGTTTCAAACAACCACTTTCAGCTCCCTGTAGATCATAGGTTTCAAACAACCACTTTCAGCTCCCTGTAGATCATAGGTATCCAACAAACACTTTCAGCTCCCTGTAGATCATAGGTTTCCAACAACCACTTTCAGCTCCCTGTAGAACATAGGTATCCAACAAACACTTTCAGCTAACTGTAGAGCATAGGTCCTCAACAAACACTTTAAACTCGCTGTAGAGCATAGGTTTTCAACTAACACGTTCATATCCCTGTGAAGCATAGATCTTTTTAAAAAAACACTTTCAGCTGCCTGTGGAACATAGATCTTCAACAAAGTTTTAGCTCCCTGTGGAGCATATGTCTTTAACAAACACCTTCCAAGCCGCTCTGTTTCTTGCCATTCTTTTAAGATCTGTTCATATTTTCCAATTATCTTCATCTCTGCTTCCTCGTGTCCTCTCCAAGAAATCCATGGTCTTCCTCTTTGTCTTTTTCCGTGGAGATTCCAAAAAAGGGCCTGTTATGTAATACTCTCAGTTGGCTTCCGCACAGTGTGTCCTATCCAATGCCATCGTCTTCGTTGTATCTCTCTATCCACTGGTATTTGACTAGTAGGTTTCCATAATTCTATGTTGGTGATTTTGTCCTGCCATTTTCATCCTTTTATTCTGTGCAGGCATCCATTAATGAAAGTCTCTATCTTCATCATTGTCATTTTTGTTGTTCTCCATGTTTCACAGCTATATAATATGACTGACTTAACATTGGAGTTGAACATTTTTAGTGTATATTTAACCTAATTTCTTTAAGCTTCTCTTGCTTTTGATATCCTTAATTTGGTACCATTTAAGAAATTATCTACAGCTACACAAGATATGATATACAGCTACACATTAAATGAGATAGCTCAGTGGTTAATGAACTGGACTACGAAGGAGAAGAGGTAGGGTTCGATCCCAACCGACGGCTTCCGGGTTCACCCAGCCTTTAATGGGTACCGGATTTTTTTCTGGGAAAGTGAAGCAGCACGGGCATAATACCGACCATATTACCCCAAAAATCATGTGCCGAAGATCTGTAAAATTTATGGTCACTAACACCATATTCCCTATACGCCACTTGGCGTGACGGGGGTTCTTTACTTTTTACACATTAATTGAGGTACAGCTACACAAGAAATGAGATACTCCCTGTTGACCTTAACGCAGCGGTCTACATTAGAGAGCTGATGTAAATCAGCAAATCTTGCAGTGGTCTATGAACTCTATTCTACCATCTTTGAACTGGAACCAATGCTTAATAGAACATTTGATACAAGCCTAGGTGGGAATATAAGCCTAGGTTTGTCCTTCTGGTCTATATATATATAACTGACTTGCACGAATGTCAAGGAGCACCAAACTCTACGGAAGTAGTTTCAAGTAACAAGTACATGCGCACTTAAAACGATTGCACTAGATGGTAAGGCTCAGGGTCAAGTGCAACGAAATTTACTGTTAAGTGTAGGTTATAGAAGATTTGATTTTATTAGAAAAAAATAAAAGCATAGATTTTTTTAAAATGTCACACGGTTATCAATTTTGAGAAAAAAAACATCGTTAAAAGATAACCCAAACGTTATGGGAAAATGATAACTGTTTTATGAACTACAAGCCATAATCAATGTTATTACTGCCGCGAAATGCCACGCCTGCGATATCACATTAACTACCAAATCATGTCAGTGGAAGAGGTTTGATTACAACACTCGCACAACATTCACAAATAATGAACAACAGGAGAAAAAAAATGAACAACAAGAGAAAATAATGAACAACAGGAGAAAATAATGAACAACAGGAGAAAATAATGAACAACAGGAGAAAATAATGAACAGGAGAAAATAATGAACAGGAGAAAATAATTACCAACAGGAGAAAATAATGAACAGGAGAAAAAAATGAACAACAGGAGAAAATAATGAACAGGAATAAATAATGAACAACAGGAGAAAATAATGAACAACTGGAGAAAATAATGAACAACAGAAGAAAATAATGAACAACAGGAGAAAATAATGAACAACAGGAGAAAATAATGACCAACAGAAGAAAAAAAATGAAAAGGAGAAAATAATGAACAACAGGAGAAAATAATGAACAACAGGAGAAAATAATGAACAGGAGAAAACAATGAACAACAGAAGAAAATAATGCACAACAGGAAAAAATAATGAACAACGGGAGAAAATAATGAACAGGAGAAAATAATGAACAAAGGAGAAACTAATGAACAACAAGAGAAAATAATGAACATCAGAAGAAAAAAATGAAAAACAGGAGAAAATAATGAACAGGAGAAAATAATGAACAATAGGAGAAAATAATGAACAACAGGAGAAAATAATGAACAACAAGATAAAATAATGAACAACAGAAGAAAATAATGAACAACAAGAGAAAGTAATGAACAGGGGAAAATAATGAACAACAGGAGAAAATAATGAACAGAAGAAAATAATCAACAACAAGAGAAAATAGTGAACGACAGGAGAAAATAATGAACAACAGGAGAAAATAATGAGCAACAGGAGAAAATAATGAACAACAGACAGCCCGATACAGGATTAAAGCCGATCTCCTCGACACAGTGCATTGCCACGAAAACAAACGCTAAAGCACACGGCCATCTAAGCTACATTATTAAATAGCTATCATTGGCGATGTCTTTCACACATGTGTACTCATGACTATAGCATAGAGTTACGGTCACAGGTGTACTCATGACTATAGCATAGGGTTACGATCACATGTGTACTCATGACTATAGCATAGGGTTACGATCACATGTGTACTCATGACTATAGCATAGGGTTACGGTCACATGTGTACTCATGACTATAGTATAGGGTTACGATCACATGTGTACTCATGACTATAGCATAGGGTTACGATCACATGTGTACTCATGACTATATCATAGGGTTACGATCACATGTGTACTCATGACTATAGCATAGGGTTACGGTCACATGTGTACTCTTGACTATAGCATAGGGTTACGATCACATGTGTACTCATGACTATAGCATAGGGTTACGATCACATGTGTACTCATGACTATAGTATAGGGTTACGATCACATGTGTACTCATGACTATAGCATAGGGTTACGATCACATGTGTACTCATGACTATAGTATAGGGTTACGATCACATGTGTACTCATGACTATAGCATAGGGCTACGATCACAACTCGGGAATAAATTGTATATCTGGGTGTGTTTTTTTTTCGAATTAATACAATATAGGATTTTTATGCAGCTTAGTTGGCTGTGTGCTCTACGTTTCTTTCTCGTGGCAAGGCGCTATGTCGTGGAGTACGGGTCTTTGTTTTTTTGTTTTCTTCTTGATTAATTGTGATTTTTTTCCTCCGAGTGTTGTAAACACACCAGTGGCGTATACTGGTATTGGGGTCTTGGTTACCGCTGACATAATAAATACAGACATACATTATATTCAGTAGGCTAACATGAAGTAATATTTGCTAATGACATCACTACATTTTAAATTACTTACTTATTTATATGTAAACTCTATCCGTCTTGTTTGGGGCGAAAATGTCTCGATGTCTTTGTCATTGAAAGTACTGTTGGGTTGGTTTCTAAGTTTCTGAAGGAATGATTTCTCAATGGACATTAATGCCAAACCAGATAAGCGTTCTTGTGTCTGAGTTGAGCGACAATTAGATTTGATTCTCTCGAGAGCAGCAAAAGTTCTTTCTACAGATGCTGATACACATAACGTAGTTATAAATAAGTTAGGAAGTTCCGGTAATAAGACATAGTTTCACTTTCACTTTGTGACGCTTCTGATTGGCTAGAGCTAAAAATAACCCATCAAACAGCATTTTCTATAGGTAGGACTCGCCGTATAATTTTGACGAGAATTTTTTAATGTCAAGGTCATTAATTCTAAGTCGGAGAGAATAGAACTGTACCGCTGGTTATTAGCGGTTTCATGTACTATCTTATTTTCTGTTTCATTCACAAACGTTATAGTGGCCATAGGAAAACCTTGCTTTAATAAATGCAAATCAAAACAAAATAAATCATATTGGCCTACGAAATGTGTAATAGAATATTCCAAAATTTGTATAATTATGAAAAAAATATAATAAATTATCATTTCCTTTTGTATTTCGTTAATATGTTCAGGCTACCGGCGGTAGCTGCGGTAGAATAGAGAACACGCCACTGAAACACACCTCTTCGCTTCAAATGATTCGCTGATATAGGGCATCGGAAGTTTCCCTCTATAATAATGTTCATGGAAATAAATACAAATATATGACGTTTATATAAGTCTTCATGATCTGTGCTGATCTCCTCGTCATATTTTACATTCAGCCTTATCATTATTTCATCCTATTAAAAACATGTAATTACAGTTCCTATTTTCAGCTATAGATTGCCATACCTTCCCCCCCCCCACCTTTTTGCCCAGCAACAAACCCAATTTTAAGATAACTCGTGCCAGAATGTAAGAAAAAGCTAAAAAAATGTCTAGACCCGCACGTTTTTAACAACAAACACTAGAAAAATCAGGACACTTACCTTCGAATGGAAATAAAAGCAAAAAACAAAGGGGATAAAATTAGAATGTTCTCTTTCCCTCCTCAATGTGTAATGTAATATAATAATTATTTTTATTATGTTTTTGGTGCTAAAGGTTAAGTAAGGTCAACGTAAATAACAGGTAGGATTCAGAAAAATTAAATAATGCGTAAAAATGAATGAATAATATGCAGGCAGGGTCAGAGGTGGTATTTATGCATCTTGGTTTATGTTTTTGTCTTGTCCGGTCTTTGAGATTAGAGCGTCTTGGGTGTGTCTCTGAATGTGGATTTAGAGGTGTTGATTTGTGGAGTTGTTGAGTCTTAAAAGTCAAGTGGATAAAGAATAGTGGAAGTTGAATGTGGATTTAGAGGTGTTGATTGGTGGAGTTGTTGAGTCTTAAAAGTCAAGTGGATAAAGAATAGTGGAAGTTGAATGTGGATTTAGAGGTGTTGATTGGTGGAGTTGTTGAGTCTTAAAAGTCAAGTGGATAAAGAATAGTGGAAGTTGAATGTGGATTTAGAGGTGTTGATTGGTGGAGTTGTTGAGTCTTAAAAGTCAAGTGGATATAGAATAGTGGAAGTTGAATATAGAAACAGAGGATGATTCTGGGTCACTTTGTGCCAGTTACGAAGAGTCAGTATTGTGAAGTCTGAGGTGTGAAGTATGACTCGATGAGTTTGAGTCATGGCGTCGTGGTTATGACTCTTTGTGTTGGCGTTGTAATGTCTGAATAGTATAAAATTGTTTTTCCACTGTCAATGAATCGATTTCATTGTTCAGAATTGGCTCTATATAGCACAATGAACTTCCATTTCTAGTTTATAAAAAATCAATCAAAATAAGTCATTTATATGAATCAATGTTTCTACATATCCGTGACAGCAGGTCCACATTCATTCTTGAAGATTACAAACCCCAGCTTATAATTCCCCCCATTCACGTGTTCGGCCGGGTGATGTACCATTCCGCTAGCCCTGGAAACCATAAACAAGACATGTGTCACTATAACTACCTTCATTAAGTTGATCCCAAAAATATCCACTCGCTGGAGGCAATGGCTGCGTTGAACCTCATTCCGGAACTAAAGGTTGTTGTAAGTTCATTTCTGCTCTGGGATGATTCCATCTTGTTATGTTGTCGAGACCTCTGTTGGAGTTGAACATTTCAATCGTTCATTATGGATCAGCACAGGTGTAAACTATACAAAATATTCAACACTATGCGGAGCCGAGAGTAGAGCTGCGTCATCATCAAGTACCATGGCTTCTGGCGTAGGTGATCATGTCTCTCCCCACAACTCTTGATCTCCACAGTTATTTATCATTTTTGTTGTTGACTTTCTGCCAAGCCCTTCTCTTAAGCTGTCTGGTCTGTTTTATATTTGCTTCCCTCTATCTATTCGGCCTTCAATTTTCCCAGTTGTTATATTATATTTCAGCTATTCCTTTCTTGTTACATGGCCAAATAATTATTGTTTCTTCCTAATATTGGATTTTAGCTCTCTTTTCGCCTTGGCCTCTTTCAGAACATTTTCATTATTCTCCTTATCTGTCCATGGTATTCTTAACACTCTTCTGTAAAACCATATTTCTACAGCTTCCAGTGATTTTCTTGTCTGTTGTCTTATTGTCCATGATTCACATCCATATGTTAAGAGTGGCTCTAAATAAAATTTAAGTACTTTTTTTCGTGTTTCTGTTGTCAAAACTAGATTGCACAGTATCTTCCTCATTTTTGGAAGAGTGGTTTTTACCTGAGCTATTCTGCATCTCCGCTCTGCTGTACATCTACCATCTGAGGTTCGCAGATATTTAAATGCATTTACCTGTTTTAATATTGTTTCACTTGTCCTGATTGTGCATTAGAGGTGAAGTCTTATGCTGCATAGAATATGTCAAATAAACATACAAATGGTATGGAGCAGCTCAACTAATAAAAAGATAGGACAAAACTACTACGCTTCGGCAAAAGCCTTCATTTCTTTTCTCCAGATTTTACCTGTGGCGAGGTCCTTATAGACTAGGAACCGAAGTTTGCATCTTAATCCTGGTTTTTTTTTTCCTAGTAACTGTGTGCACAGAGGTCCCTCCCTGCACTGGCGGATAACTCCGCCTTCGGAGTATATCATTTCTTGTGCAGCTGTATAATTTCTTGTGCAGCTGTATGTCATTTCTTGTGCAGTTGTATATCATTTCTTGTGCAGCTGTATATAATTTAATGTGTAGTTATACATATAGCTGTGTTGTTGTTTGAATTACTCAGCAACTCTCATTTCGCACAACCATCCTTTCTTCTCTGCTTTCCATTTCCTTGTAACCAGACGTGCAGATACGTTGCGCTTCCACTGTTGGGTTCCATGTTATTGCAACAGAATAGGTGAATGAAAGTATGGGTCAGGTAACTCAACCGGTACCCATATCTTAATAGCTTATAACAGTGGTATAGAGTAACAGTCAACACTGGTAGGTCGCGGTGCGTAAGCGATGGACATTTCATAGCTGCTAGTGGACAAAGCCGAGGACAAGTAGGTGGGGGGGTGAAGGAAGGGTGGTAGTCGGACATAAGTTGTGACAATGGAAAATGTATAGTTTTTGTGAAGGTGTGGATAAATACATGGCTTGACCCGCCAGGTAAATAGGTTGACAAATAACCTCCAAGACAGGTCAAAGTCATGAAATAAACTCCAAGAGAAGTGCTTCCACTGTTATGTATCACGTGCCAAGTTAAAAATCAATAAACGTGATTATGATTTATGACTGAGAATAGTTTGTGATGATTGTGTTGACGACGTCGTGATCAATGTGATGTGAACAATGTGATGTGAACAATGTGATGTGAACAATGTGATGTGAACAAAGTGATGTGATCAATGTGAAGTGAACAATGTGATGTGAACAATGTGATGTGAACAATGTGATGTGAACAATGTGATGTGAACAATGTGATATGAACAGTGAACATTAATATACATAAAATTAGAGAAATACGCAAAACTGTTATATTATGTATGAAAGTGTATGTATGTTTGTATGTTTGTGAGTGAGTGTATGTTGTATACATCCATGAGTCCGTGTTGATGTGTGTATATGTATAAGGGAGTGTCTGTTGTACTCGTCCGTGAGTTCATGTACATGTGTGTGTGTGTATCTTCGTCAACTCTTGCTTGTCAGCTAAACGAAGAGAGATAGTCAAAGACCTAAGTGACTGACAACATCATGATGGACCAGAACTCTACGACAATGTGTACCATCAAGACAAGAGACAAAGTAAAATGGCCGTTCCTAATAACAAATCTTTGTTTGAAATCGAGACGACACAAGATGATGATATTGTTAATTGACTTGCCTTGACCTCCCGCCGGTCAGTGTGACCACCACCTGGTATTTCTGTAACTTTCTCTTTTTCTTCTTCAGCAATCAGCTGCTTCTATACATTTAGACCATCTTGGGTCACGAACAAGATGGTGCCTTTGATGTCATCACCGGTTCTCCATAGTTTGTCATGTAAGGTTGTTTCTGTGGCCCATATTTGTGTTCTTAGAGTGTTTAGAGTACCGCAGTCCTGTAATGTTTGCTCTGGAGTTTGTTTGGTTGCTCCAGAGTCACATGTTGCAAGGTCACTGAGTCCTATCTTGTGTGGATGTGATCTGAAGCTACAATGACCTGCGCTGAATCTGAATATCTTGGTCTGCTCATGTCTGCTAAGTTTGTTCAGACTGTAACTTCAATAAAGATACAACTTCAATACACAGACTACGTACAGCCTCATCATCATTCAAGTTTGGGTTTGTCATTTACTGAATTCAATGAATACACAATACACAGACTACGTACAGCCTCCTCATCATTCAAGTTTGGGTTTGTCATTTACTGAATTCGATGAATACACAATACACTTCAGCACTTTTACAGTTTCTTTTTTTTTTTGTCCATGCCTTTTCTTCACTTTTGAAATAACTACAGACAGATATCAAAAGAAGATTAACAAAAGCAACACAACAGTTAAACGACATGAAGAACATGTGGCACAGCGCCAGCAAGGCAGTAAGATTAAAATTACTGAGGACAGTATTTTCCCGATAGCAATACATGGTTGTCAATCATGGAAAATCTCGCAAACATGAAGGAAGAAATCGATTCATTCTCAAAACAAAGTGGTACAGAAAAATCTGTTATATACATGGATAACGAAAAATAATTATAGACATAATAGTAAAAGAAAGCAACAAGAAAGGTCTCAGTCTAAATAATAATAAAACGGAAGTAATGGTCATATCGAAAAAAACAATCATCACCATAATGCAGCATAAAAATAAACAGGACAAATCTGAAACAAGTGGAGAGCGTCAAATACTTGGGCACAATAATAACATCAGATGGAAGATGCACCACAGAAATAAAAAGCAGAATAGCTCAGGTCAAAATAGAATTTCTGAAAATGAAAAACGTCTAACGCCACAAGTCGATGTTAATAGAAGTGAGAAAGAGAGTTCATCGGTGCTATATAGAGTCAGTTCTGAGTTATAAAAGCGAATCATGGACAATAGACAAACAAATGAAAAGACGATTAGTGGCCCCAAAGATGGGATTTCTCAGAAGAATGTTGAAAGTTCCCCCAGGACAGCTAAAAAGACCAATGAGGACATTCTCAAAGAGGCCAAAACAAAAAGGAAGCTCCTGAGAAACGTTAGAAAGAAACAATCAACATTTTTCGAGCACGTCATGAGAAGAGAGAGGAAAGTTGGAATACTTGGTTACAACTGACAAGATACAGGGAAAAGGGCGATCGCAGCCGACAAAAAAGAGAAGATACTAGACAACTTGGTGTCATGGTATGGAAAACAACAGAATTGATAAGATGTACTCTGGATAGAAGATTGCGGAAGGACATAATCGACTACGCCAACCGGTATCGCACATGATGATGATGATGATGGGGAAAAAACATTGAAGACATGTTAACAGATTTAAACATTGAAGACATGTTAACAGATTTAGACATTGAAAATTACTGGCCTATAAACAGCACTCTACGGTGAAAATTAAAATAACATGGCCACAACTAAAGACACAACTGGCTTGAAAGAACAACAAAGTAAGGCATGGTTTCTGGGCGACGCATCAGAGACAAAGCAAGAATAATATGGTCTCAAAATATCAAGGAGACCTCGAACATAACAACATAAGAAGAGGGAGATCTGGCTAGACACAGACATCCTTTCAGACGGGCTGTGGTGAATGTAACGTTCTGTTGGAGATCTGGTTAGACACAGACATCCTTTCAGACGGGCTGTGGTGAATGCAACGTTCTGTAGGAGATCTGGTTAGACACAGACATCCTTTCAGACGGGCTGTGGTGAATGTAACGTTCTGTTGGAGATCTGGTTAGACACAGACATCCTTTCAGACGGGCTGTGGTGAATGCAACGTTCTCCAAAGGACATTCGCCTTGATGATAACAAACAATTTAAAATAATACACCCGCAGTGACCGAGGAGAACGCGAGACTAAAACATTTCCGGTACAAAGAGAGAGAGAGAGAGAGAGAGAGAGAAAGAGAGAGAGAGAGAGAAACAATCATGCGTAATAAAATAAAAGAAAGCACAAATACAACCCTTAGCAAGCAATCTCATTCATTTGATGACCTTTTTAAAGAAAGAAAAACGCTGACATGAGAACACTTTCGATGTTAACGTCAAATATTGATGATGCGGAGATGATAAGTTTGCCTAGTTCATAGCATCTATGGCAGCTTGCAACGAGTTTAAGAAAATGCCAGAGATTTGATAAAATCCAGGTGGGCCCGGTAATGTTTCTTACCTTTCGCTCACACACACACACACACATTGTCTGGTAAGAGCTATCATTACTGTCTTGAACAAAGCAAAAATAATTTAACTTTGACAAGAAAAAAAATAACAATATTATAGTAATAAAGAGAAAGATGGAAATAGAAAGCGGGAAATAAATGGAATAAAGTGTCATGGTTTAGAATAATAAAGATGTTATCATTTCATTTGTTCACTGCTATCTTTAACTGTATTTAGTATTATCCGTTTGTTCTTCTTCATGTTTCGTTTAATAGGGTGTACATCTGCACAGTTGTTTTTTCGATACATTTGGTTGTCTTTTCGATACATTTGGTTGTTTTTTCGATACATTTGGTTGTCTTTTCGATACATTTGGTTGTCTTTTCGATACATTTGGTTGTCTTTTCGATACATTTGGTTGTTTTTTCGATACATTTGGTTGTCTTTTCGATACATTTGGTTGACTTTTCGATAAATTTGGTTGTCTTTTCGATAAATTTGGTTTATTTTCGATAAATTTGATTGTCTTTTCGATATGTTTGATTGTCTTTTCGGTGAATTTGATTGTCCTTTCGGTGAATTTGATTGTCTTTTCGATAAATTTGGTTGTCTTTTCGATCAATTTGGTTGTATTTTCGATCAATTTGGTTGTCTTTTCGATAAATTTGGTTGTATTTTCGATAAATTTAGCTGTCTTTTCGATAAATTTAGTTGTCTTTTCGGTGAATTTAGCGCTCATTTGTTGCGCCAGTGAGTAGCCTGAGGCACTTCTCCGCTGAACCATGTCCTTTGTAGAAAGTATCTACACAATACGGTTGCTGTTCGTGAGTGTAAGTGTGTACCACCAGTGAGTTCAACAAGAGACCAGGTTAACGTGTTGGTTTACTCTGCAGGGTCCTTTGTTTAGTTGTAAAACTCATGACAGATATCCGAGCTCGGTAGGTAGTGAGACACCCTGTGTATTTCCTTTTCTATGTGTGTCTTCCCTGTTCCTTTATTTCTATTTTATTCTGTTCATGTAATCAGTTTCATTGCAGTTGTGGCATCCCCATATCCGCTCCACCGACAGTCAGTGCATTTCTTGAAGCGATGATCACATGATGATGATGAATCTATAAACAATCGATCAGAATTGAACCCAAACGCTTGTCATCAGCAACCAGCTCACTAGCCACTGCTCTACCCCAACTACCAGAGACTAGAAGAGCTTCACATTCATGTAAAACTGCGGAACCATCGGCCATGTAGTCTCGCGCTGTCACGTCTGAAGCCTTGGGTAAATGTTGAGCTCTGGGGTGATAGATTAGAGCAACAACACACCTGGGAGGTCGGCAGTTCACACCTGAGTGGGCCTCAGCTTCACCCCCATCCGGGACAGGGAATTCACCTTGTTTAGTACAGTTAACATCAACATTGTCAAAACGTTTCACCGAGGAGATTACATTTTTTCTGTACCTGCGCATTATGGGTATGGCGAGATTAACGATGTTAAATTTTGTTTCTGTTACATTTTGTTTCTGTTACATTTTGTTTCTGTTACATTTGGCAAAGGCTGTGAGGTTGTTGAGTTGATGTGGTGGAGTGGTAGATTTGGATTATGGATATGGAAATGTACAGCAGGGCTGTTGTAAGAGTTGATTTATATGGTTATTTTATAGTTAAGATTGTGGAGTTACTGTTGTGGAGTTGCTGTGTGAAGTTACTGCTGTGAAGTTGCTGTTGTGGAGTTGTGTTGTGAAGTTACTATTGTGGAGTTGTGTTGTGGAGTTACTGTTGTGAAGTTGCTGCTGTGAAGTTACTGTTGTGAAGTTACTGTTGTGAAGTTGCTATTATGAAGTTGCTGCTGTGAAGTTACTGTTATGGAGTTACTGTTGTGGAGTTGTGTTGTGGAGTTACTGTTGTGAAGTTACTGTTGTGAAGTTGCTGTTGTGAAGTTGCTTTTGTGACGTAGCTGTTGTGGAGTTGTGTTGTGAAGTTACTGTTGTGGAGTTGTTGTTATGAAGTTGCTGTTGTGAAGTTGCTGTTGTGGAGTTGCTGTTGTGGAGGTGTACACATTAATTTCTAGGACATTCTTTATCAGAACTGCGCTAAAGTAATTAGCTAACTAACTAACTCAAGTAGCTAACTAGCTAACTCAAGTAGCTAACTAACTAGATAACTAACTAACTCAAGCAGCTATCTAACTAACTAACTAACTCAAGTAGCTAACTAGCTAACTCAAGTAGCTAACTAACTAGATAACTAACTAACTCAAGCAGCTATCTAACTAACTAGCTAACTCAAGTAGCTAACTAATTAGCTAACTCAAGTAGCTAACTAACTAACTAACTCAAGTAGCTAACTAACTAACTAACTAACTCAAGTAGCTAACTAATTAACTAACTTAAGTAGCAAACTAACTAATTAACTAACTCAAGTAGCTAACTAACTAACTAACTCAAGTAGCTAACTAACTAACTAACTAACTCAAGTAGCCAACTAACTAACTAAATAACTCAAGTAGCTAACTAACTAATTAACTCAAGTTGCTAACTAACTAATTCAAGTAGCTAACTAACTAATTCAAGTAGCTAACTAATTAACCCAAGTAGCTAACTTACTAACTCAAGTAGCTAACTAACTAACTCAATTTAGCTAACTAACTTAAGTAGCCAACTAACTCAAGTAGCTAACGAACTAACTCAAGTAGTTAACTAACTAACTCAAGTAGCAAACTAACTCAAGTAGCTAACTAACTAACTCAAGTAGCCAACTAACTCAAGTAGCTAACTAACTAACTCAAGTAGTTAACTAACTAACTCAAGTAGCAAACTAACTCAAGTAGTTAACTAACTAACTCAAGTAATCAACTAACTCAAGTAATCTAACTCAAGTAACTAACTCAAGTAGTTAACTAACTAACTCAAGTAGCAAACTAACTCAAGTTCCTAACTAACTAACTCAAGTAGCTAACTAACTGACTCAAGTAACTAACTAACTAACTCAAGTAACTAACTAACTAACTCAAGTAACTAACTAACTAACTCAAGTAACTAACTAACTAACTCAAGTAACTAACTAACTAACTCAAGTAACTAACTAACTCAAGTAGCTAACTAACTAACTAAATAACTCAAGTAACTAACTAACTAACTCAAGTAGCTAACTAACTAACTAAATAACTCAAGTAGCTAACTGACTAACTAAATCAAGTAGCTAACTAACTAACTCAAGTAGCTAACTAACTCAAGTAGCTAACTAACTAACTCAATTTAGCTAACTAACTTAAGTAGCCAACTAACTCAAGTAGCTAACTAACTAACTCAAGTAGTTAACTAACTAACTCAAGTAGCAAACTAACTCAAGTAGCTAACTAACTAACTCAAGTAGCCAACTAACTCAAGTAGCTAACTAACTAACTCAAGTAGTTAACTAACTAACTCAAGTAGCAAACTAACTCAAGTAGTTAACTAACTAACTCAAGTAATCAACTAACTCAAGTAATCAACTAACTCAAGTAGCTAACTAACTAACTCAAGTAGTTAACTAACTAACTCAAGTAGCAAACTAACTCAAGTTCCTAACTAACTAACTCAAGTAGCTAACTAACTGACTCAAGTAACTAACTAACTAACTCAAGTAACTAACTAACTAACTCAAGTAACTAACTAACTAACTCAAGTAACTAACTAACTAACTCAAGTAACTAACTAACTAACTCAAGTAACTAACTAACTCAAGTAGCTAACTAACTAACTAAATAACTCAAGTAACTAACTAACTAACTCAAGTAGCTAACTAACTAACTAAATAACTCAAGTAGCTAACTGACTAACTAAATCAAGTAGCTAACTAACTAACTCAAGTAGCTAACTAACTCAAGTAGCTAACTAATTAACTAACTCAAGTAGCTAACTAACTAACTAAATCAAGTAGCTAACTAACTCAAGTAGCTAACTAATTAACTAACTCAAGTAGCTAACTAACTAACTAAATAAAGTAGCTAACTAACTAACTCAAGTAGCTAACTAACTAACTCAAGTAGCTAACTAATTAACTAACTCAAGTAGCTAACTAACTCAAGTAGCTAACTAACTAACTAACTGAAGTAGTTAACTACTCAAGTAGCTAACTAATTAACTCAAGTTGCTAACAAATTAACTCAAGTAGCTAACTAACTAACTCAAGCAGCTAACTAATTAACTCAAGTACCTAACTAATTAACTCAATTAGCTAACTAATTAACTCAAGTAGCTAACTAATTAACTCAAGTAGCTAACTAATTAACTCAAGTAGCTAACTAGGTACCTCAAGTGGCTAACTAATTAACTCAAGTAGCTAACTAATTAACTCAAGTAGCTGACTAATTAACTCGTGTACCTAACTAATTAAATCAAGTAGCTAACTAATTAACTCAAGTAGCTAACTAATTAACTCAAGTAGCTAACTAATTAACTCAAGTAGCTAACTAATTAACTCAAGTAGCTATCATCAGAAGTTGATCACATCAAGCATGCATTTCAGTTACAGAACTGGAGTCGTCAGTCGCTGGTCACTGCGGGTTGCTGAGGAGGGGATCTGAGCACCTATGGACATGTTCTGTGTACAATGGTGATGACCCGCAAATAACTCAATAACTCAATAACAATGGTGATGACCCGCAAATAACTCAATAACTCAATAACAATGGTGATGACCCGCAAATAACTCAATAACTCAATAACAATGGTGATGACCCGCAAATAACTCAATAACTCAATAACAATGGTGATGACCCGCAAATAACTCAATAACTCAATAACAATGATGATGACCCGCAAATAACTCAATAACTCAATGTATTTCAGCTTTTTAGCTTCTTGACACCCTAAGATGGGGCGGGCCCTCCAGGATTATGACTCCCAGGAGTCAGGCTTCGACTACATTTAGGTCAGGGCGTTCACATAATGTTCGGTATATAACAGGCGAGACGCTGGTCTATAGGACTCTTCTGAAAGAACCTACCGTGAATAAACGGTGACAAATGTGCCTCACAGCGTTACCATATTCGAGACACCGAGAGTCCGTTATGACTTCGTCGTCGTGTCGGCTGTCTTAAATGATTTCTTACTTCTGAATGCTGTTTTTATATGCTCTGTTTTTATATGCTCTGTTTTTATATGCTCTGTTTTTGCCGCAAGTTCCAACATACTGTTCTTCTTCCTCTTTCTTTCAGCTCCCTGTGGAGCATAGGTCTTCAACAAACACTTTTCGAGTCTTTCTTTTCTTGCCATTCGTTTACAATCATTCCATGTCTTCCCCATCATCTTCATCTCTGTTTCCATCTTTCTTCGCCAAGAATATTTTGGTCTTCGCACGTACTCTGGTGAAACTTGATCTGCTTAATCAACACACGTCGACTGTTGATATCAGTTGATGGTGATGCTTTTAGCTGGATATCCACGGTTTTCTTCGAAATAGCTAGAGATTGTACAAGGAGGAAATGTGGGCTTGTTGGAGTGTTGTTGTGTTGTGGAGTTGGCGTTGACTTGCGATGTTGTGGAGTTGATGTTGATCTCTGATGTTGTGGAGTTGATGTTGATCTCTGATGTTGTGGAGTTGATGTTGATCTCTGATGTTGTGGAGTTGATGTTGATCTCTGATGTTGTGGAGTTGATGTTGATCTCTGATGTTGTGGAGTTGATGTTGATCTCTGATGTTGTGGAGTTGATGTTGATCTCTGATGTTGTGGAGTTGATGTTGATCTCTGATGTGGAGTTGATGTTGATCTCTGATGTTGTGGAGTTGATGTTGATCTCTGATGTTGTGGAGTTGACGTTGATCTCTGATGTTGTGGAGTTGATGTTGATCTCTGATGTTGTGGAGTTGATGTTGATCTCTGATGTTGTGGAGTTGATGTTGATCTCTGATGTTGTGGAGTTGACGTTGACTTGCGATGTTGTGGAGTTGACGTTGATCTCTGATGTGGAGTTGACGTTGATCTCTGATGTTGTGGAGTTGATGTTGATCTCTGATGTTGTGGAGTTGATGTTGATCTCTGATGTGGAGTTGATGTTGATCTCTGATGTTGTGGAGTTGATGTTGATCTCTGATGTTGTGGAGTTGACGTTGATCTCTGATGTTGTGGAGTTGATGTTGATCTCTGATGTGGAGTTGACGCTGACTTGCGATGTTGTGGAGTTGATGTTGATCTCTGATGTTGTGGAGTTGACGTTGATCTCTGATGTTGTGGAGTTGATGTTGATCTCTGATGTTGTGGAGTTGACGTTGATCTCTGATGTTGTGGAGTTGATGTTGATCTCTGATGTTGTGGAGTTGATGTTGATCTCTGATGTTGTGGAGTTGATGTTGATCTCTGATGTTGTGGAGTTGACGTTGATCTCTGATGTTGTGGAGTTGATGTTGATCTCTGATGTTGTGGAGTTGATGTTGATCTCTGATGTGGAGTTGACGTTGATCTCTGATGTGGAGTTGACGCTGACTTGCGATGTTGTGGAGTTGATGTTGATCTCTGATGTTGTGGAGTTGACGTTGATCTCTGATGTTGTGGAGTTGACGTTGATCTCTGATGTTGTGGAGTTGACGTTGATCTCTGATGTTGTGGAGTTGACGTTGATCTCTGATGTTGTGGAGTTGACGTTGACTTGCGATGTTGTGGAGTTGATGTTGACTTGCGATGTTGTGGAGTTGATGTTGATCTCTGATGTGGAGTTGACGTTGATCTCTGATGTTGTGGAGTTGACGTTGATCTCTGATGTTGTGGAGTTGACGTTGATCTCTGATGTTGTGGAGTTGACGTTGATCTCTGATGTTGTGGAGTTGACGTTGACTTGCGATGTTGTGGAGTTGATGTTGACTTGCGATGTTGTGGAGTTGATGTTGATCTCTGATGTTGTGGAGTTGACGTTGACTTGCGATGTTGTGGAGTTGATGTTGACTTGCGATGTTGTGGAGTTGATGTTGATCTCTGATGTTGTAGAGTTGACGTTGATCTCTGATGTTGTAGAGTTGACGTTGATCTCTGATGTTGTGGAGTTGACGTTGATCTCTGATGTTGTGGAGTTGACGTTGATCTCTGATGTTGTGGAGTTGACGTTGACTTGCGATGTTGTGGAGTTGATGTTGACTTGCGATGTTGTGGAGTTGATGTTGATCTCTGATGTTGTGGAGTTGATGTTGATCTCTGATGTTGTGGAGTTGACGTTGATCTCTGATGTTGTGGAGTTGACGTTGATCTCTGATGTTGTGGAGTTGACGTTGACTTGCGATGTTGTGGAGTTGATGTTGATCTCTGATGTGGAGTTGACGTTGACTTGCGATGTTGTGGAGTTGATGTTGATCTCTGATGTGGAGTTGACGTTGACTTGCGATGTTGTGGAGTTGACGTTGACTTGCGATGTTGTGGAGTTGACGTTGACTTGCGATGTTGTGGAGTTGATGTTGATCTCTGATGTTGTGGAGTTGATGTTGATCTCTGATGTTGTGGAGTTGACGTTGACTTGCGATGTTGTGGAGTTGATGTTGATCTCTGATGTTGTGGAGTTGACGTTGACTTGCGATGTTGTGGAGTTGATGTTGATCTCTGATGTTGTGGAGTTGACGTTGATCTCTGATGTGGAGTTGACGTTGACTTGCGATGTTGTGGAGTTGACGTTGACTTGCGATGTTGTGGAGTTGATGTTGATCTCTGATGTTGTGGAGTTGATGTTGATCTCTGATGTTGTAGAGTTGACGTTGATCTCTGATGTTGTGGAGTTGACGTTGACTTGCGATGTTGTGGAGTTGATGTTGATCTCTGATGTGGAGTTGACGTTGATCTCTGATGTTGTGGAGTTGACGTTGATCTCTGATGTTGTGGAGTTGATGTTGATCTCTGATGTTGTGGAGTTGACGTTGATCTCTGATGTTGTGGAGTTGATGTTGATCTCTGATGTTGTGGAGTTGATGTTGATCTCTGATGTTGTAGAGTTGACGTTGACTTGCGATGTTGTGGAGTTGATGTTGATCTCTGATGTTGTGGAGTTGACGTTGATCTCTGATGTTGTGGAGTTGATGTTGATCTCTGATGTTGTGGAGTTGATGTTGATCTCTGATGTTGTAGAGTTGACGTTGACTTGCGATGTTGTGGAGTTGACGTTGATCTCTGATGTTGTGGAGTTGATGTTGATCTCTGATGTTGTGGAGTTGACGTTGATCTCTGATGTGGAGTTGACGTTGATCTCTGATGTTGTAGAGTTGACGTTGATCTCTGATGTTGTAGAGTTGACGTTGATCTCTGATGTGGAGTTGACGTTGATCTCTGATGTTGTGGAGTTGACGTTGATCTCTGATGTTGTGGAGTTGACGTTGACTTGCGATGTTGTGGAGTTGATGTTGATCTCTGATGTTGTGGAGTTGATGTTGATCTCTGATGTTGTGGAGTTGATGTTGATCTCTGATGTTGTGGAGTTGATGTTGATCTCTGATGTTGTGGAGTTGACGTTGATCTCTGATGTGGAGTTGACGCTGACTTGCGATGTTGTGGAGTGGATGTTGATTTCTGATGTTGTGGAGTTGATGTAGATTTCTGAGGTTGTGGAGTTGATGTAGATTTCTGAGGTTGTGGAGTTGATGTAGATTTCTGAGGTTGTGGAGTTGATGTAGATTTCTGAGGTTGTGGAGTTGATGTAGAATTCTTATGTTGTGGAGTTGATGTTGATCTCTAATGTTGTGGAGTTGATGTTAATTTGTTATGTTGTTTAGTTGTTGTTAACTTCTGATGTTATGTTGTTGTTGAGTTGATGTTGATCTCTGATGTTGTTGAGTTGATGTTATGAATATGATAAGCTGATGAAACACCGTTGAGTAGTTGTATAATTATATCTGAAGATAAGACTGTAGTTGTATAATTATATCTGAAGATAAGACTGTAGTTGTATAATTATATCTGAAGATAAGACTGTAGTTGTATAATTATATCTGAAGATAAGACTGTAGTTGTATAATTATATCTGAAGATAAGACTGTAGTTGTATAATTATATCTGAAGATAAGACTGTAGTTGTATAATTATATCTGAAGATAAGACTGTAGTTGTATAATTATATCTGAAGATAAGACTGTAGTTGTATAATTATATCTGAAGATAAGACTGTAGTTGTATAATTATATCTGAAGATAAGACTGTAGTTGTATAATTATATCTGAAGATAAGACTGTAGTTGTATAATTATATCTGAAGATAAGACTGTAGTTGTATAATTATATCTGAAGATAAGACTGTAGTTGTATAATTATATCTGAAGATAAGACTGTAGTTGTATAATTATATCTGAAGATAAGACTGTAGTTGTATAATTATATCTGAAGATAAGACTGTAGTTGTACTATTCGTTTATTTTGTAAAGTTGAAGATGTCTTGTCGCGTTTTGTGTCGATAATGTAGGACAGACAAACACCTTGTGAAATTAGCTTTCTACCGACCGCTATTATTGAATTTCCGACACATCTTGAGAAATAAGTTAACAAAACAACGTATTATTTACCAGATAAACATTTTATTCTTATATTTCATGTGTATTGATTTGTTTACATAGATTGTGTCAGCAAAGCGCAGAAGATAAAAAAGGAGGGTATAATCATCATCAATATTATCATCATGTGCCATACAGATGGGCGTAGCCGCTCATGTTCTTTCCGCAATCTTCTATCCACAGAGCATCGCATCAATTTTGTTGTTGATTGTTGTCCATGCCATGACAGCAAACTGTCTAGTCTCTTCTCTCTTTATCGTCCGTGATCTCTCTTTCCCTGTATTTTGCCAGTTGTAACCAAGTATTCCAACTTTCCTCTTATTTTGCCAGTTGTAACCAAGTATTCCAACTTTCCTCTTATTTTGCCAGTTGTAACCAAGTATTCCAACTTTCCTCTTATTTTGCCAGTTGTAACCAAGTATTCCAACTTTCCTCTTATTTTGCCAGTTGTAACCAAGTATTCCAACTTTCCTCTTATTTTGCCAGTTGTAACCAAGTATTCCAACTTTCCTTTTATTTTGCCAGCTGTAACCAAGTATTCCAACTTTCCTCTTATTTTACCAGTTGTAACCAAGTATTCCAACTTTCCTCTTATTCTGCCAGTTGTAACCAAGTATTCCAACTTTCCTCTTATTTTGCCAGCTGTAACCAAGTATTCCAACTTTCCTCTTATTTTACCAGTTGTAACCAAGTATTTCAACTTTCCTCTTATTTTGCCAGCTGTAACCAAGTATTCCAACTTTCCTCTTATTTTACCAGTTGTAACCAAGTATTTCAACTTTCCTCTTATTTTGCCAGTTGTAACCAAGTATTCCAACTTTCCTCTTATTTTACCAGTTGTAACCAAGTATTCCAACTTTCCTCTTATTCTGCCAGTTGTAACCAAGTATTCCAACTTTCCTCTTATTTTACCAGTTGTAACCAAGTATTCCAACTTTCCTCTTATTTTACCAGTTGTAACCAAGTATTTCAACTTTCCTCTTATTTTGCCAGTTGTAACCAAGTATTCCAGCTTTCCTTTTATTTTGCCAGTTGTAACCAAGTATTCCAACTTTCCTCTTATTTTGCCAATTGTAACCAAGTATTCTCGCTTTCCTTTTATTTTGCCAGTTGTAACCAAGTATTCCAACTTTCCTCTTCCCATGATGTGCCTGAAAAATGTGGATTGTTTCTTTCTGATGTTTTTTTAGGAGTTCCCTTTTTGCGTTGGCCTCTTTGAGAATGTCTTCGTTGATCTTTTTAGCTGTACAGGGAACTTTCAACATTCTTGTGAGAAGTCGCATCTCTGTGACCTCTAATCGTCTTTCATTTATTTGTCTACTGTCCAAGATTCGCTTCCATGTGTCAGAATTGGCTTTATAGAGGACCGATGGGCTCTCTTTTTCACTTCTATTGACATAGACGTGTTGCATAAGATGTTTTTCATTTTCAGAAATGCTATTTTGGCCAGAGTTAATCTGCTTTTTATTTCTGTGGTGCATCGTCCATCAGATGTTATTTTTGTTCCCAAGTATTTGACGCGTTGCACTTGTTTTAGAAGTGTCCTGTTTATTTCTATGTTGCATGAAGGTGATGATTGTTTCATCGATATGAACATTACTTCTGTTTTCTTCCTATTCAGACACAGACCTTTTTTGTTGCTTTCTTTTACCATTATGTATATCATTTGCTGTAGTTCATTCTCAGTTTCTACTATTAAGACTGTGTCATCCGAGTACCGCAAATTGTTTATGTTGTGACCGCTGATCTGAATTCTTTTTTTGAGGATAAAATGGAAGTAAGTGTAGGACAAACATGTACCGCAGGAAACGAACATCACAGTTGGGATGTTCTAGCTATTTGGGCTGCAACTAACGTTAACCACATCAATTTTGTCATTTTGATAAATTGCAAAACTGAAGACAAAAGATGCCAGTAAAGCACAGACAGATTTGTGTTGCTACTGGCCCAATCTGGCTCAACTGGACGGTACTGGGTGTTTTTATAGAAAACTATGAGTAAAAGGGAGCGGTATGACGGCACCATCCCTCAGCTAATACATCATCATCGTATTGTCTGCTCAACTAATTGAACATCCATGACAACACTGCAGCACTCACTTCAAGGCTGGGAGCGTTCTAATGTCACCTCCGAGTCCAAGCTGATAGAGAACTATGTTCATGTGACTAATCTGATAAGCAGTTGCATGTTTTGATATAAAAGTGACATTTTAGCTGCAGTCTTGGAAATTTTGCAACATTCTCGGATTGAGATTTCCGGAGACTGCACTCCGGACTGCACTCATTCTCAAAATTGATATGTCTTGGAAGTGGTTTTAATTTGTGATATCACATATAGCACATACAACAGAATGATGACACTCCAGTAGCCTCCCATTTCAGTTACTTGGACCACAAAGGCAAAAACGACATCTGTATCACTGGTATTATCCTCTGCCACTCCAGTGACCGTAACCATTTTGCCTTGGAGAATCGCTTTGTAGTCCAATTGGGTTACCTGACCCCACGAGGCATTAATGTGTCAATCTCATGCACAGTTTCTCTGCGGCTGTCCTTTGCCTATTACATATTCGCTGTTGCTCATGTTTGAGCACATTAGTATTTACAATGCTATGCTATTCACATCTCTCCTCTACTAGAGCACACCGCAATACTTCGACTGTCTCCTATATCTCTTACCCCACTCTGCGACATCTCAAGCTTTCCACCATTCGGGTAACTTGTTTTCTTTTGGTCTATTCTTTGCGAATTGTGTATGCTCACGGACCTGTGTGTGGGAACTTCTGGCGATGCGTACTCTGTGCGCACATTTTCACTTGGGTACACGCACACGTTTGCCGTCCGCACTAACATTCATTTTCCTTTTGGCCTCAGCGCAGTATACAGGGCTCACATTTTTTGTTACTTTTTTATTTTTAAATACATATCTTTGTGATGTATGTTTGTTCCTGCTGAAGGCCTATTGAGCCGAAACGTTGTTCTAATTTGTGTAGTCCACTTATTACGTAAAGCTTTAACCGTACCGATTTGTCTATTTCTTTTCTATATTTTTTTCCATTTATCCAAACAAAAAGATTCTAAGATTATCTCAGAAATCTGAGAGTCTTGGGGATACCATATTACATTTTTAACCACAGCAGTTTTTACATTTTAAGATCCACCTTATTTTAATGACATTGCATTTATTATTGACGAAAAAGGCAATTGTATTTCACATTTCTGACAAGACACAAATGAGTAAATGAAGAAAAGTAATAGTGACAAGCATATGTGGATAGAATTAACTTCATTATTGTGGGACATATTGTGTTCCTCATTCGTGTATTTGTATTCCTTTGCTAAATATAAACGTGTCACTGAATCTCCCAACTGAAATTGAGTGTCTGGTTTCCTATTCTCTTAAGTATATTTATAATGAGCATACAAAATAGTGCTCTCTCACTCACTCTCTCGCTCTCTCTCTCTCTCTCTCTCTCTCTCTCTGTGCACGCGTGTGTGGATATCTCCCTCCCTTAACAAAATTCTAAGTAACCGTTCTCATTTTTCCTCAGGAATTGACGAAACAGATATCGTGTTTCACATTTTACTACTCGGCACGACCAACCAAATCTATATGCGTATATATAAGCATTGCATTTTTGTTCCGAAGCACACGATGGTTGATGTTTTGTATTTGTCAACACGTAAGTGGTTTATCATTTCTATACCTGGCGAATACGATTCCTTAACAATGTGGGGAAATATGTTCATTAATGAACTGTGTACAACCTCTCTTTCCGATAAATACAGAGTAATGTTTAAGTCTCAAAAATCTGTCTCACTCTAGTCTCTATAAACTGTCTCTCTCTAGTCTCTATAAACTGTCTCTCTCTAGTCTCTATAAAATGTCTCACTCTAGTCTCTATAAACTGTCTCTCTCTAGTCTCTATAAACTATCTTACTCTAGTCTCTATAAACTGTCTCACTCTAGTCTCTATAAACTGTCTCTCTCTAGGCTCTATAAACTGTCTCTCTCTAGTTTCGACAGTCTCTCTCTAGTCTCTTACAAACTGTCTCTCTCTAGTCTCGACAGTCTCTCTCTAGTTTCGACAGTCTCTCTCTAGTCTCGACAGTCTCTCTGTCTCGACAGTCTCTCTCTCTAGTTTCGACTGTCTCTCTCTAGTCTCGACAGTCTCTCTCTAGTCTCTCTAGTCTCTCTCTAGTCTCTTACAAACTGACTCTCTCTCTAGTCTATGCAGACAGTCTCGCTCTAGTCTCTTACAAATTGGCTCTCTCTAGTCTCTACAGACAGTTTCTCTCTAGTCTCTAACAAACTGTCTCTCTCTAGTCTCGACAGTCTCTCTCTAGTCTCTTACAAACTGACTCTCTCTCTAGTCTATGCAGACAGTCTCGCTCTAGTCTCTTACAAATTGGCTCTCTCTAGTTTCTACAGACAGTCTCTTTCTAGTCTCTACAGACAGTCTCTCTCTAGTCTCGACAGTCTCTCTCTAGTCTCTTACAAACTGACTCTCTCTCTAGTCTATGCAGACAGTCTCGCTCTAGTCTCTTACAAATTGGCTCTCTCTAGTCTCTACAGACAGTCTCTTTCTAGTCTCTACAGACAGTTTCTCTCTAGTCTCTAACAAACTGTCTCTCTCTAGTCTCGACAGTCTCTCTCTAGTCTCTTACAAACTGACTCTCTCTCTAGTCTATGCAGACAGTCTCGCTCTAGTCTCTTACAAATTGGCTCTCTCTAGTTTCTACAGACAGTCTCTTTCTAGTCTCTACAGACAGTTTCTCTCTAGTCTCTTACAAACTGTCTCTCTCTAGTCTCGACAGTCTCTTTCTAGTCTCTACAGACAGTTTCTCTCTAGTCTCTTACAAACTGTCTCTCTCTAGTCTCGACAGTCTCTCTCTAGTCTCTTTCCAACCTCATGAATGTAATTCCCTAAAACCTGATTGTATTCTGTGCCGCATGCGTCAGGCGAGTTTCTTCTCAAACTAAATGTCGGTATTCGAAGCATACACCGCTGTGGGTGATCCCCCCTCCTTTATAAACTAGAATTAAATTCCTAACGTTATAATGTATATTTGGTGATAGGGAATATAATTGTAATATTTGTGTAGCAGAAATACCCCATCCGCTGGCACCTTATATGTAAACAAGGCGTGGCTATTTAGAATGTGTATATTGAAGTTAGTGCCATGATTATAAGAAACATTTGAACATGTCGCCGAACATAGTATGGGCCTTGAAGCTGAATGTAGCAGAAGGTCGACGCCTGGGAGTCATGACACAGACGGGCCCACCTCCCAACATATGAAGTGTCAAGAAGCTAAATGGCCGAAACATTTACTCGACGGTCCACTTCAGATGATCAGATTACCTCATGCTGCGAAGCTCTGTGTAAAGAGTCTCCTATTACAACGTAAATACGGGCAGTTATAAAGGATGTTTATGTTAAACTGTGTGCCACGATTAGAAGAATTATTTAAACGTTTCTACATCTCTAGTCTCAACAACCGATTAAATAAAAGACACAAACTGAATACTGATGTGGTTTCCACCATCTTTTCTTATTAATCCAGGTCGGACATTTAAATGTTAAGTAAAGATAAACTGATAGAACCTGACCTTATATTTTCTACATCTTAACAAGTAGTATAATCAAGAGAGGTACCATTTTTATGTTTTTTTTTGCTCCTTGTCTAAAATGTTCGTACTTTAAGTGGAATGGATTCGTTGTTTCTTTATTTTGCAATTAGCCATGCACACCTGTTTGTTTTCATATAACTGTTGCATTTCAGTTGGGTGAACCACACCACACGTTTGTATTACTGACAGTTCAAAGGAGTGAAGTTCCGAGCCCGGCGTATCTTTGCTCATCTATTATTAGTTACCGATCCACCCAATCGTGTCGAGTTACACCATAACAAGAATTAGCTTGTGTGCGAGTGTGTATAAATGGACATTACAAAAGCAAGTCATTCTAGTCAGCTGACACAACGAAGAGCACATCAATGGGTTAGGTTAAAGCTAAGACAAGGCGTATACGACTGGGTATAGACACAGATTCAACCAGATAAGTAGCGTTGAATAAGAGTAGTAGTTATTTTATGTCGAATATAATGTGAGCCGTCAAGTTCAATTCAGCTTGACCCCTGGTAATCATGAACCAGGCGGGCCCACCTTAATTAGAGCGTCAAGAAATTAAAGGGCCAAAAACACTTGCTCGACGAGGGTCTGCTTCTGATGAACAGATTGTCTCCAGCTACGACGCTCTGTATAAAATGTTTCCTGTTACGGAACATGTCCTGAGTCCAGTACATTCCTCTCATTCTTGTAAACGATCTTTCATGGGAGTGGTTTCAATTCGTGGCATCACACACAAAACTGTTACATTTGTAGCTAAATCAAAAATTTATCTATGAATAATATTTTAGTAGTTCAAGCTCCTCATCATCATCATCATCATCATCATCATCATCATCGTGTGCCCTCTCCGCAACGAAGGTTGACTACCATGGATCGCAATTCTACTCTGTTTCTTGCTTTGATTGTGCAGGCTGACATAGATGACTTGTCCATCTTTTGATGTTACTCGTCCATGTTAGCCTTGGCTTTCTTTGGATTGTTACGTGATGAGGCTCCAATCTCTTTCACGGTGGTCTGCCATTTTCGCCTTTCGTGTTCTGAAAATGCCTCATGTGTACCACACACTTTGCTGTTTTTGCTTTCTGGGCCGTTGATTATTTCAATTAATCCTTCCGCCCCATCCACCGTCGCAGACCTTTCACATACGGGTTGAACACACCCGACTATCGACGCCATTGTTGTCGAACCATGTGCTTGCCTATCGAACCGCGAACACATGACACAAAGAAAGAATAAATCCACTTAAATATCGATAAAGTTCGCAGTCCATCCTCCAGTCAGAAGTAAAACATTGCACCAAGTGGGGAATAGCAAGACATAATTTCACAACTAGACTGTCGCGTAAATCATTTAAATGTCTCAGCAAGAGCCGAATTATAAAAACGACAACACGTAGTCGCCATGACACCGGAAGCTCCTACAGAACAAATATTTTAGTAGTTCATGCTAGTACAGAACAAATATTGTAGTAGTTCATGCTAGTATAGAACAAATATTTTAGTAGCTCAAGCTCGTACGGAACAAATATTTTAGTAGTTCAAGCTCGTACAGAACAAATATTTTAGTAGTTCATGCTCGTACAGAACAAATATTTTAGTAGTTCAAGCTCGTACAGAACAAATATTTTAGTAGTTCATGCTCGTACAGAACAAATATTTTAGTAGTTCATGCTCGTACAGAACAAATATTTTAGTAGTTCAAGCTCGTACAGAACAAATATTTTAGTAGTTCATGCTCGTACAGAACAAATATTTTAGTAGTTCAAGCTCGTACAGAACAAATATTTTAGTAGTTCATGCTCGTACAGAACAAATATTTTAATAGTTCATGCTCGTACAGAACAAATATTTTAGTAATTCAAGCTCGTAAAGAAATGTGTGTCAGTGTTAGTCATGCCTCGTATCGCTGTGTGCAAGTCTGTGTTAGTCACATCTCCTATCTTTGTGTGTGCATGTCTGTGTTAGTCATGTGTCATATCTTTGCGTGTATGTCTGTGTTAGTCATATCTCATATATTGATGTTTGACAGTGTTAGTCATGCCTCGTATCGCTGTGTGCATGTCTGTGTTGGTCCCATCTCCTATCTTTGTGTGTGCATGTCTGTGTTAGTCACCTCTAGTGACTCGTGTAGATGGCGCTCGTAAACCTGGGAGGGCCGACCATCTAAGGGCAGAATCTCCCTACAGAAAAGATCATCTGCTGCCTTGCAGGAAGATTGGGGACAATCAAAGGCTAAGGAATGCAAACCTGAATAAAATTCTGGCTGAAATCGGATGCACTGGGCCACTGGCGCAGAACACAGTGCAATGTTTTAACGGGTGTTCAATCAGAGTGGATCTGGCAGACTCTAATTGTTATGTTCTGCCTGTGGGGGCGATCAACACACTTAACCTGACAGCTGACTTCATGTGAGAGTCTGGAATCCTACTCTGATTGGGTCCTGATCGCATAGAGAGAGAGAGAGAGAGAGAGAGAAAGAGAGAGAGAGAGAAAGAGAGAGAGAGTACAGGAAAAAGCTCAACTTTTCTAATATCTGAGAGTTTCGGGGGATCCAATGATCAATTTTTAACCACAAAAGTTTTATACTCTTAAAATGCAGCGTCTTGTAATCACTCTGAATGTACAAACATAGAAAGAGTGTGCATTTTATCTTCTTGGAAAGATACAAATTAGCAAATCAACTAAAGTATTAGTGACAAACAACTGTGCCCGATACCTTCGCCTTTCATCTCGACACACCAATCTTCAGCATTGGGATCGACCTTTCAAGCCGTAGTCGGCCCATAGGGTATAGACTCAGATACTGTTTCCCTGTTCCGAAATGTTCTTTCTATCAGTCTCAATCCTTGCAAAGATCTTTTATCAGATCTCGTCATTTGTCTCTGTCTCTGTTCTGAGCAAGCATCTCGATCTCATTGAGGGAGCCGATTCCTGCTGCCTTTGCCTCTCCGATCAATGTTCTTCTCAGTGTTTCTCTCGGGCAACCATTTCTTCCTTCTACCTGTTGTTTCCCACTGTAGGACTTCCTTTGCTATGTCTTCAACATTAGCAAATATTAAATTGCTTAATTGTTTGCCCAGGCAGCGGTCACTTTTGACTTAACTGCCAAGAGATCTTTAACGTGCGGAAAGTGCACATGTTGCCTCCTATGTTTTCTTGGCGTTATCCACGAGAGCTAAACATCGAATCTCACTACACAGAGAGAGCTAAACATCGAATCTCACTACACAGAGAGAGCTAAACATTGAATCTCACTACACAGAGAGAGCTAAACATCGAATCTCACTACACAGAGACCGGTAGAGGGTAAAACCGCGAGGCATCCACAGAGTAGAAGGCAAACATTTTCACTGATATGGTTGGATTCAAACCTTGGACTTTCTTGTCCAAAACAGACGCCTTTCCTCTGGATCACCCAGCCCCCTTAATACCTAAGGCAAAGATTAACGTGTTAATCGCGTGTTTATTAATGTTGCCATTCCGTTTGGGATATCTGTTATATTATTTTCCACTCAAGATATTCATCTGTTTCCCTGCATGCTCGTATTGTGAGTGGCGTTTTCTCGCTGTAAAGAAAGCTTTTGGATTTTAGATTTCATCCACCATCAGCTGTTTGAACTTGGCTCACATCCACCATCAACTGTTTGAACTTGGCTCACATCCACCATCAGCTGTTTGAACTTGGCTCACATCCACCATCAGCTGTTTGAACTTGGCTCACATCCACCATCAGCTGTTTGAACTTGGCTCACATCCACCATCTACTGTTTGAACTTGGCTCACATCCACCATCAACTGTTTGAACTTGGCTCACATCCACCATCAGATGTTTGAACTTGGCTCACATCCACCATCAGCTGTTTGAACTTGGCTCACATCCACCATCAACTGTTTGAACTTGGCTCACATCCACCATCAGCTGTTTAAACTTGGCTCACATCCACCATCAGCTGTTTGAACTTGGCTCACATCCACCATCAGCTGTTTGAACTTGGCTCCCATCCACCATCAGCTATTTGAACTTGGCTCCCATCCACCATCAGCTGTTTGAACTTGGCTCACATCCACCATCAACTGTTTGAACTTGGCTCCCATCCACCATCAGCTATTTGAACTTGGCTCCCATCCACCATCAGCTGTTTGAACTTGGCTCCCATCCACCATCAACTGTTTGAACTTGGCTCCCATCAACTGTTTGAACTTGGCTCCCTTCCACCATCAACTGTTTGAACTTGGCTCCCATCCACCATCAACTGTTTGCTTGGCTCCCTTCCACCATCAACTGTTTGAGCTTGGCCCCCTTCCACCATCATCTGTTTGAACTTGGCTCCCATCCACCATCAGCTGTTTGAACTTGGCTCACATCCACCATCAGCTGTTTGAACTTGGCTCCCATCCACCGTCAACTGCTGAAACTTGGCTCCCATCCACCGTCAACTGCTGTAACTTGGATCCACCACCATCAACTGCTGAAACCTGGCTCACATTCACCATCAACTGCTGAAACCTGGCTCCCATCCACCATCAACTGCTGAAACCTGGCTCCCATCAACCATCAACTGCTGAAACGTGGCTCCCATCCAACATGAACTGCTGAAACTTGGCTCCCATCCACCACCAACTGCTGAAACGCGGCTCCCATCCACCACCAGCTGCTGAAACCTGGCTCCCATCCACCACCAACTGCTGAAACCTGGCTCCCATCCACCACCAGCTGCTGAAACTTGGCTCCCATCCACCACCAACTGCTGAAACCTGACTCCCATTCACCATCAACTGCTGAAATTTGGTTCCCAACCACCACCAACTGCTGAAGAGTGGCTCTCATCCACCACCAACTGTTGAAACTTGGATACCATCCGCCATCAACTGCTGAAACTTGGCTCCCATCCACCATCAACTGTTGGATATTAGCTCTCATTTATCAACTGTAATGGATCAAGTGGCTTTGGGACTGCTTTTGGTTTAATCTAATCATCTATCTCTCGGTCTGTCTGTCTCTCTGTCTATCTGTCTATCTGTCTGTCTGTCTGTCTGTCTGTCCATCCGTCATTCTGTCTGTCTGTCTGTTTGTCCTCCTGTCTGTCCTTCTGTCTGCCCGTCCGTATGTCTGTCTGTCTACCTATCTGTCTCTCTGTCTATCTATCTATCTATCTATCTATCTATCTATCTATCTATCTATCTATCTATCTATCTATCTATCTATCTATCTATCTATCTATCTATCTATCTATCTATCTATCTATCTATCTATCTATCTATCTATCTATCTATCTATCTATCTGTCTGTCTGTCTATCTGTCTGTCTATCTGTCTGTCTGCCTGTCCGTCCGTCTGACCGTCCGTCCATCCGTCTGTCTGTCTGTCTATCGGTCTATCGGTCTATCGGTCTATCTGTTTGTCTGTCTGTCTGTCTGTCTCTCTATCTATCTATCTATCTATCTATCTATCTATCTATCTATCTATCTATCTATCTATCTATCTATCTATCTATCTATCTATCTATCTATCTATCTATCTATCTATCTATCTATCTATCTATCTATCTATCTATCTATCTGTTATGTCAATCTGTCTGTCCGTCCGTCCGACCGTCCGTCTGTCTGTCTGTCTATTTGTCTGTCTGTCTGTCTCTCTCTCTCTCTTTATATATCTATCTATCTATCTATATATATTGTCCATTCGAGCTGTAGATGGCAGTTGTGCCAGAAGTTCTAGACTCTTGCGTCCAACAACCTTTCAACTGTCAGACCTTGCTCTGTCATTATGTCTTGTCCCACGTCTCTTTTCTCAACGCGTTGTTCAATCTCGACGAGGGAGCTGATGAATGTTGTTGTCTCTCGCTCCAATGATTGTTTTACTGTTTCTAGTGATCGGCCTCTTTTTCTTTTACCCTCTGGTTCCCATTTGAGGGTGGGCTTTGTGATTATTTTGTTGTTCTTCTCATTACATGGCCAAAATATGATCACCTTCTTCTCTTGATCATAGTTGATGTTTTTGATGATTTGTCATTTCGTTTATTATTATTCTTTTTCTACCGCTCAGCTCCCTGTGGAGCATAGGTCTTCAACAAACACTTTCAAAGCCGTTCTGTTTCTTCCTATTCTTTTAAGATCATTCCATGTCTTCCCCATCATCTTCATCTCTGCTCATATCTGTCTTCTCCAAGAATTCCTTGGTTTTCCACTTTGTCTTTTTCCCTGGGGATTCCAAAAAAGGGTCTGTTGTGTAATACTCTCAGTTGGTTTCCGCAGTGTGTGTCCTATCCAGCGCCATCGTTTTCGCTGTATCTCTTTATCCACTGGTATTTGACTGGTACATTTCTTTTATTGCCTCATTATTATTAAAGTCCAGATTTCTGTTACAATGAATGTTTTACGATGTCGGTTTGATAAACCATCGATCAACCGTCCATAGAAACAGGAAGAAAGCTCAACAATACCGACGGAAAAGAAATACGTTAGCATGTCTCTCAAATTGTAAACTGCTATGGACGCTGGACGGGTAGTGCAGGGCTGTGTGAAGTGAGGACAAGAGGTTCGATTCGATCCTTTAACCCACCGGGTTGTATGTCCCCTCACTACAACCATGCACACACAAAACACAGGCATTTGAACAGATCTTGGAGAAAAATCCACAAATTTAAATAAAACAAAAGTTCAATAAAAACGAAAGTTCAATAAAACAAAAGTTAAATAAAACAAAAGTTCAATAAAGGAAAAGTTCAATAAAACAAAAGTTCAATAAAAACGAAAGTTCAATAAAACAAAAGTTAAATAAAACAAAAGTTCAATAAAACTAAAGTTCAATAAAGGAAAAGTTCAATAAAACAAAAGTTCAATAAAAACGAAAGTTCAATAAAACAAAAGTTAAATAAAACAAAAGTTCAATAAAACAAAAGTTCAATAAAACAAAAGTTCAATAAAACAAAAGTTCAATAAAGGAAAAGTTCAATAAAACAAAAGTTCAATAAAAACGAAAGTTCAATAAAACAAAAGTTCAATAAAGGAAAAGTTCAATAAAACAAAAGTTCAATAAAAACGAAAGTTCAATAAAACAAAAGTTAAATAAAACAAAAGTTCAATAAAACAAAAGTTCAATAAAACAAAAGTTCAATAAAGGAAAAGTTCAATAAAAACAAAAGTTAAATAAAACAAAAGTTCAATAAAACAAAAGTTCAATAAAGGAAAAGTTCAATAAAACAAAAGTTAAATAAAACAAAAGTTAAATAAAACAAAAGTTCAATAAAAACGAAAGTTCAATAAAACAAAAGTTAAATAAAACAAAAGTTCAATAAAACAAAAGTTCAATAAAGGAAAAGTTCAATAAAACAAAAGTTAAATAAAACAAAAGTTAAATAAAACAAAAGTTAAATAAAACAAAAGTTCAATAAACAAAAGTTCAATAAAACAAAAGTTCAATAAACAAAAGTTCAATAAAACAAAAGTTCAATAAAGGAATAGTTCAATAAAGAAAAAGTTCAATAAAGGAAAAGTTCAATAAAAGAAAAGTTCAATAAAAGAAAAGTTAAATAAAACAAAAGTTCAATAAAACAAAAGTTCAATAAAACAAAAGTTCAATAAAAGAAAAGTTCAATAAAACAAAAGTTCAATAAAAGAAAAGTTCAATAAAACAAAAGTTCAATAAAACAAAAGTTCAATAAAACAAAAGTTCAAAAAAACAAAAGTTCAATAAAACGAAAGTTCAATAAAAGAAAAGTTCAATAAAACAAAAGTTCAATAAAACAAATGTTCAATAAAACAAAAGTTCAATAAAAGAAAAGTTCAATAAAAAAAAAGTTCAATAAAACAAAAGTTCAATAAAACAAAAGTTCAATAAAACAAAAGTTCAATAAAACGAAAGTTCAATAAAACAAAAGTTCAATAAAGGAAACTTCAATAAAGGAAAAGTTCAATAAAGGAAAAGTTCAATAAAAGAAAAGTTCAATAAAGGAAAAGTTCAATAAAACAAAAGTTCAATAAAAGAAAAGTTCAATAAAATAAAAGTTCAATAAAACAAAAGTTCAATAAAAGAAAAGTTCAATAAAAGAAAAGTTCAATAAAAACGAAAGTTCAATAAAACAAAAGTTCAATAAAAGAAAAGTTCAATAAAACAAAAGTTCAATAAAAGAAAAGTTCAATAAAAGAAAAGTTCAATAAAAGAAAAGTTCAATAAAACAAAAGTTCAATAAAACAAAAGTTCAATAAAACAAAAGTTCAATAAAACAAAAGTTCAAAAAAACAAAAGTTCAATAAAACGAAAGTTCAATAAAAGAAAAGTTCAATAAAACGAAAGTTCAATAAAACAAAAGTTCAATAAAAGAAAAGTTCAATAAAAGAAAAGTTCAATAAAAGAAAAGTTCAATAAAAGAAAAGTTCAATAAAAGAAAAGTTCAATAAAAGAAAAGTTCAATAAAAGAAAAGTTCAATAAAAGAAAAGTTCAATAAAACAAAAGTTCAATAAAACAAAAGTTCAATAAAACAAAAGTTCAATAAAACGAAAGTTCAATAAAACAAAAGTTCAATAAAACAAAAGTTCAATAAAACAAAAGTTCAATAAAACAAAAGTTCAATAAAACACTAGACGTGGACACTAGTGTCATGATTTTCTATGAGCGACTCTCCAGGCGTGATGGGGATTCTGTCTCTTTTTCTCTCTCTCACGCAGTCTCGCCCTCTTACTCTTTCTCTATCACACTCTCTCTTTCACTTTCTCTCATCTCTCCATCGTTCACTCTTACTCCCTCTCGCTCTCGCTCTGTCACACTCATTCTCTCTCACTCTTTTACTCACTCCCACTCACTCTCTTTCACTATCCCTTCTCTCTCTCATCTTCTACCTAGCTTCAATGAAATGTATACAAAATCAGCCAACTCCATCAGCTGATCTGAGCTACCATGAATTACTAGATCGTGAGAACAAATTATTCCAGCTAAAACACAAGTGTGAAAAGTAACAGACTGTGTTTTAAAAAAAAAATAGGAACATCACAAATACAATCATTACAATTAGCAGCTATAAGGGAAGAATATAGAATACATATATATATATTTTTTTAATGATCTTTTTCATAGCTTGTGTAGACAAGAGAAAGCTTTGAAAAAAGTGAATAGAAATGTATTATGACAAACATATGTTCAGTATGTAGTCAGTAGTCACTTTATTAAATGCTGTAAAAGTTTGTTAAGTGATTGTAGAGGTGTCATTAGAACAAATAAAGGAACAAATAAAGGAATAAATAAAAGAACAAATAAATGAACAAAAAAAGGAACAAATAAAGGAACAAATAAAGGAATAAATAAAAGAACAAATAAATGAACAAAAAAGGAACAAATAAAGGAACAAATAAAGGAACAAATAAATCACTTGAAGTAACAGCTGGAGTTAGACAAGGATGCGTGTTATCTCCGCTCTTGTTCATAGCTTACATCATCGGAGGCAAGGCGCCACACATCAGCGGATCTGACAGCTGTCACACACAGCTGATTAACATGCTGAAGTCGGATGCGTTGGGCCGAAAGGCACAATATCGGTTTTACTGCAAACCACAACACAACGAATACACGTCACTTAACGTCCTTTTAGGGGTGGGTATAAAGAGGTATATTCCTTTAGTCATCGGACGAACGCTAGTAAACTAGGAAGCGAGCAACGACACGAACATCCCTTACATCGACTGTATATAGCAGTGAGTTAAGCCACAACATGAAGATATCAATGAACTGCTCTTTGCTGATGATCAAGTCGTAATAGCTTAACATGAAAAACAACATCAGTCATCCGCGAATAACGTACACAAAATGATTAACATGAAAAACAACATCAGTCATCCGTGAATAACGTACACAAAATGAGTAACATGAAAAACAACATCAGTCATCCGCGAATAACGTACACAAAATGAGTAAAATGAAAAACAACATCAGTCATCCGCGAATAACGTACACAAAATGAGTAACATGAAAAACAACATCAGTCATCCGCGAATAACGTACACAAAATGAGTAACATGAAAAACAACATCAGTCATCCGTGAATAACGTACACAAAATGAGTAACATGAAAATAATCTGATAAAATGTAAGCCATGACACTGGGATGATAGAAGTAGATGTTAAACACAGCTCTAGTAGATGTTAAACACAGCTCTAGTAGATGTTAAACACAGCTCTAGAAGATGTTAAACACAGCTCTAGTAGATGTTAAACACAGCTCTAGTAGATGTTAAACACAGCTCTAGTAGATGTTATTAAACACAGCTCTAGAAGATGTTAAACACAGCTCTAGAAGATTTTAAACACAGCTCTAGAAGATGTTAAAAACAGCTCTAGAAGATGTTAAACACAGCTCTAGAAGATGTTAAACACAGCTCTAGTAGATGTTAAACACAGCTCTAGTAGATGTTAAACACAGCTCTAGAAGATGTTAAACACAGCTCTAGTAGATGTTAAACACAGCTCTAGTAGATGTTAAACACAGCTCTAGAAGATGTTAAACACAGATCTAGTAGATGTTTAACACAGCTCTAGAAGATGTTAAACACAGCTCTAGAAGATGTTAAACACAGCTCTAGTAGATGTTAAACACAGCTCTAGAAGATGTTAAACACAGCTCTAGTAGATGTTAAACACAGCTCTAGTAGATGTTAAACACAGCTCTAGTAGATGTTAAACACAGCTCTAGAAGAATATACTATAAAGCAAGGGACAGAATTCAACTATCCTGGAACAACATTCTCTGATTATGTCAAAATGGATAAAGAAATAGACATTCGATGTAATAAAGCAAGCCAAATATTAGGGCAGCTGGTCCCTACACTTTCACTGAGTACAGTACCTGTCATCACAAGGAAACATCAGAGTATATTCATTCCCACCTTGTGCTACCAGTTCCAAACATTAAAATAGTCAAGTATATAATTTAAAACAGTAAAGAGCTCCGTCACGCCAAGTGGCGTATAGGGAATGTGATGTTGGTGACCTTAATTTTTACAGACCTTCGGCACATGATTAAGGGGGTAATGTGGTCGGTATTACGTCCGTGCTGCTTTACTTTCCCAGAAAAAAAATCCGGTACCATTTAAGGTTCGGTGAACCTTCAAGCCGTCAATCAGGATCGAACCCGACCTCTTGTCATTAGTAGTCCAGTTCACTAACCACTGAGCTATCGCGGCTCCCAGTTGACCAGTTCACTAACCACTGAGCTATCGCGGCTCCCAGTAGACCAGTTCACTAACCACTGAGCTATCGCGGCTCCCAGTAGACCAGTTCACTAACCACTGAGCTATCGCGGCTCCCAGTAGACCAGTTCACTAACCACTGAGCTATCGCGGCTCCCAGTTGACCAGTTCACTAACCACTGAGCTATCGTGGCTCCCAGTTGACCAGTTGACTAACCACTGAGCTATCGCGGCTCCCAGTTGACCAGTTCACTAACCACTGAGCTATCGCGGCTCCCAGTAGACCAGTTGACTAACCACTGAGCTATCGCGGCTCCCAGTTGACCAGTTGACTAACCACTGAGCTATCGCGGCTCCCAGTTGACCAGTTGACTAACCACTGAGCTATCGCGGCTCCCAGTTGACCAGTTCACTAACCACTGAGCTATCGCGGCTCCCAGTTGACCAGTTCACTAACCACTGAGCTATCGCGGCTCCCAGTTGACCAGTTGACTAACCACTGAGCTATCGTGGCTCCCAGTTGACCAGTTGACTAACCACTGAGCTATCGTGGCTCCCAGTTGACCAGTTCACTAACCACTGAGCTATCGCGGCTCCCAGTGCCAATCATGGTCACTCAAAAATAAACATAAAAGGGAGCTAGTCACCACAGAGATGAGATGTTTGAGACAAGCACTTAGACCAGAAGAGACAGAATTAAAAGTGACATCGTAAGAGGGACATTGGGCATTGAATCAATTCTAAACTGTATACAGAGACAACACATTTAATGTGCTGCTCATCTGGAGCGTGTGCCCATATATTATATGCGATACAAAACGTATGTGAAAAGAGGAGATGAAAGTAGAGCCAGTGGTAGACCCAATGCAAGATGGACTGGCAACATCCGACTCTACAACATCATTTGACAATGAGGCTGCCGGAATGCAAAAACTAGAACTTTATATCTCTCGTGTCACTCGAGGGCGTATAACAGGAGTGAAGAGAGACACAGAGAGAGAGAGAGAGAGAGATTGAAATAATAGTGACCCTAACACAACCAAACACCAAGCCCTAACCTAAATATAACCAAAGCTTTAAACCACATTCTAACCTCTTAAACCTCAACTTAAACTCTTATCCAAACTCTGAACCTAACCTTTACTTTAATTCAAACTCTTATCCAAACTCTGAACCTAACCTTAACTTTAATTCAAACTCTTTACCAAGCTCTAAAAAAAATTTCAACCTCAACTCAAATTCTTATCCAAATTCTAAACCTAATATCAACCTCAACTCAACTCTTATACAAACTCTAAACCTAATATCAATCTCAACTCAAACTCTTATCCAAACTCTAAAACTAATATCAACCTCAACTCAAACTCTTATCCAAACTTTAAACCTAATATCAACCTCAACTCAAACTCTTACCCAAACTCTAAACCTAATATCAATCTCAACTCAAACTCTTATCCAAACTCTAAACCTAATATCAATCTCAACTCAAACTCTTAACCAAACTCTAAAACTAATATCAATCTCAACTCAAACTCTTATCCAAACTCTAAACCTAATATCAATCTCAACTCAAACTCTTATCCAAACTCTAAAACTAATATCAACCTCAACTCAAACTCTTATCCAAACTCTAAACCTATATCAATCTCAACTCAAACTCTTATCCAAACTCTAAAACTAATATCAACCTCAACTCAAACTCTTATCCAAACTCTAAACCTAATATCAATCTCAACTCAAACTCTTATCCAAACTCTAAACCTAATATCAACCTCAACTCAAACTCTTATCCAAACTCTAAAATCCTTAACGTGATTTATAACCAGGCACACCATCTGTTATATTTCCCAACGTTTTTACATGCAATTTCAGCATTCAGATTTGTCTCTTGTCATTATCAAATGAAAGGGGTCGAGGGTATCAACAAACTCCACTTTTACTGCAGATTTATTTCAGAATTGCATAATAGCTTCAGGGTAATCCATAAATAATAAGATACAAACCTCGTCAATGACATCTAAACTGCTTTTCAACAAAAAGAAAAAAACATGACCTTGAACTCAACTTGACATGGTTTACAAATTATCAAAACTGACCTGCCCACTGCAGACATTTGTCAACATTTGATAATATTGTATTTTTATATGTTTGTAAAATTGAAAAATGCTTTCCCCAAAAATTAGGAAGATAATGTGCAATCCATTGTTGACAATAAAGATAAGAAGAAGATTTCTTAAATGTTATGTAGAGCCAGTTTTAATATATGGATGTGAATCATAGACAATAAGACAACAGATAAGAAAATCACTAGAGGCTGAAGGAATGTGGTTTTACAGAAGAATATTGAGAATACCAGGGACAGCTAAGAATTATAATGGAAACGTTCTAAAAGAGGTCAAGCAAAAAGAGGGCTAATTTCCAATATTAGGAAGAAACAATCATCATTTTTTGGCCATGAAATGAGAAGGGAACAGCTGGAATATATTGTAACAACCGGAAAAAATGAGGGTCGAAGAGATAGAGGGAAGCAAAGAGAAAAGATACCAGACAGCTTAAGAGAATGGCTTGGCAGAAGGTCAACAACAGAAATGATGAATAACTGTCGAGATCGAAAGTTGTAGAGAATCATGATCTCCTACACCAGCAGGCCCGGTACTTGATGATGATAAAAATTGAAAACATTTAACTGCGAATGTGCATAATTTATGGTTTTTAATTATTAGTACGTTCTTACTTTATTGTTTTTCAATATTCGTGTGTTTCCTTGAGCCTGTTAATCATGTGTTTCCTTGAGCCTGTTAATCATGGGTTTCAGAATGCATAAATCATTGTTTTTCATTTTTCACTCGTTTCATACGTTATTTGTTCATTATTCGTGTCATTATCATCAACATCGTCATCTTCTAGTCTCCCCTTGTTAGAACTTTGTTTCCATGGCGGTAATTGCCCAGCGTTTAGAGCAGTCAGTTTCAGTATGTCAGTGATAATCTATACCCACATTCTTCCAGGTCTACTTTTCCCCCTATTACCTCGTTAATACACGTTAATATACGTTAATATACGTTAATGTACGTTAATATACGTTAATATACCTCGTTACCCCATAATTATATTGTAGACCTATACCTCGATCTACATGACCACATTATGTTTGTTCCTTGCTTTTATCTTCTTTATCAACCAGTTTTTTCATGTTTTAAAACTGACAAGTTTGTCTTTCTTTTCGGCGATGTATTTGTTGTTATGTAAAACTTGCATTCAGAGGCATTGATGTATTTTTTAGTAGATCTGTCGATCATCCATGTTTCACAGCCATATGTTGCTATGACAAAAAATTAGACTCTTAAAAATATCAACTTTGTTGCTATAAAAGTTCATTAACATATGTGTAAAATAAACACAAAATGCTATAAAGTAGCGAAACTAATAGAGGGACCAGACAAACTACGATGTTTCGGCAATAGCCTTCATCATGTACAAAACACAAACTATAATAAAATAAACACATAAATCCAAACACGAAAGCTAAACACAGCAACACTGATCTGAAAAATGGCGGAAAGAAACGGTGGCAATTATTTGCGCTAGTCGTTGGTTGCACGATTAATAGGGCAAGTAGGATGAAAAACGGTGAAATATCAGAAAGTGATCTCAATGAGAAGGGGCAAAAGGTGGGGTCCCGTTGGGTGAGATGAAAGATAGACAACAAGAGGGAAAACAAGAGAAGACTAGGGTGGCAAGGAGGTAAAAGAGCATTGGAGGTCATGAAGATAGCGCAAACAGGGGAACAGGACACAGGAAATATTAGGAGAGAAGATCAACGATTTAAAGAAAATAATGAAAATAGTTTAGACCTCTCTTGTGGAGAGTGCCAAAGTGGGCTATGGGTCGGTTCTCCATCGGGAACCAACTGTGGGTATCAGAGGAACATTGGGACGATGTCGGTAGTCATCGGAGGTATGGGTCGGTTCTCCATCGAGAACCAACTGTGGGTATATAGGAACAATTGACGATGTCGGTAGTCATCGGATGTATGATGGCATGGAGATCTGAAATAGGAGACGCCCGGAGTGCCAGAATCACATTCGATGTTATACAAGTGTTCACGGAATATTTCCCTTAAACGTCTGCCGGTTTAGTCAATATATGTCTTTAGACAGCATTTACCATATGTTGTGTAGTTGTTTTAATTTATTCATATCTATGTACAGCCTTTTTTTTGATATCCTTGATAGTCTTTCCATCGTTTCTTATCAATAAATCAAGATATTAAAAACTGTCTATTATTTCCAATATTTAACACATACATCGGTTTATATCAATTGTCAAGAGCTATGTTTATCTTGCAATGAGATAAAGGTGACATTTTCCACTATTACACTGACAAGATGTTAATTTCTTAATGCCACTTATTGAGGTGGATAAAAGTGCTGTATCATCAGGGTATCTTATTTCTGGTAGGTCTTTTAATATGTTTTTTGGTTACTATTTTTTCTATTGTGTATTTGTTATATTCTTTATTATTGTTGTTCATTATTCGTTCATTTAGTTTCATTATGCATGGATGTAGTTTAACTTATTAGTTGTGTTGTATAAGTCATACTTTACTGGCTTATCGTTCCTGGTACTGTTGTATAAGTCATACATTACTGGCTTATCGTTCCTGGTACTGTTGTATAAGTCATACTTTACTGGCTTATCGTTCCTGGTACTGTTGTATAAGTCATACTTTACTGGCTTATCGTTCCTGGTACTGTTGTATTAGTCATACTTTACTGGCTTATCGTTCATAGTACTGTTGTATAAGTTATACTTTACTGGATTATCTTTCCTGGTACTGTTGTATAAGTCATACTTTACTTGCTTATCGTTCATAGTACTGTTGTATAAGTCATACTTTACTGGCTTATCGTTCTTGGTACTGTTGTATAAGTCATACTTTACTGGCTTATCGTTCCTGGTACTGTTGTATTAGTCATACTTTACTGGCTTATCGTTCCTGGTACTGTTGTATTAGTCATACTTTACTGGCTTATCGTTCCTGGTACTGTTGTATTAGTCATACTTTACTGGCTTATCGTTCCTGGTACTGTTGTATAAGTCATGCTTTACTGGCTTATCGTTCCTGGTACTGTTGTATAAGTCATACTTTACTGGCTTATCGTTCCTGGTACTGTTGTATAAGTCATACTTTACTGGCTTATCGTTCCTGGTACTGTTGTATAAGTCATACTTTACTGGCTTATCGTTCATAGTACTGTTGTATTAGTCATACTTTAATGACTTATCGTTCCTGGTACTGTTGTATTAGTCATACTTTAATGACTTATCGTTCCTGGTACTGTTGTATTAGTCATACTTTACTGGTTTATCGTTCATAGTACTGTTGTATTAGTCATACTTTACTGGCTTATCGTTCCTGGTACTGTTGTATTAGTCATACTTTACTGGCTTATCGTTCCTGGTACTGTTGTATTAGTCATACTTTACTGGCTTATCGTTCCTGGTTCTGTTGTATTAGTCATACTTTACTGGCTTATCGTTCCTGGTACTGTTGTATTAGTCATACTTTACTGGCTTATCGTTCCTGGTACTGTTGTATTAGTCATACTTTACTGGCTTATCGTTCCTGGTACTGTTGTATAAGTCATACTTTACTGGCTTATCGTTCCTGGTACTGTTGTATTAGTCATACTTTACTGGCTTATCGTTCCTGGTACTGTTGTATTAGTCATACTTTACTGGCTTATCGTTCCAGGTACTGTTGTATTAGTCATACTTTACTGGCGTATCGTTCCTGGTACTGTTGTATTAGTCATACTTTACTGGCTTATCTTTCTTGCCCTCCCTTTTAAGGATATATGTTCACCTGTTTGGCTGCCCAAAACTCACTGACATCAGAGCAACTCTACTTCCTCAAAGACCTGATACATGACACACCCTGTACAGAACTACAAGCGAACTCAGAAAGGCCTGATACATGACACACTCTGTACAGAACTACAAGCGAACTCAGAAAGGCCTGATACATGACACACTCTGTACAGAACTACAAGCGAACTCAGAAAGACCTGATACATGGAACACCCTGTACAGAACTACAAGCGAACTCAGAAAGACCTGATACATGGAACACCCTGTACAGAACTACAAGCGAACTCAGAAAGACCTGATACATGGAACACCCTGTACAGAACTACAAGCGAACTCAGAAAGACCTGCAGATATCATTAGATGGCATTGAACCGACAACAACAACGAGGACAATCAATGTTAATGTTATCATGAGCATATTGATGTGAAGTCAGAAAGGGAATTTGTGTGAAAAGCGAGAAACAAATTGTTTTTGTTGCTGAAACTAATTAAGAGAAATATGAAAGAAGTGATTAAAGAATTATATTTAAATAACCTTGTTTAGGTTGGACAGAGATTTTTGTTTGAAACAGAGTGGGAAGGCTGATCACAAGGAGAATTTTATTTGATTTTGGAGCCATCAATAAACGTTGCGAGAATACCAGACCCAAGGGCCAACCACTAAAAAGATGGATGGAATGTTAAAAATACTAGGAAACATAACAGCAAATGGGGAGCCGCGATAGCTCAGTGGTTAGTGAACTGGACTACAAAGGACAAGAGGTAGGGTTGGATGTAACCGACGGCATCCGGTTCTCCCAGCCTTTAATGGGTACCAGATGTTTTTTCTGGGAAAGTAAAGCGGCACGGGCGTAATACAGACCACATTACTCTAAAAAATCATGTGCCGAGGGCTGTAAAATGTATGGCCACTAACACCATATTCCTTATACGCCACTGGCGTGACGGGGGCCCTTTACTTTTGTTTATAAGGGCAGACGCCAACAGAAGAACAAAAGATGACAAATTATATCTCCCATCGATGTTGAAAGACGAATGAGGAAGGGAAGAAGAAGTTGAACTTAAGAATGAGGTCTAATAGGTGAGGAAGGGAGATATTAGTGGTACATGAGATGATGCTTGAGGCAAAGTGTCGCTTCATATGGCTGTTAATTTAAATTCATTCCCATTAATGTTTAAATACAATTATTAATTAACTAATTATAGGGATTTATAAAAAAAAACAAAGAATAAAGAACAGAGAATGATATCACAATAAGAAAACAAAGAATAAAGAACAGAGAATGATATCACAATAAGAAAACAAAGAATAAAGAACAGAGAATGACATCACAATAAGAAAACAAAGAATAAAGAACAGAGAATGACATCACAATAAGAAAACAAAGAATAAAGAACAGAGAATGACATCACAATAAGAAAACAAAGAATAAAGAACAGAGAATGACATCACAATAAGAAAACAAAGAATAAAGAACAGAGAATGACATCACAATAAGAAAACAAAGAATAAAGAACAGAGAATGACATCACAATAAGAAAACAAAGAATAAAGAACAGAGAATGACATCACAATAAGAAAACAAAGTAAAAGGAACTTTCATTGCGCTAGAAAACAGATTCAAAGCCAGAGAAACTAGGTCTGATGAACTCTAATGCTAAATCAATCCTATTATATGGCAGTGAAGCATGGAGAACAACAAAACTGACAGCCACGAAGATATAGACTTTCAAAAACAACTCACGACTTATTTAATATGTTATCATCATCGTCATCATCATGTGCCATACCGGTTGGCGTTGACGATCATGTCCTTCCACAATCTTATATCCACAGTACATCGTATCAATTTTGTTGTTGAATGTTTTCTATGCCATGACACAAGCTATCTAGTAACTGCTATCTTTGTCGTCCGCGATCTCTCTTTCCCTGTAATTTGCCAGTTGCAACCAAATATTCTAACTTTCCTCTTCTCATGATGTGCCCGAAAAAATGTTGATTCTTTCTTTCTGATGTTTTTTTTTATAAACTCTTTTTTTCTGTTTGCCTCTTTGAGAATGTCCTTGTTGGTCTTTTTAGCTATCCAGAGAACTTTCGGCATTCTGAGAAATCCCATCTCTGTGGCCTTTAATCGTCTTCTCATTCGTTTGTCTACTGTCCATGATTCGCTTTCATCGGTCAGAAATGGTTCTATATAGCACCGATGAAATCTATTTTTTCACTTGACATAAACTTGTTGCATAAGACGTTTTTCATTTTCAGAAATGTTGTTTTGGCCTTGATCTATCCTGCTTTATGTTTCTGTGTGGATAAAAAATACAATTGTATCATATTAATGTGTTATGGTTAGTCCAAGGCCACAGTATCATTGCAAACGTATTAAAATCCATAATTGCTCAACCGTCCGTGCCAGTGGATTCATCCTAATTAACATCTCATTGAACATACAGAGGCAGCTGCAGTCCCCATCATAGCATCTACAACACATGCCAAAATACAGAAGGCCAAGCGGCACCGAAAGTGAACGCAGCTGAACTGTCCTTCGTCATACGATATCATCATTCATCGTAAGCAATCGGAATATCGAAACACGATCTGGATGAAACACACAGCTCACGGTGTGCACAGAGCACTAAACTCAGTAGCTCAGGTTGCAAACCAGACTTGGAATATGAGGAAACTGCAACAAGGAACACTTTTCAGACTGAACCTCAATAGTTCCTGCCGCCTATCCGCTATATTGACCGGTATTCTCATTAATGAGTTAAATGTACAACCCCAAAAAGCCACCGTATTCCAGAGTCTGCCGTGATATAAATGATGTAGCTCGAGCCGCTACTATATCATTCAATGTCTACGGAGATCAGACCTACTACAAAATTACATTTATCCACCTTACAATGTGTATGAAAGATGGGTAGGCAATTTCATGAATCACCTACCTGGTTGTCATGACAACGGTGGTTCAACTAACAAAGTAGCTTTATATCTCTGTATCGTTATAGAAGTATATACATAGAAAAATAGGCTAAGCTGATTAGCCTGTCTTTTGTCACTGCCATGCACCTTGATGTCAAATACGTCAACAAAACGGTGGGAGTTGTTATCTAACAGCTATATGGCTATCTTTACAATTTGGTTAAATGGTGGGGGGGGGGGGTGTCCAGGAGATAACAAACCCCCATAGTTTTGGAGCGCTTGTTTCAAACAACGCTGATATTATTCTATTGTATTTGCTGCCAGTTAAACTGCTCTCTCTCTCTTTCTCTTTTTTCTCTCTTTCTCTTATTCATAAACATTGATACAGCCCTCTCTCTCTCTCTCTCTCTCTCGCTCTCTCTCTCTCTCTTTCTCTCTAAAATATAAATAAACATTATTCACGCTGCACTATAATTCTCTTTCTCTCTCTATCTCTCTGTATGTATGTGTCTCCCTTTTATATTAATGTTAGTGCACTCTTTTACTCTCTTTTATACATAAAAATGAATGTTCCTTTTTCTCTTTACCACTCATTCTGTCTCTATCTATCTTTATCTCTCTCTCTCTCTCTCTCTCTCTCTCTCTCTCTCTCACTCTCTCTCTCTCTCACTCTCTCTCTCTCTATCTATAAATCATAAACATTATTCGGCTTCCTCTTTCTCTGTTATTCAACATATTACTAAAGCTGATCTTTCCACCCCCCCCCCCACACCTTACTTACAACCGTCACTGCAACTGCTCTCACTCTCTTTCTGTCTCTCTCATCTTTCATCTATTCCTCACTATTTACATAACCTCATTATCACATTATGCATCTGTCAACACCCACACATTCGGGTTTTTTTTCCTCTTCATTTTTTTACCTCCCACACACAAAACTCCCACCCAACCCCAATTTCACGAGTTGGGCTATTGCCTTCCAAAATTGTTCTAGGAGCCACGGTCTCGTGCAGTGGGCACCTGCAATCGATGTTTAATTCCAAGTTTTCAAATGTTAAATGAAGTTCGTACAACTAATGACATGCACGTGCCGGTATCTGGCTACTCCCGACTAACAGACAGGTGTACGCATGCGCGAAGATGAATGAATGTTTGAGAAAGCTCGTGGTGTTTTCTTAAAGATCTGTTGAACACAATCATACTGGGAATGATTGGAGGCAAGCGGCCAGGATAACGAGCCCAGTTAGAAAGGACAGCAGATGTTAAGATAATAAGAGCGAGAGATAAAGAGATGAAGGAGGTAATAGACGCCTGTTAGCACCCCTGCTGTAAGCGGTCACCGACTCATTATTGTTGGCTCTATTCTATTTTATCCACGGAACTAGTTTCATTGCACTCGGGAATTCTCAATATACTCCTCTACCACTTGTCATAGCATTTTCCAAAATACATCAGTAAATTCTTTTGACAAGGTCGGTCCGTGCACGTCCTACCCGTTTGTATAGGCGACGATTCCAAACCTCCATAGTCGCCTTTTACGACATGAGAGGCAGGTAAATATGAATCTATTCTTTTCTCTCCACACCGTGTGGGGCCCAAAAGGGGTTTCTGATTATTTCTGCAGGAATCGATGAGGCAAATGATCGATGTCCTACTCCACCTCAACACTGGGCCAGTAATGACACCCAGCTAGTCTATTGCCAGTTAAGATCAAGAAGGGAAGCAATGCTGTCCTGAAGATGAATGTGTTGAATCAAGTGGCTCGCTGAACCAAACTGTTGAACCAAGTGGCTCATCTATCGCTGTTTGCTGTAAACAACAACAGAACGCACATACGTCCACTTTACGTCCTTATAAGGCAGACGATAAGGAGGAGGCGACTTCAGATATTTTTTTTTACAGAACTCGGAAAACCCGTAAACAAACAACAGAAAACCCGTAAACAAACAACAGAAAACCCGCAAACAAACAACAGAAAACCCGTAAACAAACAACAGAAACGCAGAGAACAACTAGCGGCCTGAACCAGTTTTTTTTATATTTTCGGAGAAGGAGAAATAAAAAAAAATTGAAAAAATGGTAAGGTTAAAGTTTTACGTGATTGATGGACGAGAAGTTGTACGTGATTGATGGACGAGATAAATTTGAACGACGTTTCAGCTTAATAGGCCTTCAGCAGGGACAAAATAACAACACACACAGATATGTAAAGGAAATCAAATTAGTCCTACATAGCTAACTAGTAATGAAGTATCTAAAACAAAATAACCTCGAACTAGTATGAGAAATAAAAATAAAAATGTCTTTCCTGTCTACCACTATGTGTTTGTTTGTTCTTGCTGAAGACCTTTTCTTTGATTGCTTTGGAGTTTCTGTGCCAGTGACAAACGCAGCGTAAATGATTATAACTAAATAGAGAATCTACAACTTCAAATGTCCAGAACTACACTTCCTTTCAACACTTTCTCTCTCTCTCTCTCTCTCTCTCTCTCTCTCTCTCTCTCTCTCTCTCTCTCTCTCTCTACGATCAAGACTCAATCAGAGTAGGATTCCAGACTCTCACATGAAGTCAGCTGTCTGTTTAAGTGAATTGATCGACCCCACAGACAGAACGATTGAATACCTGTTAAAACGTTGCACTGTGTTCTGCGCCAGTAGCCCAGTGCATGCGATTTCAGCCAGCATTTTATTCAGGTTTGCTTTCCTTAGCCTTTGATTGTCCCCAATCTTCCTGCAAATCAGCAGATTGTCTTTTCTGTAGGGGGATTCTGCCCTTAGATGGTCGGCCCTCCCAGGTTTATGAGCACCATCTGCCCGAGTCATTAGAGGTGACTAACACTGACATGCAAACAACGATATGAGGCATGACTAACACTGCACTGACATGTACACACAACGATATGAGGCATGACTAACACTGACATGTACACTCAACGATATGAGGCATGACTAACACTTCCCCTCAACACTTTATGTAATGACTCAAAGACGCAGTGTTTTAAATCACGTATAAAAGTTTATGTACACATCTCTAATGTTTCGATTTACAATCTCTATCTGGACACATACATTGATTGCATAAAAACTCTCTCATTACACAGAATACTTGACATGGCCGTCTATGAACATATTAAATGTATTTGTTGTTTCGAGTGTCTAATGCAACTGTCTGTGGTATAGCACTTTTCATGTGCTGTGAGAACATCAGCCCAGCCTCATTGGCTAACCCTAGATGACATTACAATAAATATAACTTATGTGCTCAGCCTGGGGAGCCGCAATAGGGCAGTGTTTAGTGAACTGGACTAAAAAGGACAAGAGATAGGGTTCGATCCCAACCGACGGCTTCCGGGTTCACCCAGCTTTATATGGGTACCGGATTTTTTCTGGTAAAGTAAAGCGGCACGGGCGTAATACCGACCACATTACCCCAAAAATCATGCGCCGAAGGTCTGTAAAATTTATGGTCACTAACACCATATTCCCTATACGCCATTTGGCGTGACGGGTCACTAACACCATATTCCCTATACGCCACTTGGCGTGACGGGTCACTAACACCATATTCCCTATACGCCACTTGGCGTGACGGGTCACTAACACCATATTCCCTATACGCCACTTGGCGTGACGGGTCACTAACACCATATTCCCTATACGCCACTTGGCGTGACGGGGGCACTTTACTTTTTTTATGTGCGTAGCCTATAACTAACATTGCTTTCTCCAATGAAACCTGTATGATCCTAGCCCTAACCCTAAACCTGTATGATCCTAGCCCTAACCCTAAACCTGTATGATCCTAGCCCTAACCCTAAACCTGTATGATCCTAGCCCTAACCCTAAACCTGTATGATCCTAGCCCTAACCCTAAACCTGTATGATCCTAGCCCTAACCCTAAACCTGTATGATCCTAGCCCTAACCCTAAACCTGTATGATCCTAGCCCTAACCCTAAACCTGTATGATCCTAGCCCTAACCCTAAACCTGTATGATCCTAGCCCTAACCCTAAACCTGTATGATCCTAGCCCTAACCCTAAACCTGTATGATCCTAGCCCTAACCCTAAAAATGTATGATCCTAGCCCTAATCCTAAACCTGTATGATCCTAGCCCTAACCCTAAACCTGTATGATCCTAGCCCAAATCACTTGAGCAGTCATTGCTCACTTTAAAATAAAAAGAACGAGAAAAAAGATATTTTCCTTCAAAATCCTCTTCTCCAAAATAAATATTCTCCCTCGAAAATTAAAATTCTTCCTGAATTATCTTCCTACAGTTTCCTACATGTTTGTTTCGACAATAATTAGTCCAGCCCAGGTGAAACAATATTTACTATTATGATGGTTCTATTCCGTAATCATAGTATCTCAGAGCTGAACGTGTGCAAACGTTTTACAATGCTCTGTCCTGCTCAATATCAAAAGGACATTTTGTCAATAGCATATGGGTCGGACTTGTGCAAACGTTTTTATACAGCTCTTTCCTATTCAAAATCTTAGATGTTTTATGTCAGTAAAAGATTATTGCAAAACAAAAAATCAAACGTGTACAGGTATATCTTCATGAATAGTTAGACCTACATGGGTGAGTACAGGTATATCTTCATGAATAGTTAGACCTACATGGGTGAGTACTGGTATATCTTCATCAATAGTTAGACCTACATGGGTGAGTACAGGTATATCTTCATCAATAGTTAGACCTACATGGGTGAGTACAGGTATATCTTCATCAATAGTTAGACCTACATGGGTGAGTACAGGTATATCTTCATCAATAGTTAGACCTACATGGGTGAATACTGCAGGATTTCCATCAACATTAAATATATGTATATTTGTATTATTATTGCCTTATTTAATCGCTCTTATTTGACTCTTGCTATGTTGTCAATGGATCTGCTTACTCTGAATCACAACCACCAATAGTAGAAAGGTCAGTGTGCAGAAAGGAGTTACCCCAGTTTTGTGACGTTTATAGCTTTTCGAGCAGCGGTTGTGGTACAAGTGATATCAGTCGTCTACAGCCTGCACAGCTGAAGACGTCACGAGTGTGGGGTTTTCTTGGATTTCTCTTTGTGTCCGCTGGTCTTACTACTATGGATGGCTGTGACTCCGAATAAGGTAAAGCCACACTCTATAATCACGTCTTCGTACGCTGGTCCACCATTTTGGAATTTATTAATTTTATTTTGTTATTTTAAAAAAAAATAGTATTGATCGCAAAAATATTGGATGGGAATGAACATTTTCGTGTTTATTTAAGACAACTAAAGTTGGTCGACGGGTAAGAAACTCGACAAACCCTGGAAGGCTTTCTGAAAGAACTCATCAGAAGAGGACATTCTTTGAAATATCGTGAAATCTCGTCCCAACAGAAATTGGACATTTTTGCTGGTAGTTTTAAGAATGAGTTATAGTCCTTGATACACTGGGTCATATCTTCTTTCCCATTTTCTTTCAGTTTACATTGTCCATTACTTTCCATTCTTCCACCCCGGTTTAATATTTCTACACCCCGCCCCCTTTTAAAGTAACATTTACTGTTTGGAATATCGGCCTGGTGATCACTCTATTCGCATCTACTGTTTGGTGATCTCTGAATGAGGTCATCGAAGTTTAAGCTGTCATTTCATTGGCTGGCATATAAATAAAAGGAAGTCACAAGGTGGATTACGTCAGAGAGTCTCAGCTGTCACCTTCACATCAATACCGTGCTCCTTCTATTCCTTGAGCATTGCTAACTCATCAGGTAGGTTCACCTTTCAATGTTGGCGCATTTTGTTGCTAATATCATGTCAATGTTTTATCACAGTCAAAGATACTTGGTTCATTTTGTTGCCAATATCATGTCAATGTTTTATCACAGTCAAAGATACTTGGTTCATTTTGTTGCCAATATCATGTCAATGTTTTATCACAGTCAAAGATACTTGGTTCATTTTGTTGCCAATATCGTGCCAATGCTTTATCACAGTCAAAGATACTTGGTTCATTTTGTTGCCAATATCGTGTCAATGCTTTATCACAGTCAAAGATACTTGGTTCATTTTGTTGCCAATATCATGTCAATGCTTTATCACAGTCAAAGATACTTGGTTCATGTTGTTGCCAATATCATGTCAATGCTTTATCACAGTCAAAGATACGTGGTTCATTTTGTTGCCAATATCGTGTCAATGCTTTATCACAGTCAAAGATACTTGGTTCATTTTGTTGCCAATATCATGTCAATGCTTTATCACAGTCAAAGATACTTGGTTCATGTTGTTACCAATATCATGTCAATGCTTTATCACAGTCAAAGATACGTGGTTCATGTTGTTGCCAATATCGTGTCAATGCTTTATCACAGTCAAAGATACTTGGTTCATTTTGTTGCCAATATCATGTCAATGCTTTATCACAGTCAAAGATACATGGTTCATTTTGTTGCCAATATCGTGTCAATGCTTTATCACAGTCAAAGATACTTGGTTCATTTTGTTGCCAATATCATGTCAATGCTTTATCACAGTCAAAGATACTTGGTTCATGTTGTTGCCAATATCATGTCAATGCTTTATCACAGTCAAATATACTTGGTTCATGTTGTTGCCAATATCGTGTCAATGCTTTATCACAGTCAAAGATACTTGGTTCATGTTGTTGCCAATATCGTGTCAATGCTTTATCACAGTCAAATATACTTGGTTCATGTTGTTGCCAATATCATGTCAATGCTTTATCACAGTCAAATATACTTGGTTCATGTTGTTGCCAATATCATGTCAATGCTTTATCACAGTCAAAGATACTTGGTTCATTTTGTTGCCAATATCATGTCAATGCTTTATCACAGTCAAAGATACTTGGTTCATTTTGTTGCCAATATCGTGTCAATGCTTTATCACAGTCAAATATACTTGGTTCATGTTGTTGCCAATATCATGTCAATGCTTTATCACAGTCAAATATACTTGGTTCATGTTGTTGCCAATATCATGTCAATGCTTTATCACAGTCAAAGATACTTGGTTCATTTTGTTGCCAATATCATGTCAATGCTTTATCACAGTCAAATATACTTGGTTCATGTTGTTGCCAATATCATGTCAATGCTTTATCACAGTCAAAGATACTTGGTTCATTTTGTTGCCAATATCATGTCAATGCTTTATCACAGTCAAAGATACTTGGTTCATTTTGTTGCCAATATCGTGTCAATGCTTTATCACAGTCAAAGATACTTGGTTCATGTTGTTGCCAATATCATGTCAATGCTTTATCACAGTCAAATATACTTGGTTCATTTTGTTGCCAATATCATGTCAATGCTTTATCACAGTCAAAGATACTTGGTTCATGTTGTTGCCAATATCATGTCAATGCTTTATCACAGTCAAATATACTTGGTTCATTTTGTTGCCAATATCATGTCAATGCTTTATCACAGTCAAATATACTTGGTTCATGTTGTTGCCAATATCATGTCAATGCTTTATCACAGTCAAATATACTTGGTTCATGTTGTTGCCAATATCATGTCAATGCTTTATCACAGTCAAATATACTTGGTTCATGTTGTTGCCAATATCGTGTCAATGCTTTATCACAGTCAAAGATACTTGGTTCATGTTGTTGCCAATATCATGTCAATGCTTTATCACAGTCAAAGATACTTGGTTCATGTTGTTGCCAATATCATGTCAATGCTTTATCACAGTCAAATATACTTGGTTCATGTTGTTGCCAATATCGTGTCAATGCTTTATCACAGTCAAAGATACTTGGTTCATGTTGTTGCCAATATCATGTCAATGCTTTATCACAGTCAAATATACTTGGTTCATGTTGTTACTAATATCGTGTCAATGCTTTATCACAGTCAAAGATACTTGGTTCATGTTGTTGCCAATATCGTGTCAATGCTTTATCACAGTCAAAGATACTTGGTTCATGTTGTTGCCAATATCGTGTCAATGCTTTATCACAGTCAAAGATACTTGGTTCATTTTGCTTGACAAATGTTATTTAAGAATATATTCCAGCAAAATCAGAAACAAATTAATAGAATTATGTCGCAAAGTGCCTTTGCAACATTGATCATGTTTTCTTCAGGTTAAAATGACATGTCTGTCACGAAATATCTGCCATGAAGCGTCTGTCATGAAATGTCTGTCACGAAATGTCTGTCACGAAATGTCTTCCATGAAATTTCTGTCGTAGCTCAAGAATAAAATGTACGTGCCCAGTGCAGTTGGCACTTAATCTCTCGGTCAGGTTTATGTCAACCTGGATGGAAAAACGATGACTAAACCATGAATCGCAGACCAAGTGGAACGTCACCATAATGATTGTATAACCCTATATTGTGCCATTAAATATTCCATTGTTTAAAACATAAAATGCATGAAAATGTCGCGTCGTCCAGTCAGTTGGAATGTGCCATGAAAGAATAATGTTAGGTTACACTTGTGGAGTGAGTCAATTAGCGACAACTAAAATACCTACTAAGAAGGTTTGAAATCGTGGACTGTGTGGAGTAGAACCTGCACCGAGCGGTCAATAGAAATAACCGTGCATTTGGAAACATGTTGTGTGGGAGCTGATATGGGAATTTCCTGACTGAAATTAAATTGGTCCCATGAATAGAATAACAATCCAGCCTCGTTTTTTAATGTCTAAATGGCTAAATGTCTAAATGTCTAAATGTCTAATTAAACAACGGATGCTGTCCATGTATACAAGACATGTGTCTGTAATCTGTCAAAGCAGGTAGACTACGTGTTTATTTTCCGTTAGGATCGTCAGTAGAAAACTTTCAATATCTGGGTAGCACGTTAACACAAGGCAATAACCAAGTCACGTTAACACAAGACAATAACCAAGTCACGTTAACACAAGACAATAACCAAGTCACGTTAACACAAGACAATAACCAAGTCACGTTAGCACAAGACAATAACCAAGTCACGTTAGAACAAGACAATAACCAAGTCACGTTAGAACAAGACAATAACCAAGTCACGTTAACACAAGACAATAACCAAGTCACGTTAACACAAGACAATAACCAAGTCACGTTAACACAAGACAATAACAAAGTCACGTTAACACAAGACAATAACCAAGTCACGTTAACACAAGGCAATAACCAAGTCACGTTAACACAAGCCAATAACCAAGTCACGTTAACACAAGACAATAACCAAGTCACGTTAACACAAGACAATAACCAAGAGACAGCGATAGATATAAGGTGTAACAAAGCATGCCACGTTATAGGCCAAGTATCAACACTATTGAAAAACAAAGCAATAACTACGGAAGCAAAAAGGGCAATATACAAATCAATTTTTCTACCAACTCTGTGTTATCAGTGCCAGAATTGGACGCTGGACTCTAGAACAATAAGAAAGATAACGACCACCGAAATGAAATTTGTCAGAAGAATGACAGGAAACAGCTTAAGGGACAGAGTAAGAAACACTGACCTGAGGAAGAAACTCGAAATTGAACCAGCCATCGAATACATAAAGAAATAACAGATAAAATGGTTCGGCCACATAACAAGATAAAAAGAACTAACAATGACTCAAAGAGCCACAAACAAACGCTACGAAAACGCCAGAGTAAGAGGAAGACCGAGAAAGAGATGGATAAAGGGAATACTAGAGTCACTAGGAGGGATATCACCAGAAGAGGCCAACAGAAGAGCAAAGAATCACAGATTGTTTCTCCCCTCGACGCCAACCGCAATGGAGGAAGGATAGAAGAAGAGGAAGAGGATCGTCTTAGATGCTACTTTTGCTCTTTGTAAAGGTCAAATACAAGACTTGAATCGACGTTTTAGCACGTGAGTTTCCACCCATATGTGCTCGGTCGCCTATCCAGATGTGTTCGGAGACTTCTGTATAGTGTCGCTTCAAGCATTGAAATTCACGATGCGAGGCGGCATTCCTCACCTTTCCAGAGTACTATCCTGGTACCCATTTCCGCCATCGGCGGGGTCGATCCCGGGGGAATTATCTTCTTCGTGCTGCTCTAGGATGGGCACCATCCTGTCTTACCTTAAATTGGTCAGCATTTTATACTTCTGGTGTTTTAACATTGAGGTCAGAAAGAGACACATCAATAACTTAACGTTCTCTTGTCCAGAAACGAGATTTCTAATTCAGAAAGCGTCAAATGTTGTTTCATCTATCTGGGGTGATTGTAAAATCTGTGACCCGAGCACCTCGCGACGACTGCACTGGACATGCGTCATGTATTCTCCTCTTCTAATTTCCCCCAGCAGACCTCAGAATGGTAAAATGCAATATAAACACAGACCCGGCACACTTCGTTTACCCTATACCATTGCTAAATATCTTTACAGCAGTAAATCGTTTTTAAAGTCCCCACTTTACTGCAGTAAATCGTTTTTAAAGTCCCCACTTTACAGTCGCACAAGCCTAGTTAACATTTCCTACCACATTTTGTAAACTTTTAATTAAAAGACACTTAACGTTCACAAGACGACTGACAGGTTACTACAAAACTATCACCTGCAGACCCATCCATCACCTTGATATACTGGAGTAACTTTCTTGTTTTCGCTGGCAAGTGAAGAAGCATGAACTGCGTTTTTTGTCTCCTAACAATTTGACGCACCCAAAATACCGCAGACATTCACAAATTCTCTAACGTTGAGCACACTCGAGGCTCTTTATTTTCTCTTCACTTTTAATATGATTTTTCTTTCCATATATTTTTGTGTGTGGCTTTTTGGTTTATTTTAACTTTAATGCTGTTTTAAGTTCCGTTTTGAATTATGGGAGGAGAGTGTTATGGGCGTTGTGATAACGAGCTGGCTAAGCGATAGAATGAGTGTAGGTTCGAATCCAGTTGTATTTTCTTGAATTGACTCAGCTGAAAAAGAACTGAGTGCTTGTAGTTGGAGGCGGTAATGACTGCAAAGAAAAGCACGGGACTTCTCATCTCCAAATAATGTAGTTCTCTTCTTTTCCTTCTTAATTTTCTGAACTCCTGTAGGAGCATAGGGCACTCACAAGAGATCTCAACTCATTCCGGTCTGGAGCAAGCATGGGCAGTTCTCGCCACGACTTCCCAGCCTCTTCCATTTCTTCATGAATGTCTCCTCGCCATGTCCCCAGTTGTCTGCCTCTTCTTTGTTTACCAGGTGGTATCCATAATTCAGCCTAGTATTGCGTAATACTTCACTCGGCTGCGATATGTGTTTTGTGAATTTCTTTTTCTCTATTTGACAACATACTCCAGATAAAGGATGATTACAATAGACTTCTCCGACGTTCTTTTCTTGCCTACAACGAACAGAAGATGCACACATGTAATTCAAACAAAACCAACGAACAGAAGATGCACACATGTAATTCAAACAAAACCAACGAACAGAAGATGCACACATGTAATTCAAACAAAACCAACGAACAGAAGATGCACACATGTAATTCAAACAAAACCAACGAACAGAAGATGCACACATGTAATTCAAACAAAACCAACGAACAGAAGATGCACACATGTAATTCAAACAAAACCAACGAACAGAAGATGCACACATGTAATTCAAACAAAACCAACGAACAGAAGATGCACACATGTAATTCAAACAAAACCAACGAACAGAAGATGCACACATGTAATTCAAACAAAACCAACGAACAGAAGATGCACACATGTAATTCAAACAAAACCAACGAACAGAAGATGCACACATGTAATTCAAACAAAACCAACGAACAGAAGATGCACACATGTAATTCAAACAAAACCAACGAACAGAAGATGCACACATGTAATTCAAACAAAACCAACGAACAGAAGATGCACACATGTAATTCAAACAAAACCAACGAACAGAAGATGCACACATGTAATTCAAACAAAACCAACGAACAGAAGATGCACACATGTAATTCAAACAAAACCAACGAACAGAAGATGCACACATGTAATTCAAACAAAACCAACAAACAGAAGATACACACTTGTAATTCAAACAAAACCAACAAACAGAAGATGCACACATGTAATTCAAACAAAACCAACGAACAGGAGATGCACACATGTAATTCAAACATTACCAACGAACAGAAGATGCACACTTGTAATTCAAACAAAACCAACGAACAGAAGATGCACACATGTAATTCAAACAAAACCAACGAACAGAAGATGCACACATGTAATTCAAACAAAACCAATGAACAGAAGATGCACACATGTAATTCAAACAAAACCAACGAACAGAAGATGCACACATGTAATTCAAACAAAACCAACGAACAGAAGATGCACACATGTAATTCAAACAAAACCAACGAACAGAAAATGCATACATGTAATTCAAACAAAACCAACGAACAGAAGATACACACTTGTAATTCAAACAAAACCAACAAACAGAAGATGCACACTTGTAATTCAAACAAAACCAACAAACAGAAAATGCGCACATGTAATTCAAACAAAATCAACAAACAGAAAATGCACACTTGTAATTCAAACAAAACCAACGAACAGAAGATGCACACTTGTAACTCAAACAAAACCAACAAAGAGAAGATGCACACTTGTAACTCAAACAAAACCAACAAAGAGAAGATGCACACATGTAATTCAAACAAAACCAACAAAATGTAAAGCTGCATTTAAAGATGTGACGCAGAAGCTCGTGGATCCATCACTATCAATGAAATGGCGAGTACTAAAAAGACAACCAATCTTATTTCACTCTATACAACCAAAGTCTAGGCAATACAAATGCAAATGGAAATAGAAATTATAATCATCATTGATTTTGCTGGAAGATGCTCAGAATTTTATGGAAAAATAGAAATTGTTCTGGAAGAATAATTTTCACAACAACGCATTCTCATGACAACTATGAAGTATCAAGACAAGGCATTCTCATGACAACTATGAAGTATCAAGACAAGGGTTTCTCTTGACAACTATGAAGTATCAAGACAAGGCATTCTCATGACAACTATGAAGTATCAAGACAAGGGTTTCTCTTGACAACTATGAAGTATCAAGACAAGGGATTCTCGTGACAACTATGAAGTATCAAGACAAGGGATTCTCGTGACAACTATGAAGTATCAAGGCAAGGGATTCTCGTGACAACTATGAAGTATCAAGACAAGGGATTCTCGTGACAACTATGAAGTATCAAGACAAGGGATTCTCGTGACAACTATGAAGTATCAAGGCAAGGGATTCTCGTGACAACTATGAAGTATCAAGACAAGGGATTCTCGTGACAACTATGAAGTATCAAGACAAGGGATTCTCGTGACAACTATGAAGTATCAAGACAAGGGATTCTCATCACAACTATGAAGTATCAAGACAAGGGATTCTCATGACAACTATGAAGTATCAAGACAAGGGATTCTCATGACAACTATGAAGTATCAAGACAAGGGATTCTCATCACAACTATGAAGTATCAAGACAAGGGATTCTCATGACAACTATGAAGTATCAAGACAAGGGATTCTCGTGACAACTATGAAGTATCAAGACAAGGGATTCTCGTGACAACTATGAAGTATCAAGACAAGGGATTCTTGTGACAACTATGAAGTATCAAGACAAGGGATTCTCATCACAACTATGAAGTATCAAGACAAGGGATTCTCGTGACAACTATGAAGTATCAAGACAAGGGATTCTTGTGACAACTATGAAGTATCAAGACAAGGGATTCTCGTGACAACTATGAAGTATCAAGACAAGGGATTCTCGTGACAACTATGAAGTATCAAGACAAGGGATTCTTGTGACAACTATGAAGTATCAAGACAAGGGATTCTCATCACAACTATGAAGTATCAAGACAAGGGATTCTCGTGACAACTATGAAGTATCAAGACAAGGGATTCTTGTGACAACTATGAAGTATCAAGACAAGGGATTCTCGTGACAACTATGAAGTATCAAGACAAGGGATTCTCGTGACAACTATGAAGTATCAAGGCAAGGGATTCTCATGACAACTATGAAGTATCAAGACAAGGGATTCTCATGTCAACTATGAAGTATCAAGACAAGGGATTCTCGTGACAACTATGAAGTATCAAGACAAGGGATTCTCGTGACAACTATGAAGTATCAAGACAAGGGATTCTCGTGACAACTATGAAGTATCAAGACAAGGGATTCTCGTGACAACTAAAAGGAAGACAATGACAGATGACCAGATAGAATAGAAATAAGTTTGAACATTTATTATGCACAGGGGACGTGTAAAAAAGTGGAAAAAGAGAAAGACCAAAAGAAAACTATTTTACAAAATGACCCCGATGAACTAAGTAATGGCTCCCTTCACGTCGCGTTTAAGGTGTAATGGTTACATGGCGTTAGTGCCCATATTTGCCAATGGTGAAACAAACATTTTATGGATTATGAGATAGGTATCAAGCGAGACGCCTGTACTTTTCCAGAAACAAACAAAGTTTTTAAAAAACAACTTCGGTACACATTTCCAGCGCCTGTTCTACTTCGAAGCCGGGTCGCTTCGGGGGAAATTTGAACGCCGATCTTTCTGATTAGTGGTGAAATAGCTAACATCTAAGCCACAACGACTTCTTTGTCCAAATAGCTAACATCTAAGCCACAACGACTTCATTGTCCAAATAGCTAACATCTAAGACACAACGACTTCTTTGTCCAAATAGCTAACATCTAAGCCACAACGACTTCTTTGTCCAAATAGCTAACATCTAAGCCACAACGACTTCATTGTCCAAATAGCTAACATCTAAGCCACAACGACTTCTTTGTCCAAATAGCTAACATCTAAGCCACAACGACTTCATTGCCCAAATAGCTAACATCTAAGCCACAGCGACTTCATTGTCCAAATAGCTAACATCTAAGCCACAACGACTTCTTTGTCCAAATAGCTAACATCTAAGCCACAACGACTTCTTTGTCCAAATAGCTAACATCTAAGCCACAACGACTTCTTTGTCCAAATAGCTAACATCTAAGCCACAACGACTTCTTTGTCCAAATAGCTAACATCTAAGCCACAACGACTTCTTTGTCCAAATAGCTAACATCTAAGCCACAACGACTTCATTGTCCAAATAGCTAACATCTAAGCCACAGCGACTTCTTTGTCCAAATAGCTAACATCTAAGCCACAACGACTTCTTTGTCCAAATAGCTAACATCTAAGCCACAACGACTTCTTTGCCAAATAGCTAACATCTAAGCCACAACGACTTCTTTGTCCAAATAGCTAACATCTAAGCCACAACGACTTCTTTGTCCAAATAGCTAACATCTAAGCCTCAACGACTTCTTTGTCCAAATAGCTAACATCTAAGCCACAACGACTTCTTTGTCCAAATAGCTAACATCTAAGCCACAGCGACTTCATTGTCCAAATAGCTAACATCTAAGCCACAACGACTTCTTTGTCCAAATAGCTAACATCTAAGCCACAACGACTTCATTGTCCAAATAGCTAACATCTAAGCCACAACGACTTCATTGTCCAAATAGCTAACATCTAAGGCACAACGACTTCTTTGTCCAAATAGCTAACATCTAAGCCACAGCGACTTCATTGTCCAAATAGCTAACATCTAAGCCACAACGACTTCTTTGTCCAAATAGCTAACATCTAAGCCACAACGACTTCATTGTCCAAATAGCTAACATCTAAGCCACAACGACTTCATTGTCCAAATAGCTAACATCTAAGGCACAGCGACTTCTTTGTCCAAATAGCTAACATCTAAGCCACAGCGACTTCATTGCCCAAATAGCTAACATCTAAGGCACAGCGACTTCTTTGTCCAAATAGCTAACATCTAAGCCACAGCGACTTCTTTGTCCAAATAGCTAACATCTAAGCCACAGCGACTTCTTTGTCCAAATAGCTAACATCTAAACCACAGCGACTTCTTTGTCCAAATAGCTAACATCTAAACCACAACGACTTCATTGTCCAAATAGCTAACATCTAAGCCACAGCGACTTCTTTGTCCAAAAAGCTAACATCTAAACAACAACGACTTCATTGTCCAAATAGCTAACATCTTAGCCACAGCGACTTCTTTGTCCAAATAGCTAACATCTAAACCACAACGACTTCATTGTCCAAATAGCTAACATCTAAGCCACAGCGACATCTTTGTCCAAATAGCTAACATCTAAGCCACAGCGACTTCTTTGTCCAAATAGCTAACATCTAAGCCTCAACGACTTCTTTGTCCAAATAGCTAACATCTAAGCCACAACGACTTCATTGCCCAAATAGCTAACATCTAAGGCACAGCGACTTCTTTGTCCAAATAGCTAACATCTAAGGCACAGCGACTTCTTTGTCCAAATAGCTAACATCTAAGCCACAGCGACTTCTTTGTCCAAATAGCTAACATCTAAGGCACAGCGACTTCATTGCCCAAATAGCTAACATCTAAGGCACAGCGACTTCATTGTCCAAATAGCTAACATCTAAGGCACAGCGACTTCATTGCCCAAATAGCTAACATCTAAGGCACAGCGACTTCATTGCCCAAATAGCTAACATTTAAACCACAGCGACTTCATTGTCCAAATAGCTAACATTTAAAACACAGCGACTTCATTGTCCAAATAGCTAACATCTAAACCACAGCGACCGACTTCATTGTCCAAATAGCTAACATTTAAACCACAGCGACTTCATTGTCCAAATAGCTAACATTTAAACCACAGCGACTTCATTGTCCAAATAGCTAACATCTAAACCACAGCGACCGACTTCATTGTCCAAATAGCTAACATTTAAACCACAGCGACTTCATTGTCCAAATAGCTAACATCTAAGCCACAGCGACTTCATTGTCCAAATAGCTAACATCTAAGGCACAGCGACTTCATTGTCCAAATAGCTAACATCTAAACCACAACGACTTCATTGTCCAAATAGCTAACATCTAAGCCACAGCGACTTCATTGTCCAAATAGCTAACATTTAAACCACAACGACTTCATTGTCCAAATAGCTAACATCTAAGCCACAGCGACTTCATTGTTCAAAAAGCTAACATCTAAGCCACAGCGACTTCATCGGCCAAATAGCTAACATATAAGCCACAGCGACTTCATTGTCCAAATAGCTAACATCTAAACCACAACGACTTCATTGCCCAAACAGCTAACATCTAAACCACAACGACTTCATTGTCCAAATAGCTAACATCTAAACCACAACGACTTCATTGTCCAAATAGCTAACATCTAAACCACAACGACTTCATTGCCCAAACAGCTAACATCTAAGCCACAGGGACTTCATTGTCCAAATAGCTAACATCTAAACTACAACGACTTCATTGCACAAATAGCTAACATCTAAGCCACAGGGACTTCATTGTCCAAATAGCTAACATCTAAACTACAACGACTTCATTGCACAAATAGCTAACATCTAAGCCACAGCGACTTCATTGTCCAAATAGCTAACATCTAAGCCACAACGACTTCATTGTCCAAATAGCTAACATCTAAGCCACAGCGACTTCAATGCCCAAATAGCTAACATCTAAGCCACAGCGACTTCATTGCCCAAATAGCTAACATCTAAGCCACAGCGACTTCATTGTCCAAATAGCTAACATCTAAGGCACAGCGACTTCATTGTCCAAATAGCTAACATTTAAACCACAGCGACTTCATTGCCCAAATAGCTAACATTTAAACCACAGCGACTTCATTGTCCAAATAGCTAACATCTAAACCACAGCGACTTCATTGTCCAAATAGCTAACATCTAAGGCACAGCGACTTCATTGTCCAAATAGCTAACATTTAAACCACAGCGACTTCATTGCCCAAATAGCTAACATTTAAACCACAGCGACTTCATTGTCCAAATAGCTAACATTTAAACCACAGCGACTTCATTGTCCAAATAGCTAACATCTAAGCCACAGCGACTTCATTGTCCAAATAGCTAACATCTAAGGCACAGCGACTTCATTGTCCAAATAGCTAACATCTAAGCCACAGCGACTTCATTGTCCAAATAGCTAACATCTAAGCCACAGCGACTTCATTGTCCAAATAGCTAACATCTAAACCACAACGACTTCATTGTCCAAATAGCTAACATCTAAGCCACAGCGACTTCATTGTCCAAATAGCTAACATCTAAGCCACAGCGACTTCATTGTCCAAATAGCTAACATCTAAACCACAACGACTTCATTGTCCAAATAGCTAACATCTAAACCACAGCGACTTCATTGTCCTAAAAGCTAACATCTAAGGCACAGCGACTTCATTGTCCAAATAGCTAACATCTAAGCCACAGCGACTTCATTGTCCAAATAGCTAACATCTAAGCCACAGCGACTTCATTGTCCAAATAGCTAACATCTAAACCACAACGACTTCATTGTCCAAATAGCTAACATCTAAGCCACAGCGACTTCATTGTCCAAATAGCTAACATCTAAGCCACAGCGACTTCATTGTCCAAATAGCTAAAATCTAAACCACAACGACTTCATTGTCCAAATAGCTAACATCTAAGCCACAGCGACTTCATTGTCCAAATAGCTAACATCTAAACCACAACGACTTCATTGTCCAAATAGCTAACATCTAAACCACAACGACTTCATTGCCCAAACAGCTAACATCTAAGCCCCAGGGACTTCATTGTCCAAATAGCTAACATCTAAACCACAACGACTTCATTGTCCAAATAGCTAACATCTAAGGCACAGCGACTTCTTTGTCCAAATAGCTAACATCTAAGCCACAGCGACTTCATTGTCCAAATAGCTAACATCTAAGCCACAACGACTTCATTGTCCAAATAGCTAACATCTAAGCCACAGCGACTTCATTGTCCAAATAGCTAACATCTAAGCCACAGCGACTTCATTGTCCAAATAGCTAACATCTAAGCCACAGCGACTTCATTGTCCAAATAGATAACATCTAAACCACAACGACTTCATTGTCCAAATAGCTAACATCTAAGCCACAGCGACTTCATTGTCCAAATAGCTAACATCTAAACCACAACGACTTCATTGTCCAAAAATCTAACATCTAAGCCACAGCGACTTCATTGTCCAAATAGCTAACATCTAAGCCACAGCGACTTCATTGTCCGAATAGCTAACATCTAAGCCACAGCGACTTCATTGCCAAAATAGCTAACATCTAAGCCACAGCGACTTCATTGTCCAAATAGCTAACATCTAAGCCACAGCGACTTCATTGTCCGAATAGCTAACATCTAAGCCACAGCGACTTCATTGCCCAAATAGCTAACATCTAAGCCACAGCGACTTCATTGTCCAAATAGCTAACATCTAAACCACAACGACTTCATTGCCCAAATAGCTAACATCTAAGCCACAGCGACTTCATTGTCCAAATAGCTAACATCTAAACCACAGCGACTTCATTGCCCAAATAGCTAACATCTAAACCACAGCGACTTCATTGCCCAAATAGCTAACATCTAAGCCACAGCGACTTCATTGTCCAAATAGCTAACATCTAAACCACAACGACTTCATTGTCCAAAAAGCTAACATCTAAGCCACAGCGACTTCTTTGTCCAAATAGCTAACATCTAAGCCACAGCGACTTCATTGTCCAAATAGCTAACATCTAAGCCACAACGACTTCATTGTCCAAATAGCTAACATCTAAGCCACAACGACTTCATTGCCCAAATAGCTAACATCTAAGCCACAACGACTTCATTTCCCAAAAAGCTAACATCTAAGCCACAGCGACTTCATTGTCCAAATAGCTAACATCTAAGCCACAGCGACTTCATTGTCCAAAAAGCTAACATCTAAGCCACAGCGACTTCAATGTCCAAATAGCTAACATCTAAGCCACAGCGACTTCATTGTCCGAATAGCTAACATCTAAGCCACAGCGACTTCATTGCCCAAATAGCTAACATCTAAGCCACAGCGACTTCATTGTCCAAATAGCTAACATCTAAGCCACAGCGACTTCATTGCCCAAATAGCTAACATCTAAGCCACAGCGACTTCATTGTCCAAATAGCTAACATCTAAGCCACAGCGACTTCATTGCCCAAATAGCTAACATCTAAACCACAACGACTTCATTGCCCAAATAGCTAACATCTAAGCCACAGCGACTTCATTGTCCGAATAGCTAACATCTAAGCCACAGCGACTTCATTGCCCAAATAGCTAACATCTAAGCCACAGCGACTTCATTGTCCAAATAGCTAACATCTAAGCCACAGCGACTTCATTGTCCAAATAGCTAACATCTAAGCCACAGCGACTTCATTGTCCAAATAGCTAACATCTAAGCCACAGCGACTTCATTTCCCAAATAGCTAACATCTAAGCCACAGCGACTTCATTGTCCAAATAGCTAACATCTAAGCCACAGCGACTTCATTGTCCAAATAGCTAACATCTAAGCCACAGCGACTTCATTGCCCAAACAGCTAACATTTAAACCACAGCGACTTCATTGTCCAAATAGCTAACATCTAAGCCACCGCGACTTCATTGTCCAAATAGCTAACATCTAAGCCACAGCGACTTCATTTCCCAAATAGCTAACATCTAAGCCACAGCGACTTCATTGTCCAAATAGCTAACATCTAAGCCACAGCGACTTCATTGTCCAAATAGCTAACATCTAAGCCACAGCGACTTCATTGTCCAAATAGCTAACATCTAAGGCACAGCGACTTCATTGTCCAAATAGCTAACATCTAAACTACAACGACTTCATTGCACAAATAGCTAACATCTAAGCCACAGCGACTTCATTTCCCAAATAGCTAACATCTAAGCCACAACGACTTCATTGTCCAAATAGCTAACATCTAAGCCACAGCGACTTCATTGTCCAAATAGCTAACATCTAAGCCACAGCGACTTCATTGTCCAAATAGCTAACATCTAAGCCACAGCGACTTCATTGTCCAAATAGCTAACATCTAAGCCACAGCGACTTCATTGCCCAAATAGCTAACATCTAAGCCACAGCGACTTCATTGTCCAAATAGCTAACATCTAAGCCACAGCGACTTCATTGTCCAAATAGCTAACATCTAAGCCACAGCGACTTCATTGCCCAAATAGCTAACATCTAAGCCACAGCTACTTCATTGCCCAAATAGCTAACATCTAAGCCACAGCGACTTCATTGCCCAAATAGCTAACATCTAAGCCACAGCTACTTCATTGCCCAAACAGCTAACATCTAAGGCACAGCGACTTCATTGTCCAAATAGCACCATGGAAATATACAGATGCTGGACACAATAAAGGAACAACTCAGAGAAATTAAAGATAATCACAAATATACAGATGCTGGACACAATGAAGGAACAACTCAGAGAAATTAAAGATAAGCTCAAATATACAGATGCTGGACACAATGAAGGAACAACTCAGAGAAATTAAAGATAAGCTCAAATATACAGATGCTGGACACAATGAAGGAACAACTCAGATAAATTAAAGATAAGCTCAAATATACAATATCGTGCTACATACCAGCGAGGTTAAACCTTTCGAATGCTGTCTTTGAAATCAAGGAATGTTTCACTTGTGTGTCCCGTGACCTAATATAAGTCAACATTTGTAAACGCTGCCACAAGACGTATATAGGTGAGGATGGTTGTCGTTTAGGTAATCGTTTTAGAGAGCACATCTATAGCATCTCTCGTGACTTTATTGTCTCATTTTTCATCCACTATCATTTTCCTAATCACAAGGGCCCTGACGATATCCTAGTCGCTGGTATCGTTTCCTACTCCTCTGATGACCTCAGCTGAACCGTCGCAGAGAGCGACTCACAGCTAGTCCTAGCTCTACCTAACAGACAGGGATCAATTTCTTGAATTCTTTTCTCTCTCATGGATTTGTTTGTACATACATAATACAACCCATAACCCCTTTTCGTCTCCCTTTATTCCCTCACCCCCTCTCTAGTGACCCTTGACTTCTAATTCTTTAGTAATCGTTCCCTTTCCCCTTTTTCTTCTTCATTACGCATGTCCTACCGCATTTCACTATTTCAAGTTAAAATCATCTGTCCTCTCTGCCCTGTCTGTGTAGTTACGAGACTAGTCGTGACCTGGCCACTGACCTCCCTGGAGTGTGTACCTTGTGGACCTAGTAGCGATCTCTTCACATGGACCTGCTCCTGACATTCAAGCAAAGTAGGAAACTATCGATGTCGCTGTGTAATTAGGAGAAGAGGTCTAGAAAAAAAGGTAGCTGAGTTGGCCATGTGCTCTAGCGTTTGGTTCCTCGTGACAAGGCGATGTGCCAAGGAGTACGGGTTCGATCCTGCTTCGGACCAAATATTGTTCTTTGTTTTTTTTTCTGTTGTTGATTATTTGCGAGTTTTTTCCGAGTGCTGTAAACATTCCACTTTCCTCGAAATGATTCGCTGATTGTGTAATTAACGTGTGCGTGTTTGCCTTGTCATACCGACCAAGGTCTGTAGCCGAAACGTTTATAATGTTGGTACTTTCTTCTTTTCAGTAAAGCTGCTGCACTCGATTGAATGTTTATGTTTCCAGGCAGGGAAAATGTAAAGCGTGAGAGACCAATGCATTAGGGAGCAATCGGAAGTAGATTCAGAAATGTGTTGAAATATAAGGACTGTCCTAGATATAACCGGAGTGAAGAAACATTACGTACAATCGTATGTTGCACATTCACGAAAGTGTGCCAGAACAAAATAACTGACGTCACAGCTACACAGTCTTCATCAGTAGATATGAACACTTGACAAACAACACAAGCGGCGTTAGTTAATTGTTGGAACTGTCCATTTTCTAGTGTTATTATGAATTGTACATTATCGATAATTGTCACCATCATCATGTGCCATACAAGTTGGCGTATGCGATCATGTCCTTCCACAATCTTCTATCGACAGTGTATCAGTTCTCTTGTTGATTGTTTTCCATGTCATCGCACCAAAGCTATCTAGTATTTTATATCTTTGTTGTCCGTGATCTCTCTTTCTCTGTATTTTGCCAGTTGTAACCAAGTATTCCAACCTTCCTCTTCTCATGATGTGCCCGACAAATATTGATTGTTTCCTTCTGATGTTTTTTAGGAGCTCCCTTTTTGTGTTGGCCTCTTTGAGAATGTCCTCTCGTTGGTCTTTTTAGCTGTCTATGGAACTTTCAAGATTCTTCTGAGAAATCCCATCTGTGTGGCCTGTAATCGACTTTTCATTTGTTTGTTGATTATCCATGATTTGCTTCTATAGGTCAGAATTGGCTCTATATAGCACCGATGAACTATCTTTCTCACCTATTTTGACATAGATTCTAGGATAACTATATCAGACCACGGTAAATGTTAACTTCACATAAAAATAAACATAAACCTAACTTCACCGCTACTCTCCGTTAAATCCCTTTAATATGGCAGCAATAGTTATCCCTGATGAAGGAGCTACGGTTTCTGTGCTCCGACAGAGGAACAAAGGAAGGACCCTAGGAGAAGCAAGATTCCAGACGTAACTCTCAAGATTAAAAGTGACAGCAATCAATTGCTAAAATCTTCCAAAGAGAAAATCCAAGCCAGAAACGTGATATAAATAGAAACATGACGTTTCTGAGAAAATTCAGGTAACGTCATTCAATCAATAGAATGACGTATGCAAATAACAAAATAAAATAACAATTATGTACAGCTGGATACGGAATTCTAAGATAATTTACGTCATTTATATAGTAATAATGTTGACCTAATAATAGTTGCATTGTAATATTAGTTATATAATAATCATAATTGCATAATAATGGTTACTTAATGACAGTTGCTTACTAATAGCTACAGAATAATTGATACACAATAGTAATAGTTAGTTACATAATAATGATAGTGGTTTAATAATAATAGTTACATAATAATAATAATAGTTACATAATAATAATAATAGTTACATAATAATAATAATAGTTACATAATAGTTATAGTTACATAATAATAACATTAGTTACACAATAATAACAATAGTTACGTAATAATAATTAAAGTTACGTAATAATAACAATAGTTACATAATAATAACAAGTTACGTAATGATAACAATAGTTACATAATAATAACAATACATAATAATAATTATAGTTACATAATTATAGTTGCATAATTATAGTTGCATAATTATAGTTACATAATACTAGTTTCATAATGATGATAGTTATATAATAATGATAGTTACATAAAAATGATAGTTACATAATGACGATAGTTATATAATAATGATAGTTACATAATAATGATAGTTACATAATGATGATAGTTACATAATAATGATAGTTACATAATGATGATGATCATGATCATCATCAAGAACCGGGCCTAGTGGCGTAGGTGATCATGTCTCTCCACAACTTTCGATCTCGGCAGCTATTTATCAATTCTGTTGTTGACCTTCTGCCACGCCATTCTCTTAAGTCTGTTATTTTTTCTCTTTGCTTCCCTCTATCTCTTTGTCCCTCAATTTTTCCAGTTGTTACAATATATTCCAGTTGTTCTCTTCTCATTACATGGCCACAAAATGATGATTGTTTCTTCCTAACATTGAAAATTAGCTCTCTTTTTGCTTTGACCTCTCTCAGAACCTCTTCATTACTCTTCTTAGCTGTCCATGGTATTCTCAATATTCTTCTGTAAAACCACATTTCTACAGACTCCAGTGATATAATAATAGTTGCATAATTATAGTTACATAATAATAATTATAGTTGCATAATAATAATTATAGTTGCATAATTATAGTTACATAATAATAATTATAGTTGCATAATAATAATTATAGTTGCATAATAATAATTATAGTTACATAATAATAATTATAGTTGCATAATAATAATAATTATAGTTGCATAATTATAGTTACATAATGATGATAGTTACATAATGATGATAGCTACACAATAATAATAGTTACATAATGATGATAGTTATAAAATTGATGATAGTTACATAATTATGATAGTTACATAATAATAATAGTTACATAATAATAATAGTTACATAATGATAATAGTTACATAATAATACTAGTTACATAATAAGAAAAGTTACATAATGATTATAGTTACGTGATAATAATAGTTACATAATAATGATAGTTACATAATAATAATAGCTACATAATAATGATAGTTACATAATGGTGATTGTTACATAATGATGAGAGTTATATTATAATAGCTATATAATAGTGATTGTTACATAATGATAGTTACATATTAATCGTTATATTAAGTATTTAATTGTTATTAAAAGAGAAGACGGGAGAAGAGCTAGAGGCAGACCCAGAGTAAGGCGGACAGACAACATCCAAGAAGCTCTACAACAACATCAATTAACAATGTACGAAGTCGCCAAACGGGCGAGAAATCCAGAAGTGTGAATCTCCCTCGATATCTGAATGAGTTCAAGAGAAACTGAAGAATTCAACAGAAAAGGTATAGCTATAGTTAATGGAACAACATGCAAGTTATCTACAATGTCAAGTATATTACAAAAGAGACAAATATTGATGGTCAAAGAAGTCAGAGAAGAATGGTAAATTGTAAATTCGCCCATGATAGAGCAAATCTCTAACCGCCACAATCTTCATCATGTGCCATACCGGTCGGCGTAGGTGATCATGTCCTTCCACAATCTTCTATCTACAGTGCATCGTATCAGTTCTGTTGTTGACTGTTTTCCATGCCATGACACCAAACGATCCAGTATTTTCTCTCTTTGTCGTCCGCGATCTCTCTTTCCTTTTATTTTGCCAGTTGTAACCAAGTATTCCAACTTTCCTCTTCTCATGATGTGCCCGAAAAATGTTGATTGCTTCTTTCTGATGTTTTTTTAAGAGTTCCTTTTTAGTGTTGGCCTCTTTGAGAACTTCCTCATTGGTCTTTTTATCTGTCCAGGGAACTTTCAAAATTCTTCTGAGAAATCCCATCTCTGTGGCCTCTAATCGTCTTGTCATTTGTTTGTCTGCTGTCCATGATTCGCTTCCATATGTCAGAATTGGTTCTATATAGCACCGATGAACTCTCTTTCTTATTTGTATTGACATAGATTTGTTGCATAAGATATTCTTCAACAATGGACAATATATTCCTTTAGTTGCAACTTGGTCTTGATCCTTCCAGCCCCGTGTGACGTCAAATAGGACTCCTAGTGTTGTCCACACCAATCTCTATTCTTGGCCAGATGTTCAATCTTTTTAAATGAGTCTATGCCTGTCATCTTTGTTTCTCTGATAAGTGGTTTTTTTTTTTGGGGGGGGAGGGGGGGAAGGGGGGGGGTTCTCTAGGTCTTCCTCTTTTCCTGTATCCTGATGTATCCATAAAAGAGCCTGTTTTGAAATTCTTTTGTCTCTTCGCAGCATATGTCTGACATATGTCCATCTTCTCTTTGTAATAGTAGATGAGATCGTTGGTACCGTGCCATTTCTCTGATCTCTGTATTAGACTTGAATTATTGTACATTGAGTATCCCTCCTAGACCTCTGTCTTCAGAAGCGTTTAGTTTTCTTTCATTCTCTATTGTTGTTTTCCTGCTACAGATGCATCGGGAAGTGTTGATAACACGTTTGAGTTGAATATTCCAAGTTTAGTCTTCTTGTTTAGTGCCTTTGATTTCTATATTTAGTCCAGCTTTTTAAAATTGTCTGCTGCGCTTGCTATCCAGTTTCTAATCTCTTTCTTTTTTGTCACCTTCTTGATCTATATAACCACCAAGATGTACATAGCTCTTTCCAATCTGTGACGATTTGGTCACATAACGCAACGAAATATGGGGTCAGTGTTACTAATTAGCAAGGATTATTATTTGTGATATTAAAAGTAAACATGATTTTACATTAACTTGTTTGTGTTTTGTTTGTATTATTCTGTTTGTGACATAATTTTTACGTCCAGTAGACGTTTTGTTTGAGGTAAGAATCATGTATTCTCACTTGCTTTATGTTTCATCCGCACATTAAATCTGTTCATTCAGATGTTCATCGTAACTTCTTACGTCGTCCTTATGGACTGTTGCCTAAATTAACTTGCTTGTATTTTTCACCATCTCTTTCTCTCTTGCTCGCTCTATTTCTCTCACTTGCTCTCTCTCTCCCTCTTTGTAAGTGTATGTGTGTGTGTGTATGTGTGTATGTGTGGAGTGACAATTAAATTAATAACTCTCAAGTGCAAACATATCATTATTGGTGAAGCTTGCTTCTTTAAAGTTTAGTTTAGTTTAGTTTAGTTTAGTTTAGTTTAGTTTAGTTAGTTTAGTTTAGTTTAGTTTAGTTTAGTTTAGTTTAGTTTAGTTTAGTTTAGCTTAGCTGAGCTTAGCTTAGCTTAGTTAAGTTAAGTTAAGTTAAGTTAAGTTAAGTTAATTTAAGTTTAGTCTAGTTTAGTTTCTTTTCGTTTAGTTTAGTTTAGTTAAGTTTAGTCTAGTTTAGTTTAGTTTAGTTTAGTTTAGTTTCAGTGCTCAGATCCCCTCCTCAGCACGTTTCCTAATATGAAGCACGCCCGCCACACATTAGCGAAAGCACTGAAGATGACTTCAGTCCCGATGCACGAACTCCGTAGAACCGGTGAGACATTGACACGAAACCTCGCTAGAGTTCTCTTACAACAACGGTGACCGGTGGCAACGGCTCTTCTCTACCCTGACCGTGGTCAGGGCTCTTCTCTACCATGACCGTGGTCAGGGCTCTTCTCTACCATGACCGTGGTCAGGGCTCTTCTCTACCATGACCGTGGTCAGGGCTCTTCTCTACCCTGACCGTGGTCAGGGCTCTTCTCTACCATGACCGTGGTCAGGGCTCTTCTCTACCATGACCGTGGTCAGGGCTCTTCTCTACCATGACCGTGGTCAGGGCTCGTCTCTACCCTGACCGTGGTCAGGGCTCTTCTCTACCATGACCGTGGTCAGGGCTCGTCTCTACCCTGACCGTGGTCAGGGCTCTTCTCTACCATGACCGTGGTCAGGGCTCTTCTCTACCATGACCGTGGTCAGGGCTCTTCTCTACCATGACCGTGGTCAGGGCTCTTCTCTACCATGACCGTGGTCAGGGCTCTTCTCTACCATGACCGTGGTCAGGGCTCTTCTCTACCATGACCGTGGTCAGGGCTCTTCTCTACCATGACCGTGGTCAGGGCTCGTCTCTACCCTGACCGTGGTCAGGGCTCGTCTCTACCCTGACCGTGGTCAGGGCTCTTCTCTACCATGACCGTGGTCAGGGCTCTTCTCTACCATGACCGTGGTCAGGGCTCTTCTCTACCATGACCGTGGTCAGGGCTCGTCTCTACCCTGACCGTGGTCAGGGCTCTTCTCTACCATGACCGTGGTCAGGGCTCGTCTCTACCCTGACCGTGGTCAGGGCTCGTCTCTACCCTGACCGTGGTCAGGGCTCGTCTCTACCCTGACCGTGGTCAGGGCTCTTCTCTACCATGACCGTGGTCAGGGCTCTTCTCTACCATGACCGTGGTCAGGGCTCTTCTCTACCATGACCGTGGTCAGGGCTCCGTTTGCATCCGGGCTTTTGTTTCAGGAAACCTTTCTTCACTCACAGTTTGCCACTGCATATTTGCAATTCCAAAGACACACGCATAAATGTGACAGCGCCCATTTTTTTTTGGTTGAAAGAACAATCATGAACATATACAACACACATACAAGACACATACAACACACATACAAGACACATACAACACACATATACATACGGAATTCATCTCACAAGACATGGGCTACACATTTCCAATGTTTTGAGGCTTCAGCAATCATATTCCTCTCAAACACACACACTCACACACATAAAAACAGTTAGTTCCAAACTTACATACACACACACTCACACACATAAAAACATTTAGTTCCAAACTTACAAACACACACATACTCACACACATAAAAACAGTTAGTTCCAAACTTACATACACACACACTCACACACATAAAAACAGTTAGTTCCAAACTTACACACACACACACTCACACACATAAAAACAGTTAGTTCCAAACTTACACACACACACACTCACACACATAAAAACAGTTAGTTCCAAACTTACATACACACACACTCACACACATAAAAACAGTTAGTTCCAAACTTACACACACACACACTCACACACATAAAAACAGTTAGTTCCAAACTTACACACACACACACTCACACACATGCAAACAGTTAGTTCCAAACTTACATACACACACACTCACACACATGCAAACAGTTAGTTCCAAACTTACACACACACTCACACACATGCAAACAGTTAGTTCCAAACTTACACACACACTCACACACATGCAAACAGTTAGTTCCAAACTTACACACACACACACTCACACACATGCAAACAGTTAGTTCCAAACTTACATACACACACACTCACACACATGCAAACAGTTAGTTCCAAACTTACACACACACTCACACACATGCAAACAGTTAGTTCCAAACTTACACACACACTCACACACATGCAAACAGTTAGTTCCAAACTTACACACACACTCACACACATGCAAACAGTTAGTTCCAAACTTACACACACACTCACTCACACACATGCAAACAGTTAGTTCCAAACTTACATACACACACACTCACACACATGCAAACAGTTAGTTCCAAACTTACACACACACTCACACACATGCAAACAGTTAGTTCCAAACTTACACACACACTCACACACATGCAAACAGTTAGTTCCAAACTTACACACACACTCACACACATGCAAACAGTTAGTTCCAAACTTACACACACACTCACACACATGCAAACAGTTAGTTCCAAACTTACACACACACTCACACACATGCAAACAGTTAGTTCCAAACTTACACACACACTCACACACATGCAAACAGTTAGTTCCAAACTTACACACACACACACACACATGCAAACAGTTAGTTCCAAACTCACACACACACACACACACATGCAAACAGTTAGTTCCAAACTTACACACACACTCACACACATGCAAACAGTTAGTTCCAAACTTACACACACACACACACACATGCAAACAGTTAGTTCCAAACTTACATACACACACACTCACACACATGCAAACAGTTAGTTCCAAACTTACACACACACACACACACATGCAAACAGTTAGTTCCAAACTTACATACACACACACACACATGCAAACAGTTAGTTCCAAACTTACACACACACACACACACATGCAAACAGTTAGTTCCAAACTTACACACACACACACACACATGCAAACAGTTAGTTCCAAACTTACATACACACACACACACATGCAAACAGTTAGTTCCAAACTTACACACACACACACACACATGCAAACAGTTAGTTCCAAACTTACACACACACTCACACACATGCAAACAGTTAGTTCCAAACTTACACACACACACACACACATGCAAACAGTTAGTTCCAAACTTACACACACACACACACACATGCAAACAGTTAGTTCCAAACTTACACACACACTCACACACATGCAAACAGTTAGTTCCAAACTTACACACACACTCACACACATGCAAACAGTTAGTTCCAAACTTACACACACACACACACACATGCAAACAGTTAGTTCCAAACTTACACACACACTCACACACATGCAAACAGTTAGTTCCAAACTTACACACACACACACACACATGCAAACAGTTAGTTCCAAACTTACACACACACACACACACATGCAAACAGTTAGTTCCAAACTTACACACACACTCACACACATGCAAACAGTTAGTTCCAAACTTACACACACACTCACACACATGCAAACAGTTAGTTCCAAACTTACACACACACTCACACACATGCAAACAGATAGTTCCAAACTTACACACACACTCACACACATGCAAACAGTTAGTTCCAAACTTACACACACACTCACACACATGCAAACAGTTAGTTCCAAACTTACACACACACTCACACACATGCAAACAGTTAGTTCCAAACTTACACACACACTCACACACATGCAAACAGTTAGTTCCAAACTTACACACACACTCACACACATGCAAACAGTTAGTTCCAAACTTACACACACACTCACACACATGCAAACAGTTAGTTCCAAACTTACACACACACTCACACACATGCAAACAGTTAGTTCCAAACTTACACACACACTCACACACATGCAAACAGTTAGTTCCAAACTTACACACACACTCACACACATGCAAACAGTTAGTTCCAAACTTACACACACACTCACACACATGCAAACAGTTAGTTCCAAACTTACACACACACTCACACACATGCAAACAGTTAGTTCCAAACTTACACACACACTCACACACATGCAAACAGTTAGTTCCAAACTTACACACACACTCACACACATGCAAACAGTTAGTTCCAAACTTACACACACACTCACACACCTGTAATTCCACCAACCTTGCTAGTAATGACCCCCCCATGGCTGCATGTCGCCCTGATTGTGCAAAGACTACCGTTGTTGATTAATCTATTCCGATTGCTTTGTTTGTCTTAAATGTATATTCTCGAGGAAAATGGAGTGAGGATGTGACTGTTGGAACTCTCTTTTTGATGGAAGTCGTTTGAAATCGTCGCCAGTGCAGTCGATTAGGGCTGCACCACATTCGACCTACTCAACAGAATTTTCCAACGCTCTTTGGTGGTATGATATGACATGCAGTGAAGCAGGTATGGGGAATTCCCAACTGCAATGAAGATGATTTCATGAAGAACAGAACAGAATCACATCTATATCTATACCTACACACACACACACACACACAATCACAGCTATAATTCGTTCACAAATTCGTGCCCACAGAGTTTATTAATTATCTCGGAAACTGTTTGATGAATTTCAATAAATTTTTTTTCATGAAATTTTATTTTTTCACCGACCTTAAGCCTGATTTTTTTCCCTGCTGTCAGGCATTTAGGAAAGATTTGTGTTTCTTTAGGGTATATAAAAATATGATTTTCTTGGTTGTCCTAATTTGTAGGAGTTTACAATATCCTCATTTGTTGTAATCAACATTGTCATTTAAAAGGCAAAATATCACGTGTTTATCCACACAATCCTAGCACTTGCTCGCACTTACTGAACGTGATTTTGAAAGACGCGCCACTTTTGTCATTTCTGATTTCTTGTTAAATAGGTCCAGAGGCGTATTTTGACAAACTATTTACTATTCTTGTACATTCCTATACATGTGATAATTTGTAAGCTATTGTGAAGTGACTACTAAATTTTTTTAAATCATGAAGAGTTTGAAGTGTAAATTCATCACTATACAAAAGCTAACTATTTTAATGTACAGGCACTTTTGTAATTACCTATTTCTATGACGAAGATATAAAATCAAATGAAAAATTGTGACCCTCTTCAATGTGATACGGATACGCCTTTGACTTGCCTTGTTAGAAAATTAACATAATTTACAGTAAAATCTAATGTTTAGAGCACGCGGTTTGATATTTTCCTAAAATTATATAACAAAAAAACGATTTGTGCAAAATTCAGACTAGCTTTGTACTGAAATGTTGTAAAATCGTAAGGTCGGTGAAAAATAAGATTTTCATGAAAAAGAATGACAGAAATTCATCAGTTTCTGATGATAAACTCTGTGGGCACAAATTGATGAAGGAACTATAATTAGCTACATATTCAATTCTAGGGGGCCTCGGTAGCCTGGTTGGGAAAACCACTCGACTGGGCTACCGACTTTCAGACAACCCGTGTTCGACTACCGCTGGAAGCCGCGTGAATTGTACTCGTAGTTGGAAAAGAAATACCCCCGCGGTCGACCCAGCCTCTGGGAGAAATGGGTACCAGGTTAGTACTCTGGGAAGGTGAGGAATGCCGCCTCGCATAGTGAGTTTCGATGCTTGAAGTGACACTATCCAGAAATCTTCGAACACTTCTTGATAGGCTGCCGAGCAGTCATGGGTGAAAACTCGCGTGCTAAGACACCGATTCAAGTCTCGTAATTTACCTTGACCTTTTACGTTCAATTCTAAATCTACCATTACTTCAACCGACGTACACAAATAATTCAACAATGAAAGATTGACTTTTAACCAAAGCCTCAAGCCAAAACTGAACGTATCTCGTGAACATAATTAAACGAACTCTCAAACAGACCAAACTCATCTCATTCATGAACTTCCAACAAAATTGCGAAATTGCCATGTAACGAAGTTAACACGCGAGCAAAGCTCATCACAGGAACAATAATATAAACAATCAACGAGCATTCCAGTGAGTTTCCCCCCGTCAGTTTGCTTTTCCACCTGGTTGTAAGAAATGTTGATATTCGCAAATAAATAATAACAAGTCTACTTGTTTCCGAGATTATTGATCATTCCATCGCAACAAATAAAGGGGATACTACTATTGCCCAAAAGTGTGATGGCAGTTTTATTTTTACTTCCCCATTATCTCCCCATGATCTTGTTTCTTAAGAGACATAACTAAGGGAGTTTATTCAAGGAAGCTGTGAACACAGGGGGAATAACTCTTGTGTATTTATATATGTTTCTGTTACAGTTCACTCGGCGGGTTGTCTCTGGGAGAAAGTTTGCTATTGTTCTGCGACTCCGATACAGCTGAGAGCTGTAGCAATCCAATGATTGTATCGCGAGCACTTTTAACCGTAACTTCTCATGTTTGATTACGTAATTTATCTAGCGTTCCCAGGTAAGATGCGCACATTACAAAACCTCTCAGGTTGAGTGCGCAATTCATTCAAGGTTGCGTGGCAGGTTACACAATTTGCACAAATGTATCTGGGAGGTAAATGAATTGACGCTGGCTGTCCTGGGAAATAATGGCATTTTTAATTTTCCTGGAAAATAATGGAATTGTCACTAACTGTCCTGTGACGTAACTGGATTTACGCTAACTATCCTGGGAAGTAAAGGGATTTACGATAACTGTCCTGGGAAGCAAAGGGATTTACACTAACGATTCTTGGAGGTAGAGGAGTTTACACTAATTATTCCGGGAGGTAATGGAAGTTACACTAACGATTTTGGGAGGTAATGGAAGTTACACTAACGATTTTGGGAGGTAATGGACGTTACACTAACGATTTTGTTTTTGAGTTATTTGCAGGTCATCATCATTGCACTCCGAACATGTCCATATGTGCTCAGATCCCATCCTCAGCAAGTCTCGAAGTGTCCAGCGACTGGCGACTCCAGTTCTGTGTTTGTTGACTAGTCTTCTTACACGCCCACTAAGTTTCTCGTTTCTGGCTGTGCCCATCTTAACTCCCATCTCTCTCATCCGATGGGGTGACGTGGATTCATGGTTGTCTAAGTCCTGTGCCCTTCCCACATTTCGGAGGACATTGATGATGTCATCCGATCCATTGGTTGACCGTTCTCAACGACAGCGCAGCTAGCCAACCTGTCCGCATACCCGAAAATCTACTGAAATCTATCTTTGTAGACATCTCAACAAGTCAGGTGTCACCGATTAACAAGAAAATCGTACTTATAGTCTCATAAGCCAACACATATGGCATAAGCCAACACATATGACATAAGCCAACACATATGGCATAAGCCAACATATATGACATAAGCCAACATATATGACATAAGCCAACATATATGACATAAGCCAACACATATGGCATAAGCCAACACATATGACATAAGCCAACACATATGGCATAAGCCAACATATATGGCATAAGCCAACACATATGGCATAAGCCAACATATATTATATATGTCAACGCTATACTTCGCGTTTATTGTGTAACTTGCAGCATGTGTGCATCATCGGCACGTCTGATAATTTTCTTCTTACCCAGTGCTAGTAGTTGCATTGTGTCGCTAATTACGGCACACCACTATACTTGCAACTGCATGCAGTAAACAGTACAACCTGTGGCTGCCCTGCTACCTTGCAGGTAAGCTCGGGAGAGTAAAAGGCTAAGGGAGGGTACCCCGAAGTAAAACAACCCCACTGCCTTGTGGGTGAGACTTTTTAGTCAAAGGCTAGCGGAACCAACCGTAAACAAACCGACGGAAGGCAACAGAAAACGACCGTCGTAATTTCTTTGTACAAGAGTGCTGCTTTACTGGACATCTTTTCTCGTGGCTGAATTTACCAATCCTGGACATTCAGATCCATCCACAGAACGAACAAGATGTATTTGCGGTACCTGGTCTTGTCTCTTTTCTCTTGCGCCTTTTGTCTTCTGAATTTGATATCAGCACTGTCTCGAAAGTTGCTGTGCCATTTTTTTATATTTTTGTTCTCCGTGTGCTACAATAGGGAGCCGCGATAGCTCAGTGGTTAGTGAACTGGACTACAAAGGACAAGGGGCAGGGTTCGATCCCAACCGACGGTACCGGCTTCACCCAGCCTTAAATGGGTACCGGATTTTTCTGGGAAAGTAAAGCGGCGCGGGCGTAATAACGACCACATTACCCCGAAAATCATGTGCCGAAGGTCTGTAAAATTTATGGTCACTAACACCATGTTCCCTATACGCCACTTGGCGCGACGGGGGTACTTTAGTTTACTATGTGCTACAATCTGCAGCCACATTTTCCCAGTTTCACTGATAGAAAATTCCCTCAAGGAAGCCCCGCAAACATCTTTACATCTCATCACTGGTCTGCCCTTTGGTTTCTTTCCGTCCTTAAGTTCGCCATACAACATTTGTTTGGGAATACGAATGTTTGCCATTCTTACATAAATATACTTGCATGGTTATCGTATTAGCACATCGTTATTTATTATGAGCCAATACCAGCTGGCAACCTTCATGACCGCTTGAAACTTTCCATTCCTGGAAACACATTACACGTCACAGCTATCTTGCTAGTGCCTTCTCTAACTACAACAATATATGGGTGTGGGCTCTAACCAAATGTGCTGCTCTGATTTTGATCTAACATTCGTCTTGTTCTAACATGTGATCTATCTACACTAGATGTTGACGTTGTGTCCTGCAACATATTGCCAGCCTTTCTGATGGACTCTTCTAACTGTTCTAACATGTGATCTATCTACACTAGATGTTGACGTTGTGTCCTGCAACATATTGCCAGCCTTTCTGATGGACTCTTGTAACTGTTCTAACATGTGATCTATCTACACTAGATGTTGACGTTGTGTCCTGCAACATATTGCCAGCCTTTCTGATGGACTCTTGTAACTGTTCTAACATGTGATCTATCTACACTAGATGTTGACGTTGTGTCCTGCAACATATTGCCAGCCTTTCTGATGGAGTCTTCTAACTGTTCTCTGCCTCTGCTCCGTGTCTGGTCTCGAACTGTCTGCCTCTTTAATGGTGTCTGTTTCTTTGATGGTGTCTGTTTCTTTGATGGTGTCTGTCTCTTTAATGGTGTCTGTTTCTTTGATGGTGTCTTCTCTTTGATGGTGTCTGTCTCTTTGATGGTGTCTGTCTCTTTCATGATGTCTGTCTCTTTGATGGTGTCTGTCTCTTTAATGGTGTCTGTCTCTTTGATGGTGTCTGTCTCTTTGATGGTGTCTTCTCTTTGATGGTGTCTGTCTCTTTGATGGTGTCTGTCTCTTTCATGGTGTCTGTCTCTTTGATGGTGTCTGCCTCTTTGATGGTGTCTTCTATTTGATGGTGTCTGTCTCTTTAATGGTGTCTGTCTCTTTGATGGAGTCTGTCTCTTTGATGGTGTCTGTCTCTTTGATGGTGTCTGTCTCTTTTATGGTGTCTGTCTCTTTGATGGTGTCTGTTTCTTTGACGGTGTCTGTCTCTTTGATAGTGTCTGTCTCTTTAATGGTGTCTGTCTCTTTGATGGTGTCTGTCTCTTTGATGGTGTCTTCTCTTTGATGGGGTCTGTCTCTTTGATGGTGTCTGTCTCTTTCATGGTGTCTGTCTCTTTGATGGTGTCTGCCTCTTTGATGGTGTCTTCTCTTTGATGGTGTCTGTCTCTTTAATGGTGTCTGTCTCTTTGATGGTGTCTGTCTCTTTGATGGTGTCTGTCTCTTTGATGGTGTCTGTTTCTTTGACGGTGTCTGTCTCTTTGATAGTGTCTGTCTCTTTGATGGTGTCTTCTCTTTGATGGTGTCTGTCTCTTTGATGATGTCTGTCTCTTTGATGGTGTCTGCCTCTTTGATGGTGTCTTCTCTTTGATTGTGTCTGCCTCTTTGATGGTGTATGTCTCTTTGATGGTGTCTTCTCTTTGATGGTGTCTGTTTCTTTGATGGTGTCTGTCTCTTTGATGGTGTCTGTCTCTTTGATGGTGTATGTTTCTTTGATGGTGTCTGTCTCTTTGATGGTGTCGTCTCTTTGATGGTGTCTTCTCTTTGATGGTGTCTGTCTCTTTGATGATGTCTGTCTCTTTGATGGTGTCTGCCTCTTTGATGGTGTCTGTCTCTTTGATGGTGTCTTCTCTTTGATGGTGTCCGCCTCTTTGATGGTGTCTTCTCTTTGATGGTGTCTGCCTCTTTGATGGTGTCTTTTCTTTGATGGTGTCTGCCTCTTTGATGATGTCTGTCTCTTTGATGGTGTCTTCTCTTTGATGATGTCTTTTCTTTGATGGTGTCTGTTTCTTTTATGGTGTCTGTCTCTTTGATGGTGTCTGTCTCTTTGATGGTGTCTGTCTCTTTGATGATGTCTGTCTCTTTGATGGTGTCTGTCTCTTTGATGGTGTCTGTCTCTTTGATGGTGTCTGTCTCTTTGATGGTGTCTGTCTCTTTGATGATGTCTGTCTCTTTGATGGTGTCTGTCTCTTTGATGGTGTCTTCTCTTTGATGGTGTCTGTCTCTTTGACGGTGTCTGTCTCTTTGATGATGTCTGTCTCTTTGATGGTGTCTGTCTCTTTGATGGTGTCTGTCTCTTTGATGGTGTCTGTCTCTTTGATGATGTCTGTCTCTTTGATGGTGTCTGTCTCTTTGATGGTGTCTTCTCTTTGATGGTGTCTGTCTCTTTGATGGTGTCTTCTCTTTGATGGTGTCTTCTCTTTGATGGTGTCTTCTCTTTGATGGTGTCTTCTCTTTGATGGTGTCTTCTCTTTGATGGTGTCTTCTCTTTGATGGTGTCTTCTCTTTGATGGTGTCTTCTCTTTGATGGTGTCTTCTCTTTGATGGTGTCTGTCTCTTTGATGGTGTCTACCTCTTACTTAGGGAGAGATGCAAGTGGACAAGAAGTACATGAGACACAAGTTTTAATATAATGATCACTCCTAGAGACACTAGTTTTAATATAATGATCACTCCTAGAGACACTAGTTTTAATATAATGATCACTCCTAGAGACACTAGTTTTAATATAATGATCACTCCCAGAGACACTAGATTTAATATAATGATCACTCCTAGAGACACTAGTTTTAATATAATGATCACTCCTAGAGACACTAGTTTTAATATAATGATCACTCCTAGAGACACTAGTTTTAATATAACGATCACTCCTAGAGACACTAGTTTTAATATAATGATCACTCCTAGAGACACTAGTTTTAATATAATGATCACTCCTAGAGACACTAGTTTTAATATAATGATCACTCCTAGAGACACTAGTTTTAATATAATGATCACTCCTAGAGACACTAGTTTTAATATAATGATCACTCCTAGAGACATTAGTTTTAATATAATGATCACTCCTAGAGACACTAGTTTTAATATAATGATCACTCCTAGAGACACTAGTTTTAATATAATGATCACTCCTAGAGACACTAGTTTTAATATAATGATCACTCCTAGAGACACTAGTTTTAATATAATGATCACTCCTAGAGACACAAGTTTTAATATAACGACCACTCCTAGAGACACACGTTTTAATATAACGACCACACCTAAAGACACATGTTTTTATATAATGACCACACCTAAAGACACATGTTTTTATATAATGACCACACCTAAAGACACATGTTTTTATATAATAACCACACCTAAAGACACATGTTTTTATATAATGACCACACCTAAAGACACAAGTTTTTATATAATGACCACACCTAAAGACACATGTTTTTATATAATAACCACACCTAAAGACACATGTTTTTATATAATGACCACACCTAAAGACACAAGTTTTTATATAATGACCACACCTAAAGACACATGTTTTTATATAATAACCACACCTAAAGACACATGTTTTTATATAATGACCACACCTAAAGACACATGTTTTTATATAATAACCACACCTAAAGACACATGTTTTTATATAATGACCACACCTAAAGACACATGTTTTTATATAATGACCACACCTAAAGACACAAGTTTTTATATAATGACCACACCTAAAGACACAAGTTTTTATATAATGACCACACCTAAAGACACAAGTTTTTATATAATGACCACACCTAAAGACACAAGTTTTTATATAATGACCACACCTAAAGACACATGTTTTTATATAATAACCACACCTAAAGACACATGTTTTTATATAATAACCACACCTAAAGACACATGTTTTTATATAATAACCACACCTAAAGACACATGTTTTTACATAATGACCACACCTAAAGACACATGTTTTTATATAATGACCACACCTAAAGACACATGTTTTTATATAATGACAACACCTAAAGACACATGTTTTTATATAATGACCACACCTAAAGACACATGTTTTTATATAATGACCACACCTAAAGACACATGTTTTTATATAATGACCACACCTAAAGACACATGTTTTTATATAATAACCACACCTAAAGACACATGTTTTTATATAACGACCACTCCTAAAGACACATGTTTTTATATAATGACCACACCTAGAGACACAAGTTTTTATATAATGACCACTCCTCGAGACACAAGTTTTTATATAATAACCACACCTAAAGACACATGTTTTTATATAATGACCACACCTAAAGACACATGTTTTTATATAATGACCACTACTAGAGACACAAGTTTTTATATAATGACCACTACTAGAGACACAAGTTTTTATATAATGACCACACCTAGAGACACAAGTTTTTATATAATGACCACACCTAGAGACACAAGTTTTTATATAATGACCACACCTAAAGACACAAGTTTTTATATAATGACCACACCTAGAGACACAAGTTTTTATATAATAACCACACCTAAAGACATATGTTTTTATATAATGACCACTCCTAGTGACACAAGTTTTTATGTAATGACCACTCCTATAGACATATGTTTTTATATAATGACCACTCCTATAGACATATGTTTTTATATAATGACCACTCCTAAAGACACATGTTTTTATATAATGACCACTCCAAGAGACACAAGTTAGTATATAATGACCACTCCTAAAGACACATGTTTTTATATAATGACCACTCCAAGAGACACAAGTTAGTATATAATGACCACTCCTAGAGACACAAGTTTTTATATAATGACCACTCCTAAAGACACATGTTTTTATATAATGACCACTCCAAGAGACACAAGTTTTTATATAATGACCACTCCAAGAGACACAAGTTAGTATATAATGACCACTCCTAGAGACACAAGTTAGTATATAATGACCACTCCTAAAGACACATGTTTTTATATAATGACCACTCCAAGAGACACAAGTTTTTATATAATGACCACTCCAAGAGACACAAGTTTTTATATAATGACCACTCCTAGAGACACAAGTTTTTATATAATGACCACACCTAGAGACACACGTTTTTATATAATGACCACTCCAAGAGACACAAGTTTTTATATAATGACCACTCCTAGAGACACACGTTTTTATATAATGACCACACCTAGAGACACAAGTTTTTATATAATGACCACTCCTCGAGACACAAGTTTTTATATAATGACCACTCCTAAAGACACATGTTTTTATATAATGACCACTCCAAGAGACACAAGTTTTTATATAATGACCACTCCTCGAGACACAAGTTTTTATATAATGACCACTCCTAAAGACACAAGTTTTTATATAATGACCACACCTAGAGACACAAGTTTTTATATAATGACCACACCTAGAGACACAAGTTTTTATATAATGACCACTCCTAAAGACACAAGTTTTTATATAATGACCACACCTAGAGACACAAGTTTTTATATAATGACCACTCCTCGAGACACAAGTTTTTATATAATGACCACACCTAGAGACACAAGTTTTTATATAATGACCACTCCTCGAGACACAAGTTTTTATATAATGACCACACCTAGAGACACAAGTTTTTATATAATGACCACACCTAGAGACACAAGTTTTTACATAATGACCACTCCTCGAGACACAAGTTTTTATATAATGACCACTCCTAGAGACACAAGTTTTTATATAATGACCACTCCAAGAGACACAAGTTTTTATATAATGACCACTCCTCGAGACACAAGTTTTTATATAATGACCACTCCTAGAGACACAAGTTTTTATATAATGACCACACCTAGAGACACAAGTTTTTATATAATGACCACACCTAGAGACACAAGTTTTTATATAATGACCACACCTAGAGACACAAGTTTTTATATAATGACCACTCCTAGAGACACAAGTTTTTATATAATGACCACTCCAAGAGACACAAGTTTTTATATAATGACCACTCCAAGAGACACAAGTTTTTATATAATGACCACTCCTAGAGACACATGTTTTTATATAATGACCACTCCTCGAGACACAAGTTTTTATATAATGACCACTCCTAGAGACACAAGTTTTTATATAATGACCACACCTAGAGACACAAGTTTTTATATAATGACCACTCCTAGAGACACATGTTTTTATATAATGACCACTCCTAGAGACACAAGTTTTTATATAATGACCACTCCTAGAGACACAAGTTTTTATATAATGACCACACCTAGAGACACAAGTTTTTATATAATGACCACTCCTAGAGACACAAGTTTTTATATAATGACCACTCCTAGAGACACAAGTTTTTATATAATGACCACTCCTAGAGACACATGTTTTTATATAATGACCACTCCTCGAGACACACGTTTTTATATAATGACCACTCCTCGAGACACAAGTTTTTATATAATGACCACTCCTAGAGACACAAGTTTTTATATAATGACCACACCTAGAGACACAAGTTTTTATATAATGACCACTCCTAGAGACACAAGTTTTTATATAATGACCACTCCAAGAGACACAAGTTTTTATATAATGACCACTCCTCGAGACACAAGTTTTTATATAATGACCACTCCTCGAGACACACGTTTTTATATAATGACCACTCCTCGAGACACAAGTTTTTATATAATGACCACTCCTCGAGACACACGTTTTTATATAATGACCACTCCTCGAGACACAAGTTTTTATATAATGACCACTCCTCGAGACACACGTTTTTATATAATGACCACTCCTCGAGACACAAGTTTTTATATAATGACCACTCCTCGAGACACACGTTTTTATATAATGACCACTCCTCGAGACACACGTTTTTATATAATGACCACTCCTCGAGACACAAGTTTTTATATAATGACCACTCCTCGAGACACAAGTTTTTATATAATGACCACTCCTCGAGACACAAGTTTTTATATAATGACCACTCCTCGAGACACAAGTTTTTATATAATGACCACTCCTCGAGACACACGTTTTTATATAATGACCACTCCTCGAGACACACGTTTTTATATAATGACCACTCCTCGAGACACACGTTTTTATATAATGACCACTCCTCGAGACACACGTTTTTATATAATGACCACTCCTCGAGACACAAGTTTTTATATAATGACCACTCCTCGAGACACAAGTTTTTATATAATGACCACTCCTCGAGACACACGTTTTTATATAATGACCACTCCTCGAGACACACGTTTTTATATAATGACCACTCCTCGAGACACAAGTTTTTATATAATGACCACTCCTCGAGACACAAGTTTTTATATAATGACCACTCCTCGAGACACAAGTTTTTATATAATGACCACTCCTCGAGACACAAGTTTTTATATAATGACCACTCCTCGAGACACAAGTTTTTATATAATGACCACTCCTCGAGACACACGTTTTTATATAATGACCACTCCTCGAGACACACGTTTTTATATAATGACCACTCCTCGAGACACAAGTTTTTATATAATGACCACTCCTCGAGACACAAGTTTTTATATAATGACCACTCCTCGAGACACAAGTTTTTATATAATGACCACTCCTCGAGACACAAGTTTTTATATAATGACCACTCCTCGAGACACACGTTTTTATATAATGACCACTCCTCGAGACACACGTTTTTATATAATGACCACTCCTCGAGACACACGTTTTTATATAATGACCACTCCTCGAGACACACGTTTTTATATAATGACCACTCCTCGAGACACAAGTTTTTATATAATGACCACTCCTCGAGACACAAGTTTTTATATAATGACCACTCCTCGAGACACACGTTTTTATATAATGACCACTCCTCGAGACACAAGTTTTTATATAATGACCACTCCTCGAGACACAAGTTTTTATATAATGACCACTCCTCGAGACACACGTTTTTATATAATGACCACTCCTCGAGACACACGTTTTTATATAATGACCACTCCTCGAGACACAAGTTTTTATATAATGACCACTCCTCGAGACACAAGTTTTTATATAATGACCACTCCTCGAGACACAAGTTTTTATATAATGACCACATCTAGGGACACAAGTTTTATTTAGTGACCACTCCTAGCCTCCCAGCTTTTGTAATTATTTATTTTTATTTCTACACCCACACGTTCCGATGGTCACTTCTTACAGACCTCGTTTACCTGTCTATCCGCCCACTCTGTCTGGTCATCTACCCTTAGCCACCGTGAACTAATCTTTAACAACTTTACTATTCCCCTACACTGTTACAGTATCCTTCTTCCAAGGAATGCTTTCAATAATTCGGGACATAGCAGACATCCCCTGTTTGACACCCACATCCGTCAGAAACCAATTACCTATAATTCCGTTCGCAAACACTGCGACCTTTGAGTGTTCATACAGCTGCTTGCCTATGTTCATTGTTTGCTCATTTATGTTATATTTGTTCATGTGTGTTCATGTTTGTTCTGGTTTGCACGGAGCGCTTCTTCCAAAACTCAGTCAAATACTTTATAAAACATTTATCCATTATTTATTATTTGAGCTGATACATTTTAAAGTAAGATATTACTAATTTAATATTTAAAAAAAGAACTTATATAACGCCAAGTTGCCCGTGTGAATGAAGAGGAATAAGATTGTAATATTTTATAATTAACCATCCACACATTTAGAAATGATGTGGTCAGTATCACGCCAAGCAGCAAGGTGGTCCCTGAAGGAGAAATGAAAAAAAAAATTTTTTAATGGTATGGTAAAAGTTTTACGCAATTAATGGACGACGCAAATTTGAACGACGTTTCGGTTCAATAGACCTTCAACTAAAACAAACAACACACATAGATATGTAAGTAAATAAAATTAGTCCTACAAATTCCCAGTTCCCTGAAGTTGAATCGATAGAAATAAGACACATTATTTCATATTTAAGAATTTCACCCTGGCCCAGCTGATAAGTAGGAGGTGAAATTAACTACTGTTACCTTTAGAATATAATTATAGGAATCAGAAAATTATTAAAACATGTTGAACGAATCAACTGAAAAATGTAGGGCGGAAGGTCTGACTCTAACATGTAGAATGAGAGGAATGACTCAGACATGTAGAACGAGAGGAATGATTATGACATGTAGAACGAGAGGAATGATTATGACATGTAGAACGAGAGGAAAGACTCAGACATGTAGAACGAGAGGAATGATTATGACATGTAGAACGAGAGGAATGACTCAGACATGTAGAACGAGAGGAATGATTATGACATGTAGAACGAGAGGAATGACTCAGACATGTAGAACGAGAGGAATGACTCAGACATGTAGAACGAGAGGAATGATTATGACATGTAGAACGAGAGGAATGACTCAGACATGTAGAACGAGAAGAATGACTCAGACATGTAGAACGAGAGGAATGACTCAGACATGTAGAACGAGAGGAAATATTATGACATGTAGAACGAAAGGGCTGGCTCTAACATATTAGACTAAAGCATTGACTCAGACATGTAGAACGAAAGAATTGACTCTTCTAATATGTAGAACGAGAGGACTGACTCTAACATATTAGACGAAAGAATTGACGCAGACATGTAGAATGAAAGGACTGACTCTAACATGTAGAACGAGAGGACTGACTCAAACATTTTGGACGAAAGGACTGACTCAAACATAAAGGTAAAGGTAAAGTACGAGACTTGAACCGGCGTCTTAGCACGCGAGTTTATACCCATATGTGCTCGGTCGCCTATCCAGAAATGTTCGGATATTTCTGTATAGTGTCGCCTCAAGCATCGAAACTCAGATGCGAAGCGACATTCCTCACCTTCCCAGGATAATACCCTGGTACCCATTTCTGCCAACGGCTGGGTCGACCGTGGGGGTATTTTTATTTTTTATTTTTACAACCACGAGTACAATTCACACTGCTCCCAGCGGGAATCGAACACGGGTTGTCCGAACGTCGCTAGTCTAGTCGGGTGGTTTTCCCAACTAGGCTACCGAGGCCCCCAAAAACTATATGACTCAAACATATAGAACGAAAGAACTGACTCAAACATATAGAGCGAAAGGACTGACTCAAACATATAGAACAAAAGAACTGACTCAGGCATGTAGAACGAAAGGGCTAACTTTAACATATTAGACGAAAGAACCGTCTCAAACATATAGAACAAAAGGACTGACTCAAACATATAGAACGAAAGGACTGACTCAAACATCTAGAACGAAAGGACTGACTCAAACATCTAAAACGAAAGGACTGACTCAAACATCTAGAACGAAAGGACTGACTCAAACATCTAGAAAAGATACACCGAATTTAACTTACCTTCGTCATGTTCCCCTACATAACTTCCCATGTCTAAAGCGATTGAAACCCCCACAGACATGATCACCTACGCCAGCAGGTACGGTACCTCTTGATGACGATGATACGAAAAACGATGACGCTTGGCTGTTATCATTATCAACTTGGTGAAAGTGTGAAAGGAAATATAATTCTCGCTTTAATTATGTTGTATGCACTTTGAACTATGTTTCAGGTAAAGCCATCTGATGGCCAATACGATATCTCCCACGTTGATTCAGCTGTAGATACGCCACAGTCGTGTATCTACAACGATGTTTATGTTCTCCCTAAAGTGCGTGTGAATTATATGCGTTATTTGTTTGCATATCTTTATGTTTGATTTAGTTTATTCTTCATGCATGATTTCATCAGCTGTTTTTGTTGCTTACATGATTTCGTTGGCTTCCCTGATTATATGACATCGTTACCTTTCTTTCTTATATGACATCGTTACCTTTCTTTCTTATATGACATCGTTACCTTTCTTTCTTATATGACATCGTTACCTTTCTTTCTTATATGACATCGTTAACTTTCTTTCTTATATGACATCATTAACTTCCTGACTTATATGACATCATTAACTTCCTGACTTATATGACATCGTTCACTTCCTTGCTTATATGACATCGTTAAATTTCTTACTTATATGACATCATTTACTTCCTGACTTATATGACATCGTTAACTTCCTTCCTTATATGACATCGTTAACTTTCTTACTTATATGAATGACATCGTTAACTTTCTTTCTTATATGACATCGTTAACTTCCTTGCTTATATGGCATCGTTAACTTCCTTGCTTATATGGGATCGTTAACTTTCTTGCTTATATGACATCGTTAACTTCCTTGCTTATATAACATCGTTAACTTCCTTGCTTATATGACATCATTAACTTCCTTGCTTATTTGGCATCATTAACTTCCTTGCTTATATGGCATCATTAACTTCCTTGCTTATATGGGATCGTTAACTTTCTTGCTTATATAACAACGTTAACTTCCTTGCTTATATGGCATCATTAACTTCCTTGCTTATATGGGATCGTTAACTTCCTTGCTTATATGGCATCATTAACTTCCTTGCTTATATGGCATCATTAACTTCCTTGCTTATATGGGATCGTTAACTTTCTTCCTTATATAACATCGTTAACTTCATTGCTTATATGGGATCGTTACCTTCCTTGCTTATATGGGATCGTTAACTTTCTTCCTTATATAACATCGTTAACTTCATTGCTTATATGGGATCGTTAACTTTCTTCCTTATATAACATCGTTAACTTCATTGCTTATATGGGATCGTTAACTTCATTGCTTATATGGGATCGTTAACTTCCTTGCTTATATGGCATCATTAACTTCCTTGCTTATATGGCATCGTTAACTTCCTTGCTTATATGGGATCGTTAACTTCCTTGCTTATATGGCATCGTTAACTTCCTTTGCTTATATGGGATCGTTAACTTCCTTGCTTATATGGCATCGTTAACTTCCTTTGCTTATATGGGATCGTTAACTTTCTTCCTTATATAACATCGTTAACTTCATTGCTTATATGGGATCGTTAACTTCCTTGCTTATATGGCATCATTAACTTCCTTGCTTATATGGCATCGTTAACTTCCTTGCTTATATGGGATCGTTAACTTCCTTGCTTATATGGCATCGTTAACTTCCTTTGCTTATATGGGATCGTTAACTTCCTTGCTTATGTAACATCGTTAACTTCCTTCCTTATATGGCATCGTTAACTTCCTTGCTTATATGGCATCGTTAACTTTCTTCCTTATATAACATCGTTAACTTCCTTGCTTATATAACATCGTTAAGTTCCTTGCTTATATGACATCGTTAACTTTCTTCCTTATATGAATGACATCGTTAACTTCCTTGCTTATATAACATCATTAACTTCATTGCTTATATAACATCGTTAACTTCCTTGCTTATATAACATCGTTAACTTCCTTGCTTATATGGCATCGTTAACTTCCTTGCTTATATAACATCGTTAACTTCCTTGCTTATATAACATCGTTAACTTCCTTTCTTATATGGCATCGTTAATTTCCTTGCTTATATAACATCATTAACTTCATTGCTTATATAACATCGTTAACTTCCTTGCTTATATAACATCGTTAACTTCCTTGCTTATATGGCATCGTTAACTTCCTTGCTTATATAACATCGTTAACTTCCTTGCTTATATAACATCGTTAACTTCCTTTCTTATATGGCATCGTTAATTTCCTTGCTTATATACCATCGTTAACTTCCTTGCTTATATAACATCGTTAACGTCCTTGCTTATATAATTTCGTTAACTTCCTTGCTTATATGGCATCGTTAACTTTCTTCCTTATATAACATCTTTAACTTTCTTCCTTATATAACATCGTTAACTTCCTTGCTTATATAACATCGTTAACTTCCTTGCTCATATAACATCGTTAACTTCCTTGCTTATATGGCATCGTTAACTTTCTTCCTTATATGGCATCATTAACTTCCTTGCTTATATAACATCGTTAACTTCTTTGCTTATATGGCATTGTTAACTTTCTTCCTTATATGGCTTCGTTAACTTCCTTGTTTATATAACATCGTTAACTTCCTTGCTTATATGGCATCGTTAACGTGCTTCCTTATATGACATCGTTAACTTTCTTCCTTATATGACATCGTTAACGTTCTTCCTTATATGACATCGTTAACGTGCTTCCTTATATGACATCGTTAACTTTCTTCCTTATATGACATCGTTAACGTGCTTCCTTATATGACATCGTTAACTTTCTTCCTTATATGACATCGTTAACTTTCTTCCTTATATGACATCGTTAACGTGCTTCCTTATATGACATCGTTAACTTTCTTCCTTATATGACATCGTTAACGTGCTTCCTTATATGACATCGTTAACTTTCTTCATTATATGACATCGTTAATGTGCTTCCTTATATGACATCGTTAACTTTCTTCCTTATATGACATCGTTAACGTTCTTCCTTATATGACATTATTAACTTTCTTCCCTATATGACATCGTTAACTTTCTTCCTTATATGACATCGTTAACGTTCTTCCTTATATGACATCGTTAACTTTCTTCCTTATATGACATCGTTAACTTTCTTCCTTATATGACATCGTTAACTTTCTTCCTTATATGACATTATTAACTTTCTTTCTTATATGACATCGTTAACTTTCTTCCTTATATGACATTATTAACTTTCTTCCCTATATGACATCGTTAACTTTCTTCCTTATATGACATCGTTAACGTTCTTCCTTATATGACATCGTTAACTTTCTTCCTTATATGACATCGTTAACTTTCTTCCTTATATGACATCGTTAACTTTCTTCCCTAAATGACATCGTTAACGTTCTTCCTTATATAACATCGTTAACTTTCTTCCTATATGACATCGTTAACTTCCTTGTTTACATGACTTCTTTAGCTTCTCTTCTTACATGAATTCGGTAGCTTCTCTGCTTACATGACTTCGTTCGCTTCTCTGCTTACATGACTTTGTTAGGTTCTCTGCTTACATGACTTCGTTAGCTTCTCTGCTTACATGACTTCGTTAACTTCTCTGCTTACATGACTTCGTTAGCTTCTCTGCTTACATGACTTCGTTAGCTTCTCTGCTTACATGACTTCGTTAGCTTCTCTGCTTACATGACTTCGTTAGCTTCTCTGCTTACATGACTTCGTTAGCTTCTCTGCTTACATGACTTCGTTAGCTTCTCTGCTTACATGACTTCGTTAGCTTCTCTGCTTACATGACTTCGTTAGCTTCTCTGCTTACATGACTTCGTTAGGTTCTCTGCTTACAAGACTTCGTTAGCTTCTCTGCTTACATGACTTCGTTAGCTCCTCTGCTTTCGTGCTAACATGACTTCCTTATATTTCTTGCTTACATGACTTCCTTATATTTCTTGCTTACATGACTTCCTTATATTTCTTGTTTACGTGACTTCCTTATATTTCTTGTTTACGTGACTTCCTTATATTTCTTGCTGACATGACTTCCTTATATTTCTTGCTTACATGACTTCCTTATATTTCTTGCTGACATGACTTCCTTATATTTCTTGCTTACATGACTTCCTTATATTTCTTGTTTACATGACTTCCTTATATTTCTTGCTGACATGACTTCCTTATATTTCTTGTTTACGTGACTTCCTTATATTTCTTGCTGACATGACTTCCTTATATTTCTTGCTTACATGACTTCCTTATATTTCTTGTTTACATGACTTCCTTATATTTCTTGCTGACATGACTTCCTTATATTTCTTGTTTACATGACTTCCTTATATTTCTTGCTGACATGACTTCCTTATATTTCTTGCTTACATGACTTCCTTATATTTCTTGCTTACATGACTTCCTTATATTTCTTGCTTACATGTATGTTTGTTGTTTGTTCGATGTTAACCTCCAGGGAAGACTCTCTAGGCCTGTGAGCATTTTCAGGGACTTTAACTTTCATGAACACCTATTTTGTTCTCAGTACACACACTAGCATTCTGCCCTCACAGCTGAGAGTGTCCTAAGTCTGAGCCGGTGTCTCTCGCAATTCTGGCAGATATTCTTCAACTTCAGAGATATTCATATTTTTTATTGTCGTCAAGAGAATGAAGTTTTCTTTAAATTCTTTTTCTAATAATTTTTACCGGAAACGTCCATGCCGTCTACTTTCTTGGATTTGTAATTCCCGTGGGTTCTTTATCGTGCCAGGTCAACTCCTGTTTTTAGTTGCTATCCGAAAGGACTAGGCACAAACTTTCATTGCTAAAAGGCCGGCGAGGAGTCCATGGATTAGAAGACAAAATGTTCACCGACCTTTCTCCGTTGTCCTTTTCTGAACCCTTGAACATACTAAATGTAGATAATTAATGACAAAACCTAGCTGAAGCTGCAGTCAAAGTGCTGGCGATGCAATGCTTTTCTTTGCTACAGATAATTAATGACAAAACCTAGCTGAAGCTGCAGTCAAAGTGCTGGCGATGCAATGCTTTTCTTTGCTACAGATAATTAATGACAAAACCTAGCTGAAGCTGCAGTCAAAGTGCTGGCGATGCAATGCTTTTCTTTGCTACAGATAATTAATGACAAAACCTAGCTGAAGCTGCAGTCAAAGTGCTGGCGATGCAATGCTTTTCTTTGCTACAGATAATTAATGACAAAACCTAGCTGAAGCTGCAGTCAAAGTGCTGGCGATGCAATGCTTTTCTTTGCTACAGATAATTAATGACAAAACCTAGCTGAAGCTGCAGTCAAAGTGCTGGCGATGCAATGCTTTTCTATGCTACAGTTAATTAATGACAAAACCTAGCTGAAGCTGCAGTCAAAGTGCTGGCGATGCAATGCTTTTCTTTGCTACAGATAATTAATGACAAAACCTAGCTGAAGCTGCAGTCAAAGTGCTGGCGATGCTTTTCTTTGCTACAGATTTCAATTATGTCAGAGTCGCAGAACGATAACAAACGTTCACAATGAGATAACTCCACAGAGAGCCAGCTAATAGAAACATACACCAGAATTATTCCCGTTATCCTCACAGAGAGCCAGCTGATAGAAACATACACCAGAATTATTCCCGTTATCCTCACAGAGAGCCAGCTAATAGAAACATACACCAGAATTATTCCCGTTATCCTCACAGAGAGCTAGCTAATAGAAACATACACCAGAATTATTCCCGTTATCCTCACAGAGAGCCAGCTAATAGAAACATACACCAGAATTATTCCCGTTATCCTCACAGAGAGCCAGCTAATAGAAACATACACCAGAATTATTCCCGTTATCCTCACAGAGAGCCAGCTAATAGAAACATACACCAGAATTATTCCCGCTATCCTCACAGGGAGCCAGCTAATAGAAACATACACCAGAATTATTCCCGTTATCCTCACAGAGAGCCAGCTAATAGAAACATACACCAGAATTATTCCCGTTATCCTCACAGAGAGCCAGCTAATAGAAACATACACCAGAATTATTCCCGTTATCCTCACAGAGAGCTAGCTAATAGAAACATACACCAGAATTATTCCCGTTATCCTCACAGAGAGCCAGCTAATAGAAACATACACCAGAATTATTCCCGCTATCCTCACAGAGAGCCAGCTAATAGAAACATACACCAGAATTATTCCCGTTATCCTCACAGAGAGCCAGCTAATAGAAACATACACCAGAATTATTCCCGTTATCCTCACAGAGAGCCAGCTAATAGAAACATACACCAGAATTATTCCCGTTATCCTCACAGAGAGCCAGCTAATAGAAACATACACCAGAATTATTCCCGTTATCCTCACAGAGAGCCAGCTAATAGAAACATACACCAGAATTATTCCCGTTATCCTCACAGAGAGCCAGCTAATAGAAACATACACCAGAATTATTCCCGTTATCCTCACAGAGAGCCAGCTAATAGAAACATACACCAGAATTATTCCCGTTATCCTCACAGAGAGCCAGCTAATAGAAACATACACCAGAATTATTCCCGTTATCCTCACAGAGAGCCAGCTAATAGAAACATACACCAGAATTATTCCCGTTATCCTCACAGAGAGCCAGCTAATAGAAACATACACCAGAATTATTCCCGTTATCCTCACAGAGAGCCAGCTAATAGAAACATACACCAGAATTATTCCCGTTATCCTCACAGAGAGCCAGCTAATAGAAACATACACCAGAATTATTCCCGTTATCCTCACAGAGAGCCAGCTAATAGAAACATACACCAGAATTATTCCCGTTATCCTCACAGAGAGCCAGCTAATAGAAACATACACCAGAATTATTCCCGTTATCCTCACAGAGAGCCAGCTAATAGAAAAATACACCAGAATTATTCCCGTTATCCTCACAGAGAGCCAGCTAATAGAAACATACACCAGAATTATTCCCGTTATCCTCACAGAGAGCCAGCTAATAGAAACATACACCAGAATTATTCCCGTTATCCTCACAGAGAGCCAGCTAATAGAAACATACACCAGAATTATTCCCGTTATCCTCACAGAGAGCCAGCTAATAGAAACATACACCAGAATTATTCCCGTTATCCTCACAGAGAGCCAGCTAATAGAAACATACACCAGAATTATTCCCGTTATCCTCACAGAGAGCCAGCTAATAGAAACATACACCAGAATTATTCCCGTTATCCTCACAGAGAGCCAGCTAATAGAAACATACACCAGAATTATTCCCGTTATCCTCACAGAGAGCCAGCTAATAGAAACATACACCAGAATTATTCCCGTTATCCTCACAGAGAGCCAGCTAATAGAAACATACACCAGAATTATTCCCGTTATCCTCACAGAGAGCCAGCTAATAGAAACATACACCAGAATTATTCCCGTTATCCTCACAGAGAGCCAGCTAATAGAAACATACACCAGAATTATTCCCGTTATCCTCACAGAGAAGCAGCTAATAGAAACATACACCAGAATTATTCCCGTTATCCTCACAGAGAGCCAGCTAATAGAAACATACACCAGAATTATTCCCGTTATCCTCACAGAGAGCCAGCTAATAGAAACATACACCAGAATTATTCCCGTTATCCTCACAGAGAGCCAGCTAATAGAAACATACACCAGAATTATTCCCGTTATCCTCACAGAGAGCCAGCTAATAGAAACATACACCAGAATTATTCCCGTTATCCTCACAGAGAGCCAGCTAATAGAAACATACACCAGAATTATTCCCGTTATCCTCACAGAGAAGCAGCTAATAGAAACATACACCAGAATTATTCCCGCTATCCTCACAGAGAGCCAGCTAATAGAAACATACACCAGAATTATTCCCGTTATCCTCACAGAGAGCCAGCTAATAGAAACATACACCAGAATTATTCCCGTTATCCTCACAGAGAGCCAGCTAATAGAAACATACACCAGAATTATTCCCGTTATCCTCACAGAGAGCCAGCTAATAGAAACATACACCAGAATTATTCCCGTTATCCTCACAGAGAGCTAGCTAATAGAAACATACACCAGAATTATTCCCGTTATCCTCACAGAGAGCCAGCTAATAGAAACATACACCAGAATTATTCCCGTTATCCTCACAGAGAGCCAGCTAATAGAAACATACACCAGAATTATTCCCGTTATCCTCACAGCTTCATTAACTCCTTTTGTTATGTTTCTAATTCTCATGAGACAAGACTGCGGACGGATCTTTTCTAATTCTCATGAGACAAGACTGCGGACGGATCTTTTCTAATTCTCATGAGACAAGACTGCGGACGGATCTTTTCTAATTCTCATGAGACAAGACTGCGGACGGATCTTTTCTAATTCTCATGAGACAAGACTGCGGACGGATCTTTTCTAATTCTCATGAGACAAGACTGCGGACGGATCTTTTCTAATTCTCATGAGACAAGACTGCGGACGGATCTTTTCTAATTCTCATGAGACAAGACTGCGGACGGATCTTTTCTAATTCTCATGAGACAAGACTGCGGACGGATCTTTTCTAATTCTCATGAGACAAGACTGCGGACGGATCTTTTCGAGGAAGTTGGTGGTCCCGGCCACATAAACAATATGTCTGTGCTCATTGATAACACCGGGTATTAACATCCCCCATATATATTATAAGAAAGGGAAGGAGTTATCTAATTGACTATTCCCTTACTTAAGTCCTCCATCTTTGAATCAATAAAATAGCATATGAAGCCCTCGGCCACTTCTGAAAATAAAAATAGCTCTATAGCACAAAATATCGACGTTGTTATCGTCTTTTATTTGGTCGTAAACTTTTATGTTTGAAGATGAGATGATCATACACCGCGTCGCTGATATTACCTCACTTAGACTTCAAGATCATGTACTCATTTCTAGGGTTGGATCGACCGCTTGTTGCCAGTTGTCAAGCTTGTGAAACCATCAAGGAACTCAAACGTTGTCGCTACAGCTTCAGGTTATTCGTATGTGATTCTCCAGTAGAAAATATTATTGGCTTTGAAGCTAACTACATCCACTAGCAGACAAGCATTCACTTAGAAACCTCCGAGAAAGAGAAAACAGACCTAGAAACACACATTACATACATTGCCACATAGACTAGAAAAAAGGAGGGAAATTATTGGAGAGCACTTGTTTTCATGTTCTATAACCCAAAAAGGTGAGTCAATTTTTGACAAAACTAGAAAAGACTACGATTCTCAACACACATCTACATATCGATACTAACTCTAATTTGTTGACCATCAATCCATGTCACTCCTTCAGATAAAAGAGATGAAAGTAAAGATGCGTACATCCAGAAATGAGAGGATTAGTGGGCATATAAAAGGACTTATCAACCAACACAGAACTGGAGTCGTCAGTCCCTGGACGCTGTTGGACATGCGGTGTAGGGGATCTGAGCACCTATGGACATGTCCGGAGTGCAAAGATGATAACACACACATAACTCAATAATACATTAGTTGAAATTACATGTAACTGATATTTTCTTGCACGTCGCTGCCTTTACAACTGTCCCAAAGCGACTTCTTCTACATAGCTTACCTTGTAAGTACTTCAATCTTAGTATTTTCTAAACAACATTTTCCTGCTGAGCAAACGATAAATGCGTGAGCATAAAATAAACTTATTGTGTATATAATACAGATGGTATCTAGCACATGTTTAAGCACTTTATATGCTTGTTTTATTAATAGCTTCCATTCGTGAGCCCAGAACTCGTTCGTAGTCTCGGAAAAAGATCTAAACAATCCAATATACACTTTTAATTTTGCATCCACTCTTGACAGGCTATTGCACTACCACAAGGCATAAAACACGTGGCAGCTCATCAATGGTTAAGTGGAGGCAGGAACGCGAACTCTGTGTCCGATGAGCTCATGACAAGACTTATTCAGCGTTATTTCCCATTGTTAATGTCACGTAGTTTATTATTATTGTATAATTTGCTTATCGTATTTGTTCATTTTGTGAAGAGATTTATAAAAACTGAAAGATAATTGAATGAATGAGCTAAGCAATCTGGCAGTCAAAAAATAGCACTTCATGATCATAAACATCATCATTATCATCATCAAGTGTCATGCCGGTTGGCATATGAATTCTCTTTCCACATTACTCGATCCACCTTGCATGCCATAATTTCAGTTGGTCATCTTTATTTACGCTATTTGGATAAGGTGTTCAATATTGTTTCTCTATGTTGTCCTCTGCTCTTCTGTCCATTCTTTCTGCCTACTGTTGTAGTATTCTCAATGCCTTCTTTTGGCATCACATGCCCAATAAATGTAGATTGTCTCTTCCTTATGATTTTGATAACATTTCTTGTTTCTCCAGCTCGTTTTAAACTTTCTTCATTGGTGTTGTTTGTTTTCCATGGAATTCATGGCATTCTTCTGATAAACCACATCTCAGCTGTCTCTAATGTTGTCTTACTTATCGTCCATGCCTCGCTTCCATATAGTAGCACAGGTTCGATGTCGCGACCTTTACAATACTGTAACAACACTGTGCAACATTAGGAATACAAAAGAATGTATTTTACAAAAACGTCCATTGATAAAGAGTAGATACGCAGAATACTTGCTATTGTTTGAGCATGTTTGTGTTTGTGTGAGTGTGTGTTTGTGTGAGTGTGTGTTTGTGTGAGTGTGTGTTTGTGTGAGTGCTGCAACTTCAACACTCATTCCTTCACTTACAGTCCCGCTACTCTCTTCATCTCACAAAGAATGTGAGCTTCACCGAGTAGAACCCGCACGAGATAGTTCAGCTAAACAAACGGACTACTCGGGGCAGTCAAATGATCAAAACTTCATGTATCACTCTCATTTTCTTTTTAATCGATCGCTCTCTCTCTCATCTCTTCCCTTCTTCCTTTTCTGTATTTCTCTCTCTATCTATTTTTTCTCCTCTCTACTTTCTTTTCTATTTCTGCCTCCTCTCTACTCTATCTCAGTTTTACCCTTCTTCCTCCTATCTCTCTTTTAATTTCTTAATCCTCTCTCTTTTCATTTTTTACTTCTCTCTTTTCTCTCTCTCTCTATTACAATTTTTTTACTTCTCTCTCTACTCTCTCTTTCCCCCTTCTTCCTCTCTCTGTACCCTCTGTTGCTTTCTCTCTGCTCTCTCTGCTCTCTCTGCGCTCTCTGCTCTCTCTGCTCTCTCTGCTCTCTCTGCTCTCTCTGCTCTCTGCTCTCTCTGCTCTCTCTGTGCTCTCTGCTCTCTCTCTCTCTTTCTCTCTCTCACTACTCTGATTGAATATACCTCCCTGATTTGAGTTTTGACCTCTCATGATATGTGGGACGATAGCACATTAAGCTTCTGAAGTTTTCTATTAACTTCTTTCCTTCGTGTGCCTTGTTTTCTTGAGTGTTTTCGCTATCCAGTTCTTAATATCACTTCATCCCTTCCTTTGTATCCCTTTCTCACTGTTTCCAATACTGTGGTTGTAGTCAGGCCGTTATATCTCATGCCATGCTTGTACCAACATTTAAAAATACCAAAACTTAAGGACTCAGTCTCAGTAGAAAAAAGACAGAAGTGATGGTGGCAACAAATAAAACGGCATCACTGCAATGCACAATAAAGTCATGTGGAACAATATTAAAACAGTTCAATGAATTTAAATATATGGGAACAATGTTAACCTCAGATGGAAGATGTACAACAGAGGTGAGATGGTAGATAAACAACAGAGGTGAGATGGTAGATGTACAACAGAGGTGAGATGCTAGATGTACAACAGAGGTGAGATGGTAGATGTACAACAGAGGTGAGATGGTAGATGTACAACAGAGGTGAGATGGTAGATGTACAACAGAGGTGAGATGGTAGATGTACAACAGAGGTGAGATGCAGAATGGCTCAGGCAAAAGCAGCTTTAAAAAAATAAGAAGAAACATACTGTGCAATCCATACTTACAAAAAAAAACACAAGAAAAATAGTTCTTAAGTGTTATGTAGAACCAGTCTAGATATATGGATGTGTATCATGGACAATAGAATAACAGACACGAACATCACTTGAGGCTGTAGACTTGTGGCTTTACAGAAAACATTGAGAATACCATTGACAGGTAAGAAGAGTAATGAAAACGTTCTGAAAGAGGCCAAAGTAAAAAGAGAGCTAATTTCCAATATTAGGAAGAAACAATCATCATTTTTGGCCATGTAATGAGAAGAGAACAGATAGAATATATTGTAACAACTGGGGAAATTGAAGGATAAAGAGATAGAGCGAACAAAGAGAAAAGATACCAGACAGAGTAAGAAAATGGCGTGGCAGAAGGTCAACAACAGAAATTATAAATAACTGTCGAGAAAGATGTTGTTGAGAGACATGATCACCTACGCCAGCAGGCATGGTACTTGATGATGATGATATTACTCGTCGATCGCGCGGTCTTTATTTATTTGTGTGATCATTTCAATCAAAGGTCACTTAGAGGTCATTCTACAGACGTAATCCCGATTGTTAATAAAGCTGTGGCCTCGCACTCTGCATAGACTGTGATTTAAATGTGGTACAAACAATAATTGCATTAATAAAAAAGACAAGAGATCTGTTGTCCGTGTTCTATGATGGGTAGAGATTAGTTGTCAGTGTTCTATGATGGGTAGAGATTTGTTGTCAGTGTTCTATGATGGGTAGAGATTTGTTGTCAGTGTTCTATGATGGGTAGAGATCTGTTGTCCGTGTTCTATGATGGATGGAGATTTGTTGTCAGTGTTCTATGATGGGTAGAGATTTGTTGTCAGTGTTCTATGATGGGTAGAGATTAGTTGTCAGTGTTCTATGATGGATAGAGATTAGTTGTCAGTGTTCTATGATGGGTAGAGATTAGTTGTCAGTGTTCTATGATGGGTAGAGATTAGTTGTCAGTGTTCTATGATGGGTAGAGATTTGTTGTCAGTGTTCTATGATGGGTAGAGATTTGTTGTCAGTGTTCTATGATGGGTAGAGATTAGTTGTCAGTGTTCTATGATGGGTAGAGATTAGTTGTCAGTGTTCTATGATGGGTAGAGATTTGTTGTCAGTGTTCTATGATGGGTAGAGATTTGTTGTCAGTGTTCTATGATGGGTAGAGATTTGTTGTCAGTGTTCTATGATGGGTAGAGATTAGTTGTCAGTGTTCTATGATGGGTGAAGATTTGTTGTCAGTGTTCTATGATGGGTAGAGATTTGTTGTCAGTGTTCTATGATGGGTAGAGATTTGTTGTCAGTGTTCTTTGATGGGTAGAGATTAGTTGTCAGTGTTCTATGATGGGTAGAGATTAGTTGTCAGTGTTCTATGATGGGTAGAGATTTGTTGTCAGTGTTCTATGATGGGTAGAGATTTGTTGTCAGTGTTCTATGATGGGTAGAGATTTGTTGTCAGTGTTCTATGATGGATGAAGATTTGTTGTCAGTGTTCTATGATGGATGGAGATTTGTTGTCAGTGTTCTATGATCGGTAGAGATTTGTTGTCAGTGCCTTATGATGGGTGAAGATTTGTTGTCAGTGTTCTATGATGGGTAGAGATCTGTTGTCAGTGTTCTATGATCGGTGGAGATTTGTTGTCAGTGCCTTATGATGGGTGAAGATTTGTTGTCAGTGTTCTATGATCGGTAGAGATTTGTTGTCAGTGTTCTATGATGGGTGAAGATTTGTTGTCAGTGTTCTATGATGGGTAGAGATTTGTTGTCAGTGTTCTATGATCGGTAGAGATTTGTTGTCAGTGCCTTATGATGGGTGAAGATTTGTTGTCAGTGTTCTATGATCGGTAGAGATTTGTTGTCAGTGTTCTATGATGGGTGAAGATTTGTTGTCAGTGTTCTATGATGGGTAGAGATTTGTTGTCAGTGTTCTATGATCGGTAGAGATTTGTTGTCAGTGCCTTATGATGGGTAAAGATTTGTTGTCAGTGCCTTATGATGGGTAAAGATTTGTTGTCAGTGCCTTATGATGGGTGAAGATTTGTTGTCAGTGTTCTATGATGAGTGGAAATCTGTTGTCAGAGCCCTCTGATGAGTGAAGATCTGTTGTCAGTGCCCTATGATGAGTAGAGATCTGTTGTCAGAGCCCTATGATGGGTTTAAGATTTGTTGTCAGTGCCCTATGATGGGTAGAGATCTGTTGTCAGTGCCTTATGAATAGTGGAGATCTGTTGTCAGTGCCATAGGATGGGTGAAGATTTGTTGTCAGTGCCCTATGATGGGTAGAGATCTGTTGTCAGTACCCTATGATGGGTAGAGATCTGTTGTCAGTACCCTATGATGAGTGGAGAACTGTTGTCAGTGCCTTATGATGGGTAGAGATCTGTCCTATGATGGGTAGAGATCTGTTGTTAGTGTCCTATGATGGGTAGAGATCTGTTGTCAGTGCCCTATGATGGGTAGAGATCTGTTATTGGTGCCCGATGATGGGTAGAGATCTGTTGTTAGTGCCCTATGATGGGTAGAGATATGTTGTCAGTGCCTTATTATGGGTTGAGATATGTTGTCAGTGCCCTATGATGGGCAGAGATCTGTTGTCAGTGCCCTATGATGGGTAGAGATATATTGTTAGTGCCCTATGATGGGCAGAGATCTATTTTCAGTGCCCTATGATGGGCAGAGATCTGTTGTCAGTGCCCTATGATGGGTAGAAATCTGTTGTCAGTGCCCTATGATGGGCAGAGATCTGTTGTCAGTGTCCTATGATGGGTAGAGATATGTTGTCAGTGCCCTATGATGGGTAGAGATCTATTGTTAGTGCGCTGTGATGGGTAGAGATCTGTTGTCAGTGCCCTATGATGGGTAGAGATATGTTGTTAGTGCCCTATGATGGGTAGAGATCTGTTGTCAGTGCCCTATGATGGGTAGAGATCTGTTGCCAGAGCCCTATGATGGGTGAAGATTTGTTGTCAGTGCCCTATGATGGGTAGAGATCTGTTGTTAGTGCCCTATGATGGGTAGAGATATGTTGTTAGTGCCCTATGATGGGTAGAGATCTGTTGTCAGTGCCCTATGATGGGTAGAGATCTGTTGTCAGTGCCCTATGATGGGTAGAGATATGTTGTTAGTGCCTATGATGGGTAGAGATATGTTGTTAGTGCCCTATGATGGGTAGAGATCTGTTGTCAGTGCCCTATGATGGGTAGAGATCTGTTGTTAGTGCCCTATGATGGGTAGAGATATGTTGTCAGTGCCCTATGATGGGTAGAGATATGTTGTTAGTGCCCTATGGTGGGTAGAGATCTGTTGTCAGTGCCCTATGATGGGTAGAGATCTGTTGTCAGTGCCCTATGATGGGTAGAGATATGTTGTTAGTGCCCTATGATGGGTAGAGATCTGTTATTGGTGCCCGATGATGGGTAGAGATCTGTTGTTAGTGCCCTATGATGGGTAGAGATCTGTTGTTAGTGCCCTATGATTGGTAGAGATCTGTTTTTAGTGCCCTATGTTCCGACGAGGTTCAGAGAAATAATAAGTGCAAGAAGAACAAGGTATATCAAATAAAGGCATGGAGAGAACCCTTACCTAATAAAAGAACCACACAGCATAGATTATTTGCGCTAGCCATTAGCCAATGTTTGCGTCTGGTCTATTCAATTATCATGTCACCTCTTCCTTTCTGTTAACAAATGAGTGTGTGTCGGGAGACCTGACGCCACTGCTACAAATGAAACGAAGCAGACAGCTCAAACAAGTGCTAATTGGCAAGGGAGAATACTCAGGTAGGTCGTGAGTTCAATTCTCTACATCCAGCACACATTTAATGCCTCTACCACAATTTCTATTCTTGTTGTTTTGCTCAATTACCTTATCCCATAAATATAAAATGTATTGCTTTCTGCTATGATAAATTAGTTTTGATTTGAAGAAGTTATATCTTAAAACTTGAAAACATTCTTCTGCGTCATCTTTCTTTCCTAATCCACCCTTCAGCATCGAGGAGAGATATAATTTGCAGTCTTTGTTAGTTCTGTTGGCCTGTGTTGATGCTCTATCTCCTAGTGTTTCTAATATTCCATCAGTTGCACTTACTCGTGCTCGGTCTTCAAGGTTGATGTTCTAGCAACACTTATTGAAGGATCGTTGTCTTGTGTATTGTTCTTGCAGTCTTATCACCGCGTGGCCACACTATTTTATCCGTTGTTTAGTAATGACTTGTGCGAAACAAATTCAGTCCAGAAATTTGTGATAAGTGATTGTAAAGGTACGAGCAATGCCATATACGTCATAATATCTTCAATAGAAAGAGCCATAGAGGTAAAAACAGATCCTATGTTTCATAGATTATACCGAAGCATTTGATACAGCAGGGAACCAAGATAGCTCAGTGGTTAGTGAACTGGACTACACAGGACAAGAGGTAGGGTTCTATCCTGATCGACGGCTTCCGGGTTCGCCCAGCCTTAAATGGGTACCGGATTTTTTCTGAGAAAGTAACGGGCGTAATACCGACTACATTACCCCAAAAGTCATGTGCCGAAGGTCTAGACAAAAATATGGTCACTAACGCCATATTCCCTATACGCCACTTGATGTGACGGGGCTCTTTACTTTCTTTTTATTTGACAAAGCAAAGGACTAGAAATAACCAACATTTTAGAAGACACAAACTTAGACAGCAAAGACCTAAAAATAATAAAGAACATGTAGTGGCACAAACAGCGGCCGTAAGAACTGGAAACTAATTGGGAATGATTCAACAAATAAAACAGGGTGTTAGACAAGGTTGTGTGCTGTCACCAGATTTATTTAATATGATTAGTGAGATTATATTAAGATCCATAAGGGACATGCCTGGAATAACAATGGGAGGTCATATTACAAATAACCTCAGGTATGCTGATGATACAATCTAAATCCCTAAGATTGCAAATAAGTTACAAGAAATATTTGACTTTATAGTGAAGGAATGCAGGAATAAAGAACTTAGCTTTAATAGAAAAAAGTAATGATAGCAACAAATAAAAAGGCTTCACCGCAATGCACAATAAAGACAATTGGAAAAATATTAAAACAGGTAAATTAATTTAAATATATAAGAACAATGTTAACTTCAGATAGTAGATGTACAACAGAGGTGAGATGTAGAACGGCACAGATAAAAGTAGCTTTTAAAAAAATGAGGAATATGCTCTATCTATTTTTGAAATGGAAACAAGAAAAAGAGTTATTAAATGGTATGTAGAACCAGTCTTAACATATGGTTGTGAATCATGGGCAATAGAACAACAGACAAGAAAATCACTGGAGGTTTCAGAATTGTGGTTTTACAGAAGCATGTTAAGAATACCATGGACAGCTAAGAAGAGTAATGAAAACGTTCTGAAAGAGGCTAAAGCAAAGAGAGACAGCTAATATTTAATATTAGGAAGAAACAATCATCATTTGTTGGCCATGTAATGAGAAGGGAACAGCTGGAAAAAGTGTGACAGCTGGGAAAGTTGAGGGAGAAAGAGATAGAGGAGAGCAAAGAGAAAAGATACCAGACAGCTGAAGAAAATGGCTTGTCAGACGGTCAACAACAGAGATGATAAATAGCTGCTGAGATTGAGAGTTGTGGACATGAACACCTACGCCGACAAAGCAGGCATGGCACTGGATGGTGATGATTTATGTAATCTATGTCGCTAATTATGTATAGTTTTTTTTTTCTCAATTCTCCATTTCTGATCTCATCTCCCAGACCGTTTCATGTCACTCAACAAATTCCATCTCGGTCTTGGTTATTATCACTATTGTTCTTGAGTCTAGAGTCCAGGTCTGGTATTGGTGGCACAACGCTGGGATGGAGTTTGTGTTGGAAACATTTGTTGTTAGAATATTCATAGTGCACGACCAGGAGGTGATAAATCTATTAGTTCATAGTGCACGACCAGGAGGTGATAAATCTATTAGTTCATCGTGCACGTCCAGAAGGTGATAAATCTATTAGTTCATAGTGAACGTCCAGAAGGTGATAAATCTATTAGTTCATAGTGAACGTCCAGAAGGTGATAAATCTATTAGTTCATAGTGAACGTCCAGAAGGTGATAAATCTACTAGTTCATAGTGCACGACCAGGAGGTGATAAATCTATTAGTTCATAGTGCACGACCAGGAGGTGATAAATCTATTAGTTCATCGTGCACGTCCAGAAGGTGATAAATCTATTAGTTCATAGTGAACGTCCAGAAGGTGATAAATCTATTAGTTCATCGTGCACGTCCAGAAGGTGATAAATCTATTAGTTCATAGTGAACGTCCAGAAGGTGATAAATCTATTAGTTCATCGTGCACGTCCAGAAGGTGATAAATCTATTAGTTCATAGTGAACGTCCAGAAGGTGATAAATCTATTAGTTCATCGTGCACGTCCAGAAGGTGATAAATCTATTAGTTCATAGTGAACGTCCAGAAGGTGATAAATCTATTAGTTCATAGTGAACGTCCAGAAGGTGAAAAATCTATTAGTTCATCGTGCACTTCCAGAAGGTGATAAATCTATTAGTTCATCGTGCACGTCCAGGAGGTGATAAATCTATTAGTTCATCGTGCACGTCCAGAAGGTGATAAATCTATTAGTTCATCGTGCACGTCCAGGAGGTGATAAATCTATTAGTTCATCGTGCACGTCCAGGAGGTGATAAATCTATTAGTTCATCGTGCACGTCCAGGAGGTGATAAATCTATTAGTTCATCGTGCACGTCCAGGAGGTGATAAATCTATTAGTTCACAGTGTATGTCCAGGAGGTGATAAATCTATTAGTTCATCGTGTACGTCCAGGAGGTGATAAATCTATTAGTTCATCGTGTATGTCCAGGAGGTGATAAATCTATTAGTTCATCGTGTACGTCCAGAAGGTGATAAATCTATTAGTTCATCGTGTATGTCCAGGAGGTGATAAATCTATTAGTTCATCGTGTATGTCCAGGAGGTGATAAATCTATTAGTTCATCGTGTACGTCCAGAAGGTGATAAACCTATTAGTTCATCGTGTATGTCCAGGAGGTGATAAATCTATTAGTTCATCGTGCACGTCCAGGTGGTGATAAATCTATTAGTTCATCGTGTATGTCCAGGAGGTGATAAATCTATTAGTTCATCGTGTACGTCCAGGAGGTGATAAATCTATTAGTTCATCGTGCACGTCCAGGAGGTGATAAATCTATTAGTTCATCGTGCACGTCCAGGAGGTGATAAATCTATTAGTTCATCGTGCACGTCCAGGAGGTGATAAATCTATTAGTTCACAGTGTATGTCCAGGAGGTGATAAATCTATTAGTTCATCGTGTACGTCCAGGAGGTGATAAATCTATTAGTTCATCGTGTATGTCCAGGAGGTGATAAATCTATTAGTTCATCGTGTACGTCCAGAAGGTGATAAATCTATTAGTTCATCGTGTATGTCCAGGAGGTGATAAATCTATTAGTTCATCGTGTATGTCCAGGAGGTGATAAATCTATTAGTTCATCGTGTACGTCCAGAAGGTGATAAACCTATTAGTTCATCGTGTATGTCCAGGAGGTGATAAATCTATTAGTTCATCGTGCACGTCCAGGTGGTGATAAATCTATTAGTTCATCGTGTATGTCCAGGAGGTGATAAATCTATTAGTTCATCGTGTACGTCCAGGAGGTGATAAATCTATTAGTTCATCGTGTATGGCCAGGAGGTGAAAAATCTATTAGTTCATCGTGCACGTCCAGAAGGTGAAAAATCTATTAGTTCATCGTGCACGTCCAGAAGGTGATAAATCTATCAGTTTTTTTTTATTCTTTATGTTGTGAGTATTTTTCTATTAAGATTATAATTAACTAAGTTTAATTAATTAACTGAGTCTAATTAAGTCAGTAATGTAGACATAATCAATATGCCGGAGAAATGAAGCAATGATGGCAAGAATCTGAGTATCATAAAAAAAATGTACTGGCAACAAACAGAATCCATGCAAATTAGCAACCAAACAGGGCATCTCCAATATATAAAACGAGTCAGACAAGGTTGTGTTTTGTCGCCCGATTTTGTTTTCACTTTACATCGAAATTATTATGAGATCTATAGTAGATATTAAATGACTTGAAGTCAATAGTCACAACATAAATAATTTGCGATATGCAGATGACACAGTCTTAATAGCAGAGACAGAGAATTGTTACAGCGTCGTGATGTTCTTTGTTAATCTTATCTTTCTTTAATGGTCACAGCCCATCACAACATTGAGGCAACATGTAACAGATAAGATCATGACAGAGTCGTTTTCTTTAATATATAATGATAATCACATTTATTGAATTTTCTGCTGGCACACATGATCTATAGTCTTGGATGCAACGTTTAATTAATGTCACACAATTTATTATAATTTATCTACTTACGACATGTAAGATGAACACACACAATTCTTGAAACACTTTGAAGTGGAACTCATCACTTCACTACTACTGTCATAATATTCTTGTCAACTTCTTTATCTAGTTTCTATCAATGTCAATTCCTACTGACTTGACTACTCAAGACTTCTACTCTTAACTTCTCACTGTTCTGACTCTAACTGTTTCTAAACTGCTTAACTGCTTCTTGTCTAAATGTTTCTACTTCTAACCTTCTGACTGTCTCTTCTAGTTCGCTCTGTCCTAACTTAACTTACTCAAACTGTTGTGCAGGACTTTAAGTACTCCTGGTCTCTTCTACCTGCAAGATAATGACCAATAAGATCATCGCAAATTGACCACTCGCAACGTGATCTGGTCAACTGAGCTTGTCGCTTGCTCACTACCTGTGACTCACACCTGAACTTTCCCAAATTTGGACAAAAACATCCTGTTTCCCCGAATCTCTACGACCTATTTGGAACAACATTACCTCATGACACTGACCTCTCCTGGTAGCTAATTACCTGGCAGAGTAACACCATGAGTTCAGTGCATGGTATCATGTGATGGTCATTTACAATAACAACTAACTTCTATGGACAATCGTGGAGATTTGACAATACGTCACGAGGTCGATGCGTGATGGTCACCCTCACAACAACTGGGCGTGTGGAGATTCATGGAAAATCCCCCTCAACTATATGTCTAGGTCAAGTCATGACCCTTTCTACTTCGGTGGGTGTCGACTACCCCTACCTGAGCTTACTCTCTCACTCTGACTAACTGTTATTCCTGGAAAATTACCATAGTTAAAATCTGCTGGTCGCCACTATATGATACTGCTATCTGTCTCTTGAGAAGCGGTAACAAGCTCTCAATAGCTCAACTCTATAACAGAATGAACTACAAGAAATGATAGACATAATAGTAAAAGAAAGCAACAAGAAAGGTCTCAGTCTGAATAGTAGGAAAACGGAAGCAATGGTCATGTCGAAGAAACAATCATCACCATCATGCAGCACAAAGATAAACAGGACAAATCTGAAACAAGTGCAATGTTTCAAATACTTGGGCACAATAATATAATCAGATGGAAGATGCACCACAGAAATAAAAAGTAGAATAGCTCAGGCCAAAATAGCATTTCAGAAAATGAAAAACGTCTTATGCCACAACAAATCTTTGTCAATAGAAGTGAGAAAGAAAGTTCATCGGTGCTATATAGAACCAATTCTGACCTATGGAAGCGAATCATGGACAGTAGACAAACAAATGAAAGACGATTAGAGACCACAGAGATGGGATTTCTCAGATGAATGTTGAAAGTTCCCTGGACAGCTAAAAAGACCAATGTGGACATTCTCAAAGAGGCCAACACAAAAAGAGATCTTTTAACAAACATCAGATAGGATCAATCAACATTTTTTAGGTACATAATGAGAAGAAGAAAGTTGGAATACTTGGTTACAACTGGTAAAATACAGGGAAAGAGAGATCGCGGACGACAAAGAGAAAAGATACTATAACTTGGTAGCATGGTATGAAAAACAATCAAGAGAATTGATACGATGCACTGTTGATAGAAGTTTTGCGAAAGGAGATGACGCCTAGGCCAACCGGTATCGCACATGATGATGATGATGATGAGTATCTCAAAAGTAATCCACTTCCCTATAATATCCGTACAAAGCCTGAGTGGGATACACTAGATCCATGATAACCTGATCATATAACTGCTGCACAGTGTCCAAGACTAGAACTGAAATGCCACTTTCAAATAGAAGCAAACATGTTCTGCATATCTGGAACATTATAACTTATAACTGAAGCAAGATTAGGTGTAGCTACAGATAGAAGAGTCATATCTGGGGGTACTTTCAATGATTCAACTATGGGTCTTTGTTGGGCAGTTTTCCTCATTGCTTGTTTCAACATATAAATGGTTATAATAGGATATAATTATTGATAGCGTGTGTGTGGGCGTATGTAGGCGTATGTTGATGTGTGTTGGCGTGTGTAGGTGTGTGTGGGCATGTGTAGGCGTGTGTAAGTGCGTGTTGGCGTGTGTATATGTGTGAAAGTGTGTGTAGGTGTGTGTAGAACCACAGTTTCCAGTATGGTATGTGTGCTTTACAAATGAACGATTATTAATTAGCAGAACCGACCTAGTGGCATTATTTCTCTTTTCTTCTTCACATTCTTCATGTACTTTTATCATATTTCATCATCTTCGTCTTATAGATTTTTCTTCGTCGTTATTTTTCTCTCTTTTTCATTTTTGTTTCACTTTCATCTCCGAGTTCTCCTACTTTTTAATTGTTCTTCATTTTCAAATGTTCACCTTTTCTTCCCTTTCTCCTTCCTACTTTTTAATTGTTCTTCATTTTCAAATGTTCACCTTTTCTTCCCTTTCTCCTTCCTACTTTTTAATTGTTCTTCATTTTCAAATGTTCACCTTTTCTTCCCTTTCTCCTTCCTACTTTTTAATTGTTCTTCATTTTCAAATGTTCACCTTTTCTTCCCTTTCTCCTTCCTACTTTTTAATTGTTCTTCATTTTCAAATGTTCACCTTTTCTTCCCTTTCTCCTTCCTACTTTTTAATTGTTCTTCATTTTCAAATGTTCACCTTTTCTTCCCTTTCTCCTTCCTACTTTTTAATTGTTCTTCATTTTCAAATGTTCACCTTTTCTTCCCTTTCTCCTTCCTACTTTTTAATTGTTCTTCATTTTCAAATGTTCACCTTTTCTTCCCTTTCTCCTTCTTACTTTTTAATTGTTCTTCATTTTCAAATGTTCACCTTTTCTTCCCTTTCTCCTTCCTACTTTTTAATTGTTCTTCATTTTCAAATGTTCACCTTTTCTTCCCTTTCTCCTTCCTACTTTTTAATTGTTCTTCATTTTCAAATGTTCACCTTTTCTTCCCTTTCTCCTTCCTACTTTTTGTGACTTTTCTTTCTCTCATGCGTGGATCATGACGTTTGCAGTCACAGCTCATTACTGAGAGCTACCATATCACGCCCACCTGTTCGAAACATCCATTATCGTAATGACGTTTCTTGGAGCCGAGTTTTGAAACATTACAAGATACGTCATGCATTTAACGTCAGACAGAACGCGAAAGAGGCAAACCAAAGACAGCCAAACACATGACAGTCAGAAGTAAAGAAAAGACACAGTTTGAGCCAGATTTTGGACGCTCTAAAAGATGTGTCACAGGTTGGATAAAGTGGGGAAAAGTTGCCACTGTCTACTGCTTTGTTGATCTCTGCCATTGTCGAGGTGAAGGCTGGGTGGCGGGTTGGTATCGCGAAGAATGAAACCCTCGAGGGTACAACGGGTTGCTTGCTCTGTGCCGAGAACATGGAAGAGATTAGATTGTACCAGCTTGGCACTATAATCAGATATTTGTATGTGATTATGGAAGAGATTGGATTGTACCAGCTTGGCACTATAATCAGATATTTGTATGTGATTATGGAAGAGATTGGATTGTACCAACTTGGCACGGTGTTGCATTCTCTCATATAACACAACTGGCCTCGCTAAATAAAGCCATCTGTTTCCAAATTTTTAAAAAATGGGGATGAAATTAGATCTTGGTCTTATTTGGCTCAATGATGCTAGCATCTGCAGTCAGCTATGAGTTACTGCTGCCTGTCTCTTGGCTCTATATGATGTTTTTTACAGCGAAGCATGAGACAAACTACAACCTTCTTGACTTTATTTTCTACACTTTTGCGGGGGAACAAAAACTGGGCAGAACAGGCTTCAAACATGACGGCCACCTGTCTTTAAACTCATCAACAACAAAGGCGTAAAATTAGGAACTTGTCTTGTAACTCATAATTCTCAAGCGCATTCTTTGTACTGTTACGTTCTCGCACTTTCACGCGTGTCGACTGTTAACTGCGTCTTTAACTTGCGTTGTTGTTATGAAATGTAGAACATACAGAAGTTTAGTAACACGATGTTAACAACTGATGACGTCACTATTGAGTAATTCTTGCAAGAGCGGATGTTGCATGACGTCAGCCTACATCATCATCAAGTACCATGCCTGTAGGCAAAAATGATCATGTCTCTCCACAACTTTCAATCTCGGCAGTTATTTATCATTTCTGCTGTTGACCTTCTGCCAAGCCATTCTCTTAAGCTGTCTGGTATTTTCTCTCTTTACTTCCCTCTATCTCTTCGTCCCTCAATTTTCCCACTTGTCACAATATATTCCAGCTATTCCCTTCTCATTACATGACCAACAAATTATGATTGTTTCTTCCTAATATTGGAAATTTGCTCTCTTTTATGCTTTGGCCTCTTTCAGAACGTTTTCATTACTTTTTTTAGTCGCCTATGGTATTCTAAACATTCTTCTGTAGAACCACAATTCTACAGCTTGCAGTGACTTTCTTGTCTGTTGTTAAGACTAGTTCTACATAACATTTATCTCCCCTTTATGGAAAATATAAATGAAGATTGACGTAAGAGCGGATGACTTAACGGTGTCGTAGCCTCGCTCCTGTCGTCGATGAATTCCTTGTTTCCAAACGAAGGTTCACCACCAAAACTTGCCAGGGGCTACGGTGTAAAATCATGGCTGTATTCTCCCTCTTGTATTCATGACAACGATTAACATAGAATTGTAATGAACATCGATACACAGGAAAACTAATGTCCCCCGTGAAACAACAGCGATACACAGGTAAACTAATGTCCCCGTATCCGTGAAACAACAGCGATATCAACAATCTGTAAGGCTCTGCATGCACGCAGTCCAGCCAATAGCTGACCTGAAACTTTCATCTGGTGTTGCCTTCAGCACAAACTGTGATAGCGAAATTCCTCAACTTTCCAGGGGCATGAACTCTGATCCCCAATTTACCTACTTTACTGATAAATTACGACAAAATGATACATATATTTTTTTTAATAACGATTTTTTTTTCTGTGAAGTAAAGGCCTCATGCCGACTACATCAGCCAAAAATGTGCTCTGGTCGTAGACAAATCTGGTCACTAACATCACATTCCCCATACGCCTAGCAAGGCCTGGAATGGACCTTTACTTTTACTGACAAACAAATGAAGTTTTTGCAAGTTGGTCAGCAGAATGTCAGTGCCGTCTTTCTTTTCTAGAAAATTCACGTTTACGGCTGAATGGACCGAGAAGCCATTGATCGAAATGGACGTCATTATTTCTCTGTAGTCGGGTTCACCAATGGTTAGTGACTTAGTGTACACAGTACAAGAGGTCGAGTTCACCAATGGTTAGTGACTTAGTGTACACAGTACAAGAGGTCGAGTTCACCAATGATTAGTGACTTAGTGTACACAGAATAAGAGGTCCGGTTCACCAATGGTTAGTGACTTAGTGTACACAGAATAAGAGGTCGGGTTCACCAATGGTTAGTGACTTAGTGTACACAGTACAAGAGGTCCGGTTCACCAATGATCGACGGCTTCCAGTTTACCAGCCTTCAATAGTTACCGGATTCTTTCTGGGAAAATAAAGCACCACGGGCGTAATACCGACCACATTACCCCAATAATCATGTGCCGAAGGTCTGTAAAAATTATGGTAGTTAACACCATATTCCCTATACGTCACTTAGCGTGACGGGGGCTCTTTACTTTTACTTTAGTCCGGTTCACTAGGTACTGATCTCCTCTGTTTTTTTATCTACAAATCGTTTCTGCCTTTGAGTTGTATTTTCTTGACGCTCTACGAGGTTACTAATCTTCCGTTTGAGTCACACGTTTAACGTTGTGCAAGTTATTACATAACAGGACAGCATAAAAGTCTTGAAACTGTCGAACATCAGGGCAGTTATAAACACCATCTTATTCTCTCACATCGGTACTGGTACAAACACCATCTTATTCTCTCACATCGGTACAGGTACAAACACCATCTTATTCTCTCACATCGGTACAGGTGCAAACACCATCTTATTCTCTCACATCGGTACAGGTACAAACACCATCTTATTCTCTCACATCGGTACAGGTGCAAACACCATCTTATTCTCTCACATCGGTACTGGTATAAAGATTATTCTATTATCTCACATCATGAAACTTATCAAACTTTCCTATTTACGTTTGTGTCATATATTCAAACTCATCAAAGACATTGATATATTCTATATGTCTAAGATCAACACGTTTATGAAGATCTTATAAATTCCTAACATCAACAAACTTATAAAGATCTTCTTAATACCTAACATCAACAAACTTATAAAGATCTTCTTAATACCTAACATCAACAAACTTATAAAGATCTTCTTAATACCTAACATCAACAAACTTATAAAGATCTTCTTAATACCTAACATCAACAAACTTATAAAGATCTTCTTAATACCTAACATCAACAAACTTATGAAGATCTTTTATATGTCTAACATCAACAAACTTATAAAGATCTTCTAAACACCTATCATCAATAAACTTATAAAGATCTTCTAAGCACTGACATAGACACATTTACAAAGCTCTCTTAATTGCTTTATCTTCCAGGACGACATGCAGAATATCGAGACTGTAATTCTCCCGCCAGCTCAGACAGAAGTTCCAGTGACGGATGACCTAGATAAAGTCCAGAAGTCAGAATCAATTCCAGAGGTAACTAACACGCCTTTCTTTGTTTATCTCGTCCTCTCAACAACACAACATGGTACAGTAAACGACTTCACGATAACAGAGAACCGCTAGAGCGCACTTTAGTTTCCATTTTGTGGCTAAGAAAGGTCAAGTACGCGACATGAATCAACGTCTTAGCACGCACATTTTCACTCATATGTGCTCGGCCGCCTATCCAGAAGTAGTTCCGAGACTTCTGGATAGTGACGTTTCAAGCATCGAAACTTACGATGTACATGTTAGATGGTTTATTTCACTCCAGACATTAGAGGGTTTATTTCATTCTCGACGTTAGAGGGTTTATTTCACTCCAGACATTAAAAAGGTTATTTCATTCTCGTCATTAGAGGGTTTATTTCATTCTCGACATTATAGGGTTTATTTCACTCCAGGCATTAGAGGGATTATTTCATTCTCGACATTAGAGGATTTATTTCACTCCAGAAATTAGAGGGTTTATTTCATTCTCCATATTGGAGGGTTTATTTTTATTCTCGACGCTATAGGGTGTATTTCATTCTCGAAATTAGAGGGTTTCTTTCACTCCCGATATTAGAGCCTTTATTTCACTACCGACATTAGAAGATTTATTTTAATCCCGACATTAGAGGGTTTATTTTGATCCGGACATTAGAAGGTTTATTTCACTCCTAACATTAGAGGGTTTATTTTAATCCCGACATTAGAGGGTTTATTTTGATCCGGACATTAGGAGGTTTATTTCACTCCTAACATTAGAGGGTTTATTTTAATCCCGACATTAGAGGGTTTATTTTGATCCGGACATTAGAAGGTTTATTTCACCCCTGACATTAGAGGGTTTATTTTAATCCTGACATTAGAAGGTTTATTTTGATCCGGACATTAGAAGGTTTATTTCACCCCTGACATTAGAGGGTTTATTTTAATCCCGACATTATATGGTTTATTTTGATCCGGACATTAGAAGATTTATTTCACTCCTGACATTAGAGGGGTAGAAAGCTTGATTAAATCATTGAAAGTTTCCAGGTAGAAAGTTTGATTAAATCATTGAAAGTTTCCAGGTAGAAAGCTTGATTAAATCATTGAAAGTTTCCAGGTAGAAAGCTTGATTAAATCATTGAAAGTTTCCAGGTAGAATGCTTGATTAAATCATTGAAAGTTTCCAGGTAGAACGCTTGATTAAATCATTGAAAGTTTCCAAATTAGAAAACTTTATTAAATCGTAGAAAGTTTCCAACTCAGAAACTTTATTAAATCATAGAAAGTTTTCAATTTAACAAACTTTATTAAATCAGAAAATTTCCAGTGTAAAAAGAAAACTTCATTGAACCATAGGGAAGTTTCCAACATAGAAAATTCTATAAAATGAGATACAATCATAGTTACAGTACTTATTTATAAATCTATAAATCAAAGATCGTTAAAGGTTACTTGGATAAATAACAGAAATCACAAGGTAGAATAAATCACAAAGAACACAAATTTGTAACATCAAACAGGGAAGATAAAGCAGTAGATAAGCACAAATACCAAATATATAAAATATGAATTACTATGTGGGACCACGAGTATAGCTACATAGAACATACACAATAAACATACAATGATATGGAGCAGTTAGACTATTATAAAGACAGAGACAAACTACAAGGTTGTTTCGGCAAAATACTTCACCAGGTATAACAAACTAGACACATTAATGGAAAGAGCAGCTCTTTTTTGTAATCTCGGCCACCGTCCTAACCGCCATTTGTAGATATTTGTTGTGTTTTCTGGCTTGGATTTCTGTGTTCAATTTGTATAGTTTGTTTGTTATACCTGATGAAGGCTTTTGCTGAAACGTTGTACTTTGTCTTGTCTTTCTATGAATCTACCTGCCCCATACTATTGTATGCTTAGTTTATTCAGAAGAAAACACAAATGAGAATGTTTATAGCACAAAATAATTTAAGGGAATTCGTATCTATTAGAAGGTGGGTGTGTCTTGTTGCATCATGGAAGATCGAGAGAAGAATAAACGGGGGTCTAGAACGTGGTAAGGAAATGGTTGCGGGTGAAAAGATAGAAGTTAGATAGAAGTTTGAAGTTAGATAGAAGTTAGATAGAAGTTAGATAGAAGTTTGATAGAAGTTAGATAGAAGTTAGATAGAAGTTAGATAGAAGTTAGATACAAGTTAGACAGAAGTTAGATAGAAGTTACATAGAAGTTTGATAGAAGTTAGATAGAAGTTAGATAGAAGTTTGATAGAAGTTTGATAGAAGTTAGATAGAAGTTAGATAGAAGTTAGATAGAAGTTAGATAGAAGTTTGAAGTTAGATAGAAGTTAGATAGAAGTTAGAAGTTAGATAAAAGTTAGATAGAAGTTAGATAGAAGTTAGAAGTTAGATAGAAGTTAGATAGAAGTTAGATAGAAGTTAGGTAGGTTAGATAGAAGCTAGATAGAAGTTAGATAGAAGTTAGATAGACGTTAGATAGAAGTTTGATAGAAGTTAGATAGAAGTTAGATAGAAGTTAGATAGAAGTTAGATAGAAATTAGATAGAAATTAGATAGAAGTTTGATAGAAGTTAGAAGTTAGATAGAAATTAGATAGAAGTTAGATAGAAGTTAGATAGAAGTTTGATAGAAATTAGATAGAAATTAGATAGAAGTTAGATAGAAGTTAGAAGTTAGATAGAAGTTTGATAGAAGTTAGATAGAAGTTAGATAGAAGTTAGATAGAAGTTAGATAGAAATTAGATAGAAGTTTGATAGAAGTTAGAAATTAGATAGAAATTAGATAGAAGTTAGATAGAAGTTAGATAAAAGTTAGATAGAAGTTAGATAGAAGTTTGATAGAAGTCACATCTCATATCATTGTGTGTGCCTATCTATGTTGGTCATATCTCATATCTTTGTGTGCATGTCCATCTTAGACATGTGTAATTTCTTTGTGGGTGCATGTCTATGTCAGTCATATCTCATATCTTTATGTGCATGTTTATGTTAGTCATGTGTCATATATCTTGATGTATGTCAGTGTTAGTCATGCCTCGTATCGCTGTGTGCATGTATGTGTTTTGTCACATCTCATATCTTTGTGTGTGCATGTCTGTGTTAGTCACCTCTAGTGACTCGGGCAGATGGTGCTCGTAAACCTGGGAGGGCCGACCATCTAAGGGCAGAATCCCCCTACAGAAAAGATCACCTGCTGCCTTGCAGGAAGATTGGGGACAATCAAAGGCTAGGGAAAGCAAACCTGAATAAAATGCTGGCTGAAATCGGATGCACTGGGCCACTGGCGCAGAACACAGTGCAACGTTTTTAACGGGTGTTCAATCAGAGTGGATCTGGCAGACTCTAATTGTGATGTTCTGTTTGTAATACACCTAACCTGACAGCTGAGTTCATGTGAGGAGCTGGAATCCTACTCTGATTGGGTCCTGATCGCAGAGAGAGAGAGAGAGAGAGAGAGAGAGAGAGAGATAGAAGTTAGATAGAAGTTAAATAGAAGTTTGATAGAAGTTAGATAGAAATTAGATAGAAGCTAGATAGAAGTTAGGAGTAGAAAATGGATGGTTAACTGGGCATGGCATATGATGATGGTAGTTGTGGTGGTGATGATGGTGATGATGATGATGATAATGATGATGATGATGATAATGATGATGATGATGATGATAATGATGATGATGAGATGTTGATGATGATGATGATGGTTGTGATGGTTGTGATGATGATGGTGAGGTTGATGATGATGATGATGGTTGTGATGGTTGTGATGATGATGGTGAGGTTGATGATGATGATGATGATGGTTGCGATAATGATGGTGAGGTTGATGATGATGATGATGGCTGCGGTGGTGATGATGTTGATGATGATGAGGTTAATGATGATGATGGTTGTGATGATGATGGTGGTTGTAATGATGATGGTGAGGTTGATAATGATGATGGTTGTGATGATGATGATGGTTGTAATGATGATGGTGAGGTTGATAATGATGATGGTTGTGATGATGAATGTGAGGTTAATGATGATTGTGGTTGTGATGATGATGGTGAGGTTAATGATGATGATGGTTGTGATGATGATGGTGAGGTTGATGATGATGGTTGTGATGATGATGGTGAGGTTAATGTTGATGATGGTTGTGATGATGATGGTGAGGTTGATTATGATGGTTGTGATGATGATGGTGGGGTTGATGATGATGATGGTAGTGATGATGATGGTGAGGTTGATGATGATGGTTGTGATGATGATGGTGGGGTTGATGATGATGATGGTAGTGATGATGATGGTGAGGTTGATGATGATGGTTGTGATGATGATGGTGAGGTTGATGATGGTGGTTGTGATGATGATGGTGGGGTTGATGATGATGATGGTAGTGATGATGATGGTGAGGTTAATGATGAAGATGGTTGTGATGATGATGGTGAGGTTGATGATGATG
>JAVIAB010000106.1:560000-615000 GCA_032433765.1 Megaustenia siamemsis
TGTTCTTTCTTTTTTTTCTGTTGTTGATTATCTGTTATTTGTTTCCGAGTCTTGTAAACATACCACTACCCCTGAAATGGTTCCTACTTCTTTCACTGCCTTTTCCTTCCAGGTATAACTTTTCTTCTGGACCAATTAGATTTTGTACAACACTTAGTACAGTAATATATTATTAACAACACTTAGTACAGTAATATATTATTAACAACACTTAGTACAGTAATATATTATTAACCACACTTAGTACAGTAATTTATTATAACAACACTTAGTACAGTAATTTATTATTAACAACACTTAGTACAGTAATTTATTATAACAATACTTAGTACAGTAATTTATTATAACAACAATTAGTACAGTAATATATTATTAACCACACTTAGTACAGTAATTTATTATTAACAACACTTCGTATAGTAATTTATTATTAACAACACTTAGTACAGTAATTTATTTTTAACAACACTTAGTACAGTAATTTATTATTAACAACACTTAGTACAGTAATTTATTATTAACAACACTTCGTATAGTAATTTATTATTACCAACACTTAGTACAGTAATTTATTATTAACAACACTTAGTACAGTAATTTATTATTAACCACAGATAAATAGATAGATAGATAGACAGACAGACAGACAGACAGACAGATAGATAGACAGACAGACAGACAGACAGACAGATAGGCAGATAGACAGATAGACAGATAGATAGATAGATAGATAGATAGATAGATAGATAGATAGATAGATAGATAGATAGATAGATAGATAGATAGATAGATAGATAGATAGATAGATAGATAGATAGATAGATAGATAGATAGATAGATAGATAGATAGATAGATAGATAGATAGATAGATAGATAGATAGATAGATAGATAGATAGATAGATAGATAGATAGATAGATAGATAGATAGATAGATAGATAGATAGATAGATAGATAGATAGATAGATAGATAGATAGATAGATAGATAGATAGATAGATAGATAGATAGATAGATAGATATGGTGAAGCCATGAAGACAATGGGGTTGGACGCTCACAAGGTCTCCTTGTCGTTTTCCCAAAGAACAGATCATGGAATGTGACACCCAGACACCAGGGGAATGTCAAGCCGCTGTTATTGAAGTCAACGATTCCAACTGCCTGAGGTAGGAACCAAGGTCGGAGACTTCATGTTCTGAGGCTGACCTCTTAGCTCTAGACCACGCAGACTCCCTTTTTAAATAAAAAAGTAACCTACGACTTGTTAATAGTTGAGATAGAGTGTCTAGACCTATCGGAAACACACTGTAAAAAGCAATATTTTAAAATATGAAAGCACTGTAGTGATGTATACCACTGTCGGGGACAAAAAAGTGCCACTCCTAAAAGTTGTTAAAACGATGCAACCATTTCTCTCAATAAATTCTAAAGATCCTCACTAGAGGTCTGGAGTTCGTGCGATGTGTTGGGAAACTCTGGTGTGGGAGTAAAGAAATGCTAGTTGGAAGTTCTAACTGTTACAATCTGTTAACAAATGTGATGTTTCCATACACAAATCTATACATCTTTCATTCATTCATTCGTTTGCTTCTAGAGCAGAAAACGGCACACACACACACACACACAGCGAAAGTCATAGTCCTCCACGACTGACGGTCTGCTGCTAGTTTTTGTTGTTCTTGGCTGTTTCTTACTTTCATTGTTGTTCTTGATTGTTTCTTACTTTCATTGTTGTTCTTGATTGTTTCTTACATTCATTGTTGTTCTTGATTGTTTCTTACTTTCATTGTTGTTCTTGATTGTTTCTTACTTTCATTGTTGTTCTTGATTGTTTCTTACTTTCATTGTTGTTCTTGATTGTTTCTTACTTTCATTGTTGTTCTTGATTGTTTCTTACTTTCATTGTTGTTCTTGATTGTTTCTTACTTTCATTGTTGTTCTTGATTGTTTCTTACTTTCATTGTTGTTCTTGATTGTTTCTTACTTTCATTGTTGTTCTTGATTGTTTCTTACTTTCATTGTTGTTCTTGATTGTTTCTTACTTTCATTGTTGTTCTTGATTGTTTCTTACATTCATTGTTGTTCTTGATTGTTTCTTACTTTCATTGTTGTTTTTGATTGTTTCTTACCTTCATTGTTGTTTTTGATTGTTTCTTACCTTCATTGTTGTTTTTGATTGTTTCTTACTTTCATTGTTGTTTTTGATTGTTTCTTACTTTCATTGTTGTTCTTGATTGTTTCTTACTTTCATTGTTGTTCTTGATTGTTTCTTACTTTCATTGTTGTTCTTGATTGTTTCTTACTTTCATTGTTGTTCTTGATTGTTTCTTACTTTCATTGTTGTTCTTGATTGTTTCTTACTTTCATTGTTGTTCTTGATTGTTTCTTACTTTTATTGTTGTTCTTGATTGTTTCTTACTTTCATTGTTGTTCTTGATTGTTTCTTACTTTCATTGTTGTTCTTGATTGTTTCTTACTTTCATTGGTGTTCTTGATTGTTTCTTACTTTCATTGTTGTTCTTGATTGTTTCTTACTTTCATTGTTGTTCTTGATTGTTTCTTACTTTCATTGTTGTTCTTGATTGTTTCTTACATTCATTGTTGTTCTTGATTGTTTCTTACTTTCATTGTTGTTCTTGATTGTTTCTTACTTTCATTGTTGTTCTTGATTGTTTCTTACTTTCATTGTTGTTCTTGATTGTTTCTTACTTTCATTGTTGTTCTTGATTGTTTCTTACTTTCATTGTTGTTCTTGATTGCTTCTTACTTTCATTGTTGTTCTTGATTGTTTCTTACATTCATTGTTGTTCTTGATTGTTTCTTACATTCATTGTTGTTTTTGATTGTTTCTTACCTTCATTGTTGTTTTTGATTGTTTCTTACTTTCATTGTTGTTTTTGATTGTTTCTTACTTTCATTGTTGTTCTTGATTGTTTCTTACTTTCATTGTTGTTCTTGATTGTTTCTTACTTTCATTGTTGTTCTTGATTGTTTCTTACTTTCATTGTTGTTCTTGATTGTTTCTTACTTTCATTGTTGTTCTGGATTGTTTCTTACTTTCATTGTTGTTCTTGATTGTTTCTTACTTTTATTGTTGTTCTTGATTGTTTCTTACTTTCATTGTTGTTCTTGATTGTTTCTTACTTTCATTGTTGTTCTTGATTGTTTCTTACTTTCATTGGTGTTCTTGATTGTTTCTTACTTTCATTGTTGTTCTTGATTGTTTCTTACTTTCATTGTTGTTCTTGATTGTTTCTTACTTTCATTGTTGTTCTTGATTGTTTCTTACATTCATTGTTGTTCTTGATTGTTTCTTACTTTCATTGTTGTTCTTGATTGTTTCTTACTTTCATTGTTGTTCTTGATTGTTTCTTACTTTCATTGTTGTTCTTGATTGTTTCTTACTTTCATTGTTGTTCTTGATTGTTTCTTACTTTCATTGTTGTTCTTGATTGCTTCTTACTTTCATTGTTGTTCTTGATTGTTTCTTACATTCATTGTTGTTCTTGATTGTTTCTTACATTCATTGTTGTTCTTGATTGTTTCTTACTTTCATTTTTAAACCTTCCCTAATTGTTAATTGTTCTGCGTAGCAATTCTCTTGCTCTGATTTGTTTTCATTTACCAGATGGTTTCCACAAGAATGCCTGACAGGGAAGTCTTTCTTCATTCATTCTCAGCACACGACCGATGTATTTCCAACACCTTCTCTTATAAAGGCCGTCACGTATTCTTGTTTTGATTTCTCTCTTATCTCTTCATTTGAAATGTGCTCTTTGCAGCTTGTATTTAAGATCCTACGTAGTCATTTGTTTTCAAAGACGTTTAATTTCCTATCTAAAGTCTATGTGGATTTCTAACTTTCGTATCCATACTTTAGCACTAGAGTCACATCCACATGTTAGCACTGGAATCACACATGAGTTGAACAGTATAGGTTTTGTTCGTTTACTGAGAAATTTGGATCTCCATATTTTCGTCAGTTTGTTGAAAGCATGTGATGCTGATGCGATGCGTGTCATGATTTATGATACCATGTCTCCATCTCTGGACATTTTGCAGCCTAGGTAGGTCAAATTTGTAACATTTTGTAAAATGTCTTTGTTAGATATAGAGAGTTCTATATTCATAAAACATTTTATATTAGTCCCACCAGAGAAAGCTGAACCAACGAAAGATCCACAGCAATCTCCAGATTCCACCAGAGAACATTGGACCAGTCGGGGTCAGTTCGTGCTGGCTTCCATTGGCTACGCTGTGGACTTGTCCAATGTGTGGAGGTTCCCTTTCTTGTGTTACAAAAATGGAGGAGGTAGGTAAATCAAGGAAGTAAAACGCTAAGTAGGTTAAACCATGACCTAGTGTAGATAAGCCTGAGCAAAGAAAGGGAAATCACGGAAAACCTCCAACTAATGTGACGAGTTGCGCTATACGAGCTATAGACGTCTGACGTCATTCTACCCACGATAGTCCCAACTCGGAAAGCTGAAACACGTCACGTCAGTCTAGGTTTTCCGACGTATCACTTTCTGCTCTCTAGTCTTCCTTTAAACTACTCAATGACATATATAACACTGGACACATACCAGAAGATCTACTAAAATCTATCTTTGTAGCCATACCGAAAAAGTCAGGCGCCACTGATTGTGAAGACCATCGCACTATTAGTCTCATGAGCCATATGACTAAAATATTACTAAGAATCATCATGAGACGTGTAAGGAACACGATAAAACCTGAAATAAGTGAGGAACAATGTGGATTTGTGGAAGGAAAGGGCACCAATAATGCAATTTACCTCCTGAAAACATTGATGGAAAGAGCTATAGAGGTAAAGAAAGATCTATATATGTGCTTTATAGACTACACAAAAGCATTTGACAAAGTAAAGCATGTGGACAATAATCAATATGCTGGAGAAATTAAACATTTATGGCAAGGGTCTGAGAATCATAGATGACATGCACTGGCAACAAAACAGGACAGTTCCAATATATAAAACAAGGAGTCATACAAGGCTGTGTTCTGTCACCGGATTTGTTTTCACTTTACAGCGAATATATTATGAGATCAATAGTAAACAAAAGCGGAATTAAAGTGAACGGTCACAACATAAATAATTTGCGATATGCGGATGACACAGTCTTAATAGTAGAGACAGAGAACGAACTACAAGAATTGATAGACATAATAGTAAAAGAAAGCAACAAGAAAGGTCTCAGTCTGAATAGTAAGAAAACAGAAGTAATGGTTATATCCAAGAAACAATCACCACCATCATGCAGCATAAAAATAAACGAGACAAATCTGAAACAAGTGCAACGTTTCAAATACTTGGGCACAATAATTACATCAGATGGGAGATGCACCACGGAAATAAAAAGCAGAATAGCTCAGGCCAAAATAGCATTTCAGAAAATGAAAAACGTCTTATGCAGCAAATCGATGTCATAGAAGTGAGAAGTAGCGTTCATCGGTGCTACATAGAGCCAATTGTGACCTATGGAAGCGAATCATGGACAGAAGACAAACAAATAAAAAGACGATTAGAGGCCACAGAGATGCGATTTCTCAGAAGAATGTTGAAAGATCCCTGGACAGCTACAAAGACCAACGAGGTCATTCTCGAAGAAGCCAAAAAAACAAGGGAGCTCCTAAAAAGTATCAGAAATAAACAATCAACATTTTTCGAGTACGTCATAAGAAGAGGAAAGTTGGAATACTTGGTTACAACTGGCAAAATACAGAGAAAGAGAGATCGCGGGAGACAAAGAGAGAATATACTACAAAGCTTGGTGTCATGCTTGGAAAGGAGTCTACAACAGGACTGATACGTTGCACGGTAGATAGAAGATTGTGGAAGGACATGATCCCCTATGCCAACCGGCGTGGAACATGATGATGAGTCTTCCTTTAAGATGGCCGTCGTTGAACTCCCTTTGTTCTCTTTGATGTCCTTTATTTCATTACTTTTACAAATATTTGTTGTTATAATGATTATGTTACACTATTTTGTTACATTTCTGTTTAAAGACGGCGATCCTAGCTTCTGTTGGCCATCCTGTTGTGACGTAGACTGGTACCGGGGTAGACCGTCTAGGACTGCAAGGTCAGCTGATGGTCTACTGACCTTGCTATTGCGACCGCCGGCGCTTATGCTCCCATACTAAAGACAAGCGATCGTACCCGCTTAACAGCTTCCTTGAAGATTCGCCCAGTCTTAAATGATACCAGATTTTTTTCTGAGAAAATATAGCGGCCTGACGTTATACCGACCACATCATCCATAACATATACCTTTGGTCATTGGAAAAATACGGTGACGAATACACAATTCTCAATTCGCCTGATCAATTCAAATTCAAACTGTTGGACTTCCGTTTCTAAGATGGCGGATCTAGTCCACATTCTCTCGATCGCTGCAAATAGTGCATTCGATGTCTGATTAATTTCAATTCTCCATCACACTCCTATGCGTTAAAGTCAAGATAATGATCTACTTATTACATCTGCGCCGATAAAACAATGTCGTACGCCGGCGATATTGCATTTTCGACAAATCAAGTGTTGTGAATGCGACCTTCCATCGTCTAGGCTTGTTCTGCGCTTGACGTCACATTGGTGCTGTTCATGTCCGTTGTTGGATTTGCTTGACGCAGGTTATTTCCATGTTACTCATTAATGTGAAATGCTTCGTCAGCCGCAGTTTTATCTCTTTAGGGAATTTGCACCGTGTTCTGTTCGTCGTAGGCTACATTCACTAGAGTAATCAGGATTCTAAAGGGCGCGTCATTGCAGTGCGTCCGATATTAGTATGTGTGCTACGTCATCGTAAAGGCTCATCGTGAATCCCTAGACCGGCTGTGCGCTGATCTTACGGTCTGTTGTTTGATGTGCGACGTGGATAATCTGACGACTAACATAAATGTGTGTTTATATGTTCGAAATTGGTGTCAACAACGATGGCCTAACATCATCAAGCGCTATACATTTTTAAAGAAATATGACGATCATCACTTTCGGGAGGACGTGAACTTCTGGTAAATGGTGGATAGACGGAAGGAACCATTGCAGGATATGCATGAAAAATGTTACTTGTTGCAGTTTCCTCATATTTCCAGTTCAAGACTGGTTGGTCTCGAGGCAGGACGCCGGCCTCAGGACAGAGAGGTTGTGGATTAAAATCTCGGCTACACCGGTTGGGATTTTTATTTATAATTTCTCTCTGCGACAACCACCCCTGGTCTCAGCAGCGAGGCCCTGCTTGAAACGCCAGTTACTCATCGACGGAAAAAACATGAGTACCTCTGAAGTTGGAGTTATCTGCCTGTGCGGCGAGGGACCCCTGTGCACAGGGTTGCCAGGAAAAAATGGATTAACACGCCAAATTCAGTTCCTAGGCTCTAGGGACTTCGTCAGAGTTGAAAGCTGGCGAATGCAACAACAACAATTCGCCTTAACAGGGAGATGAGAGCCACAGTTTCCGTCATCTACGCTGTTAGTAGCTTCCAGGAACCCAGGTAGCCATCATGTTTTTAACTGGGTCAACATGGAAATGGTAGACATGGATTGAACAATGGTCCTTCTATCACAGGTCAGAGCGCGCTAGCCTTTAAGTCATAGATTGTACAATCATCTCTCTAGCACTAGGTCAGAGCGCACTAGTCTTTAAGTCAATGATTGTACAATCATCTCTCTATCATTAGGTGAGAGCGCACTAGTCTTTAAGTCATGGATTGTACAATCATCTCTCTATCACTAGGTGAGAGCGTGCTAGCCTTTGAGTCATGGATTGTACAATCATCTCTCTATCACTAGGTCAGAGCGCACTAGCCTTTAAGTCATGGATTGTACAATCATCTCTCTGTCACTAGGTCAGAGCGCACTAGCCTTTAAGTCATGGATTGTACAATCATCTCTCTATCACTAGGTCAGAGCACACTAGCCTTTAAGTCATGGATTGTACAATCATCTCTCTATCATTAGGTGAGAGCGCGCTAGCCTTTAAGTCATGGATTGTACAATCATCTCTCTATCACTAGGTCAGAGCGCACTAGCCTTTAAGTCATGGACTGTACAATCATCTCTCTGTCATTAGGTCAGAGCGCACTAGCCTTTAAGTCATGGACTGTACAATCATCTCTCTGTCATTAGGTCTGAGTGCACTAGCCTTTAAGTCATGAACTGTACAATCATCTCTCTGTCATTAGGTCAGAGTGCACTAGCCTTTAAGTCATGGACTGTACAATCATCTCTCTGTCATTAGGTCTGAGTGCACTAGCCTTTAAGTCATGGACTGTACAATCATCTCTCTGCCATTAGGTCTGAGAGCACTAGCCTTTAAGTCATGGACTGTACAATCATCTCTCTGTCATTAGGTCTGAGTGCACTAGCCTTTAAGTCATGGACTGTACAATCATCTCTCTGCCATTAGGTCAGAGCGCACTAGCCTTTAAGTCATGAACTGTACAATCATCTCTCTGTCATTAGGTCAGAGCGCACTAGCCTTTAAGTCATGGACTGTACAATCATCTCTCTGTCATTAGGTCAGAGCGCACTAGCCTTTAAGTCATGAACTGTACAATCATCTCTCTGTCATTAGGTCAGAGCGCACTAGCCTTTAAGTCATGGACTGTACAATCATCTCTCTGTCATTAGGTCAGAGCGCACTAGCCTTTAAGTCATGAACTGTACAATCATATCTCTGTCATTAGGTCAGAGCGCACTAGCCTTTAAGTCATGGACTGTACAATCATCTCTCTGTCATTAGGTCAGAGCGCACTAGCCTTTAAGTCATGAACTGTACAATCATCTCTCTGTCATTAGGTCAGAGCGTACTAGCCTTTAAGTCATGGACTGTACAATCATCTCTCTGCCATTAGGTCAGAGCGCACTAGCCTTTAAGTCCTGGATTAAAAAAAAAATAGTTAAGAGTTTTCTTTGTTCAAAAACCGACAAAGCTGTCGGTGGCTGGTGAGCTTAGAAGCATTTTATAAGGCAACAAGAAAGGCCATCCACTTCTCACAATCATAATATGTTTAATAACGAAACGATATATGTCGTGCTTTAAGTCGCAGCATTTTTTTACCAGTTTCCTAAAAAGGGAAAAAATACTATTTTATAGTGTGTTAGAGAGTTCTATATCATTGTGCTATATCATGGTGTGCTATATCATTGTGCTTTATCATAGTGCCCTATATCATAGTGTGCTATATCATTGTGTGCTATATCATTGTCCTATATTATAGTGTGTTATATCATCGTGCTATATCATAGTGTGCTATATCATAGTGTGCTATATCATTGTGCTATATCATAGTGTGATATATTATAGTGTGCTATATCATTGTGTTATATCATTGTGTTATATCATAGTGTGCTATATCATTGTGTGCTATATTATTGTGTGCTGTATCAGCGCGCTATATCTGTGTGTAATATCATAGTGTGCTATATCATTGTTCTATATTATTGTGTGCTGTATGCGCGCTATATCTGTGTGCAATATCATAGTGTGCTATATCATAGAGCGCTATATACCTTTGTTCGATCACCTCATCCGCAATGACTAATTGCCTTGACAAACTTGCATCTCCAGGGGCGTTTCTAATTCCTTACTTCGTAACTTTGATTTTTGGGGCCATGCCAGTCTTTTTAATGGAGATGTGCCTGGGCCAGTTTCACAGATGTGGGCCAACAGCAATCTGGGAGAACATGTCGCCCATGTTCAAAGGTAATTCATCTCTTGTCATCTGGCGGTCACTTCAACTCAAAGTTTTCGTTCAACTGTCAATCAATTTTCGCTCTATTTACTTTTTATAAACCCATCCTTATCTCAGCCTCACTCAAACAAACTCATCCTTATCTCAACTTTACTCAAACAAACGCATCCTTATCTCAGCCTCGCTCAAACAAACTCATCCTTATCTCAGCCTCGCTCAAACAAGACCATCTTCATCTCATCTCGATCCTATAAACTCATCCTTATCTTACTCTACTTTCTTATGCTCAGCCATATCTCACCCTTATTTCCTAAACGCATACTTATCTACTTTTACTTTCACAAACTCAACCGGATCTCACTCCAACTTTCATAAACTCATCCTCATCTCAGTGTCACTCCCATAAACTCATCCATATCTCACTCCTACTTTCATAAACTCAGCCTTATCTCACCCTTACTTGTATAAGCGTATTCATATATTAGCCAAAAATAACCAGAGAACTTATAAAGGTGAATGTTTAAAGGGTGTCTCACTGGCTACGAAACTCGACATATTCTCAATAATTGTAACAGCTATCACATTTGAACAGGAGTACGTGCACTGTCTGAGAATTAAAGCAACGTAAATGTAGTGTGTGTGTGTGTGTGTGTGTGGTGTGAGAGAGAGAGAGAGAGAGAGAGAGAGAGAGAGAGAGAGACAGGCCTAAATGTTATGACACGCCTGTCTGACGTACCTCTCTGCTGATCTCTGTCGTTGAGATTGTTGCTTGTGAGTGTCAGTGAACAGTGCCTGTAGTCCACACAAGATAACTGGTAAATGTGTTGGGATGGCCTAGAGGAGCCAGTGGCCAACCATTACAGAAATGCCGAGTTCGACAGCGAGTGAGACACCCCCTACAGATATTAATATTCAGTTTCCCTTTTACAAAAACCCATTAGTTGATTAATACACTGAAACAATGCTACCCAAATGGCAACCCGCGGGCCAGAAACAGCCCTCCAGTCTATTTTTCTTGACCTTTGAAGCGTCCACAGGAAGTAATATATTCAATATCTATAAACAAAAACCCAAGTTCCAGCTGGTTAACAAATATTTAATAAACTATTCATGCCGACAATAATCGTAGACTTTGTTTATAGATGGCGCTGGGAGGTTGCTGTGTCTGTCAGTGCCAGGTCAATAGCGTTTCAGCATTATTATATATGACTAAATCACATCATGCCATTGTAAACTATACTTTCAGTTTCACTCTCTGTGAGGTCAATAGCGTGTCAGCATTATTATATTTGACTAAATCACATCATGCCATTGTAAACTATACTTGTGTGAGGTCAATAGCGTGTCAGCATTATTATATTTGACTAAATCACATCATGCCATTGTAAACTATACTTGTGTGAGGTCAATAGCGTGTCAGCATTATTATATATGACTAAATCACATCACGCCATTGTAAACTATACTTGTGTGAGGTCAATAGCGTGTCAGCATTATTATATATGACTAAATCACATCATGCCATTGTAAACTATACTTTCACTTTCACTCTCTGATCCTCGCCTTGGCTATGACTCAATCATCATCATCAAGTGCCATACGTGCTGGAGTAGGTGATCATGTCTCTCCACAACTTTCGATCTCGACAGTTATTTATCATTTATGTTGACGACCTTCTGCCAAGCCACTTTCTTAAGCTGTCTGGTATCTTTTCTCTTTGCTTCTCTCTATCTCTTCGTCCCCCAATTGAATCAGTTGTTACGATACAATAATATACACAAATATAATCACGTAATTGACCACATGTAACTCGCTTCTCTACAGGCATCGGCATGGCCTCGTGTTGGATGTCATATATTGTTGGCTTCTACTACAACGTGATCATTGCCTGGAGCTTCTTCTACCTCTTCGCCTCGTTCACCTCCACCCTTCCCTGGACAACCTGCTTCAATCAGTTCAATAGCCTCAACTGCTGGCAGATCGACTGGGACACAAATACCACCACAGACAACAGCCACGTAACCACAGAAACAGTCCCTCTCGCTAAAGTTGTTGAGAGTACTCGCCCGTTAAACTGGACATATAATGTATCGATCTCTGTTTCTGCGACAGTCGAGTACTTTGAGTAGGTTGTTCTGTTGTCTTTGAGATAGGACTATCGCCATCACTATACCATCGGCATCACTATACCATCGGCATCACTATACCATCGGCATCACTATACCATCGCCATCACTATATCATCGGTATTGCTTTATCATCGGTATTGCTATATCATCGGTATTGCTATATCATCGGTATTGCTATATCATCGGTATTGCTATATCATCGGTATTGCTATACTCGATCACCATCAAATATACAATCGCCGTCAATATACCTTCAGTATCACTATACTTGATCACCATTAATATACAATCTATTAATACAATTCGGAGTTATCTGCCTGTGCGGCGAGGGACCCCTGTGCACACGGCTGCCAGGGAAAAATGGATTAACACGCAAAATTCAGTTCCTAGTCTCTAGGGACTTCGTCAGAGGTAAAAGCTGGCAATCGAAAAAAAATATATATATACAATCACTATCACTTGATCACCATTAGTATACAATCACCATCACTATACTTGGTCACCACTAATATACAATAACTATCACTATATTTGGTCAAAATTAATGTACTTTATCACCATCAATATACAATCATCACCAATAGACAATCAACATCACTATACCTGGTCACCATCATTATACCTGATCACTATCATTATACCTGATCACCATCATTATACCTGATCACCATCATTATACCTGATTACCATCATTATACCTGATCACCATCATTATACATGATTACCATCATTATACATGATTACCATCATTATGCCTGATTACCATCATTATACCTGATCACCATCATTATACATGATTACCATCATTATACATGATTACCATCATTATGCCTGATTACCATCATTATACCTGATCACCATCACTATACCTGATCACCATCACTATACCTGATCACCATCACTATACCTGATCACCGTCACTATTTTGATCATGATCATTATACTCGATCACCATCAATGTACACTCGCCATGATTATACAATCAATAAAACTATACAAACAGCAGGATCACTATACCTATTCACTATCACTATACCATCATCACATTACCTTGTGTTTCTCAATACCAAAATCATCGTTTTACGTCATGATTTATTTTTAGCTCTGGAGTTGTTTTACAACTTCTAACTTTTTGTGTATGAATTACAACTACCTCCATTTCAAATGAGCTACCTCCTTGAATCTTTGTACAAAACAGCAAAAGTTTGCTCTTATCAAAGAGACGGGAATGAAAGATAACATATGAGATGCAATTATTGAACACAAAATTATTGCATTATTTTTTTTAAAAGACATAGCCAGATATAATGACAACTTTTCTGTTCTAAAATCAGAACATAAACATATATATTTATTAAATTTCAAATTATCCACTTCTTTGGTTTCTTCTCCGTTTGTTTTAAAAATGTATTTTTCGATTAATTTCAGGAAAATTAAAAATTATTTTTAAAATGTGATTTGATGGCGCAGTTTGTCTGGTTAGAGACCTGCTTCTTCTCTTACTACTGCTGTTTTTTTTTCTTTTTGTCTGTCTTTCTTTCTGTCTGTCTGTTTGTTGTCCTTCCTCTCAAGGACGGCACATAGGGCAGAAATTCTGGACTCATTTCCAACGATCTTAGTTATCAAGTGTCAGACCAAGTACAGGAGCCTTATAATTTAGTGGGCACAGGACAATCACTGGAGGCTGTAGAAATGTGGTTTTACAGAAGAATGTTGAGAATACCTTGCACATATGTATATACATGAATATCCAACTACTGACATATCATGACTACTTGCTACCAACCGTCTGTCAAGACGCCTAAGGCATGTATATGATGCAACTGTTTTCCTGAAACATTTGTTTTCAGATGCTTCCAATTTTGTTGAAAGACTACGATACAACTGTTGTTTGTCTAACTAGTTTGTATTTATATTTGTGTACTTGCTGGCAGCGTGGAGGTACGTTAGAGTAAGTAAGTACCTGTTGATCAATGCCAAGATGATGCTCATGGCACATTTTTCATCAATGCCAAGATGATGCTCATGGCACATTTCTCATCAATGCCAAGATGATGCTCATGGCACATTTCTCATCAATGCCAAGATGATGCTCATGGCACATTTCTCATCAATGCCAAGATGATGCTCATGGCACATTTCTCATCAATGCCAAGATGATGCTCATGGCACATTTCTCATGTATCCTGGAGTAGAACCAAACAAAAATTTTAAATATAAATTGCTATGTACTTCATGATCCAGTTCTTCCATCGTAAACATGTTTTGAAGAGAAGAAATGTAAGATATTTTAATCGTTTCTTTGAGAGAAGTACTTTAGTATCTATTACTCATTTCTTCCATGAGAGAAATGATGGTTACATCAGCACTAAGAAAACAATTGTGTTGGCTACGAGCGACAAATCTACAAATAACATCTTCCAAGCTAATAAATTAGCTTATATAATCAGATTGAAAGATTTATATTTTCAAAAAGACGTATATTTATGACAAATAAACAAGGGAAAACAATATTCTTCTGTTACATTTTGTCTTCAGTTCTCATCCTTCTGGAATGATCTGCTGGACCAGCAAGTGTCATGACCATGACTTGAGTTGGTTGTTGGTTGCCACTATCTGTCGTGCAAGGGTTACATTTGTCATTATTCCAATCAAATGTAAGTAGAGTGAACCTGCCACGACCTAGATGTATGTGGAATATGGTGTTTATGTGGCTCGTGTTATTTCAATGACCACATATTTATGGGTTATTGATCATACAAGGACACCATACTTTCTCAGAAAGAAATATTCGGTACCCATTATCAGATGCTAGATAAGCCCATGAAGCCGCATCGGTCCGACAACAATTTCTCGGCAGTTGGGAATTGTTTCTAACACCCACCTCATCAATATCATCCCCATCAAGTGCCGGGCCTGCTGGCGCAGGTGATCATATATCTCCACAACTCACGATCTCGACAGTTATTTATAATTTCTGTTGTTGACCTTTTGCCAAGCCATTCTCTTAAGCTGTCTGGTATCTGTTCTCTTTGCTTCCCTTTATCTCTTCGTCCTTTAATTTTCCAAGTTTTCACAATATATTCCAGCTGTTCCCTTCTCATTACATAGCCAAAAAATAATGATTTTTTGATTACTGAATTAAACATTTTCCTATCTCAACTTTTTGATCAAATGAACTATTTGTTCAAAATTTCTTCATAAAATCAACGGTGAGAGCGTTGCCTAGAGCTCAAGAACACTAATTAGTGTCATTTTTTTTCTTCATTTTTTGTGTCTTATGTTTCCCAGGCGTGGAATGCTAGAACTGAACCACAGCAAAGGTTTGCAGGACCTGGGGGTCATCAAGTGGGAGCTGGCACTGTGTACGCTTCTGACATTCGTACTTCTCTACTTCTGTCTCTGGAAGGGAGTCAAGAGCACCGGAAAGGTAACCCACAGCGTTTATATCATGCTCAGGTGAAAACTGAGGTGTCAGCCGCGGCGAAAAGTTCGAATTGATCAAATTAAAATAAAGTAAAGAGCCCCCGCCACGCCAAGTGGCATATAGGAAATAGGGTGTTGGTGACCATACATTTTACAGACCTTCATCACATGATTTTTGATGTAATGTGGTCAGTATTACGCCCGTGCCGCTTTACTTTTCCAGAAAAAATCCGGTTCCCATTTAAGGCTGGGTGAACCCAGAAGCTGTCGGTTGCGATCGAACCCTACCTCTTGTCCTTTGTTATCCAGTTCACTAGCCACTGAGCTATCGCGGCTGAATTGATCAAATACATACCAGATAATAATTTGGCGGCCTGGGGGAAAGTTGAAGGTAACAAACAATAAATTAATTAATAAGCTCAGCATGTTTGTTCCAGAAATATGAAACGTCAACTAGAAATGTTTGCCAAGGGGAAGTAGTTTTATGCTTGAGTAGAACACAGAAAACATCGGAGGAAACATGACCAATAAATTAATCAGATCAGCATGTTTGTTCCAGAAATATGAAACGTCATCTAGAAATGTTTGCCAAGGGGAAGTAGTTTTATGCTTGAGTAGAACACAGAAAACATCGGAGGAAACATGACCAATAAATGAAAGGAAATAAGACCAATAAATCAAAGGAAATATGACCAATAAATCAAAGGAAACATGACCAATAAATCAAAGGAAACATGACCAATAAATGAAAGGAAATAAGACCAATAAATCAAAGGAAATAAGACCAATAAATGAAAGGAAATAAGACCAATAAATGAAAGGAAATAAGACCAATAAATGAAAGGAAATAAGACCAATAAATCAAAGGAAATAAGACCAATAAATGAAAGGAAATAAGACCATTAAATCAAAGGAAACAAGACCAATAAATAAATTAAAGGAAATTTGATTATGTTACAAGCAATAAACGAAAGTTCTAGAAAAGAAAATACCGAAGAATACAGATTAAAGACCACAAATGGAGTAGATAAAACACGACTCAAAGTGCCTGGACTAGGTCGCGGACCAAAAGCTGATCAAGATCTGACTTTATTTCTCAGTCAAAGTGACTAGACTAGGTCGTGGACCCAAAGCTGACAAAGACCTCACTTTATTTCTCAGTGTGCCCTTTGATCATTTTCCGATAGTTTTAGATGACATTAAAGTCATGTTCACTTTTAATTTTGGATGGCAGTTGCGGTCTAATATAACCCGAAAGACTGTGTCTGGGGTTGAACGGGTTGTGCCGCGCCAAGAAGTAGGCAAAACCTGCAAGACAGCAACAAGGTTTCCGACAAAACAGCCTAACCACCGGATTGAGGATGGTCACAGTCCAGGCAGTGGTGGGAGTCTATAGATTAACAAACCAAGGTCTGTAGCTGTCATACAACATTCTTGCCCAGTACAAATTATGATTCCAACTCCGTGACTTCATTAACAACACTTTCATCATCATTATCTGGCTTGTCCCTTCCAAAACAGACACATTCATTATTCGTTGTTCCAAGCAAGATGTCCAGCGGTTGCAGCAGCCAGTCCCAGGTTGTCTATAATATCTTGCACACACCTTCTCCCGTGATCTTGCTTTCTCTCGTCTACCTGCTACCATCCCTTCCCCAATGACCTTCTGTAGGCCATCATGTCCTTTCTAACGAGCAAATTATTTGATATTCGTTTTTTTATGTTCCTTATCAACATTTAACATTTTTTTCTGAAAAAATATAAGTTATTTCAATATGTTTGTTCTTTTCTCTGTCAATGGCACTCTGTATAGACTTCTACAACACTTGCATTCAAAAGCATAATAAGTTTATCAGTAAGTCCCTTAGTAGTCCATGTTTCACAGCCCTATATTACTATGGAAAATGAAGAATTCTTTCTTTAAATATTTGCAATATCATGTCTTTGCCATATGTTGTAGAGTAGTTTTGCTTTAGTCATAGCTTGTGTGTGATCTTCGAGTTATCTTCTTCATAGTCTTTCTGTAATTGGTTAAAGTGAACCAGAGAGATCCAAACAGTTTATCTCGTTCGAATACAATTTTGGTGGTTCAATTTATGTATATCATTTTCATGTCAGTTTTGGCATCTGTTTGATCAGCGCTACCTTTACTTCTCAACTGAGATTTTAATGTTATTCGTACTTGTATGTAAATGTTATTCATACTTGTATGTAAATGTTATTCGTACTTGTATGTAAATGTTATTCATACTTGTATGTAAATGTTATTCGTACTTGTATGTAAATGTTATTCGTACTTGTATGTACATGTCATTCGTACTTGCATGTAAATGTTATTCGTACTTGCATGTAAATGTTATTCGTACTTGCATGTAAATGTTATTCGTACTTGCATGTAAATGTTATTCGTACTTGTATGTAAATGTTATTCGTACTTGTATGTAAATGTTATTCGTACTTGTATGTAAATATTTAAAACCTGCTTTGATTTGTATTTAGCACAAGATTGAATTTATGGATATTAAGAGCAAACAATCCGATTATTCTGACCGAACCAAGAAAATACTTCGGAAGGTGAAGAGTTCGTCTGACAGTTCTTCAGAAATGGACAAACTTGAACTTCTCCAGATTAACCACTGAAAGAAATAAAGTCATTGCAGCATCAACTTCTTGGGTCTACGTGACTATGGCCTGTGTCGACGCTGTGACGTCAGATCAATCGATAAATCAGTTAATCAATCAATGTTACTTCCTAAAGTAGAAAATAGAGTTTTCATGGAAATTGCCTTTTGGTTCTTGCTCTTCGTGTATTTCTGTTTTGAACTAATAAAGCAATTTGACAAATATTTTAAAACAAAAATGTTAATTGTACGACCTAACGTTACTTGTTAGTGTCGTGACTAAGAGTTTCAAGGCATGTTTGTTGGGTATGCCCCACACGAAGGTTAAACCGGAAAGGAAAACATTGATATGTCCTGTCTGTGAATGAGAAATGTGGGACGATCACAACATATGCTGGAAGTGTCATCTATGGTGCTCAGAAAACAATAGAACATGGTGATCTATATTTCTGAAGGTTGCAGCCAGAAGTGCGGAAACACCGACTGGATCTCGCCCCAGATACTGCTCCAGGAAATCCTCCAACCCACGTGGTTTCTTCTGTAGACGCGCCATTTCAGACGACCCCCACAGGAAAATAAAGTCTGGTAAAGTCACATCTGGTGACCTTGAGGTCGTAACACTTTGTGAAATGACTGTTAGGATAGAGTGACGCAATCTCAGCCATGCTAGCGGCTGGTGTGTGCCATGTCCACCCGGCTGGTGTGTGCCTTGTCCACCCTGCTGGTGTGTGCCTTGTCCACCCTGCTGGTGTATGCCTTGTCCAACCGGCTGGTGTGTGCCTTGTCCACCCTGCTGGTGTGTGCCATGTCTACCCTGCTGGTGTGTGCCATGTCTACCCTGCTGGTGTGTGCCTTGTCCACCCTGCTGGTGTGTGCCTTGTCCACCCTGCTGGTGTATGCCTTGTCCACCCTGCTGGTGTATGCCTTGTCCACCCTGCTGGTGTATGCCATGTCCACCCTGCTGGTGTGTGCCATGTCTACCCTGCTGGTGTGTGCCATGTCTACCCTGCTGGTGTGTGCCTTGTCCACCCTGCTGGTGTGTGCCTTGTCCACCCTGCTGGTGTATGCCTTGTCCACCCTGCTGGTGTATGCCTTGTCCACCCTGCTGGTGTGTGCCATGTCTACCCTGCTGGTGTGTGCCTTGTCCACCCTGCTGGTGTATGCCTTGTCCACCCTGCTGGTGTGTGCCTTGTCTACCCTGCTGGTGTGTGCCTTGTCCACCCTGCTGGTGTATGCCTTGTCCACCCTGCTGGTGTGTGCCATGTCTACCCTGCTGGTGTGTGCCATGTCCACCCTGCTGGTGTGTGCCTTGTCCACCCTGCTGGTGTGTGCCTTGTCCACCCTGCTGGTGTATGCCTTGTCCACCCTGCTGTATGTGATTTTAATTGTGTACATGACCATAATGAGAAGCGAAATGGACATTCGGCAGCACATTCTTCGTACCAACGTTGTGCTACCAATGCCAGACCCGGAACCTACACTCAAGAACAATCAGAAAAATAACCAATGCCGAAATGAAATGTGTTAGACACATGACAGGAAACAGCCTGAGAGATAAGGTCAGAAATGAGGAACTGATTACCAAAAAAAATTAGAAAACATTCTCACCATATAGAGTATACAAGAAATAACAAATAAAATTGTTTGGCCACGTGTAAAACTGAACTATCAAAAACACAACACAAAGAGCCTTCAATAAACTTTACAAATAAAAACGGACTCAATGCCCGACCACGAAAAAGATGGATTGATGAAATACAAGAAACCCTGGGAAACATACCAGCAGAGGCAAACAGAAGAGCAAATGATCTCAACTTATATTTTCCCTCCCAGTTGAAAGGCAAATGAGGAAAGAAAGAAGAGGACGTGTTAACTATTTTTCTGTTGTTAATTATTGATTATGTGTATGCTTGTGTACATTAGTACTTAATGTTGATTTCATTTCATGATTCCATTTCACTATTTTTTCATCCCATGTTATAGTGATCCATTTCAGCACTTATTCATCCCATGTTATAGTGATCCATTTCAGCACTTATTCATCCCATGTTATAGTGATCCATTTCAGCACTTATTCATCCCATGTTATAGTGATCCATTTCAGCACTTGTTCATCCCATTTTATATTGATCCATTTCAGAACTTATTCATCCCATGTTATAGTGATCCATTTCAGCACTTATTCATCCCATGTTATAGTGATCCATTTCAGCACTTGTTCATCCCATTTTATATTGATCCATTTCAGAACTTATTCATCCCATGTTATAGTGATCCATTTCAGTACTTATTCATCCCATGTTATAGTGATCCATTCCAGTACTTGTTCATCCCATGTTATATTGATCCATTTCAGTACTTGCTCATCCCACATTATGTTGATTCATTTCAGTACTTCAAACTGTGTCTGTATTATCCAAGCTATTTGTGTTTAAGTTACATATCACGTGACCTGCAGTCATCGTCTCCTACCGCAGGTCGTTTACATCACAGCCACCCTCCCCTACCTCATCATGACCATCCTGTTTGTCAGGGGCGTATTGTTGCCAGGGGCAGGTGAGGGCATCCGCTACTTCTTTACCCCCAAGATTGAGAGTCTGAACAGACCGAAGGTGAGTCTAGTTGTTTTAGAGGTTGGGGGGGGGGGGTTATTTTGAAGACGAGTTACTGAGAGATAAAGAGGGAATGACGGAAAGAGTTGGAGTGACAGAGCGAGAGAGACAAAGAGCGAGACAGTGGGAAATTTAGAGAGAGATACAGAGAGACGGAGAGAGTGACGGAAAGAACTGGAGAGACAGTGAGGGAAACAAAGAGCGGGTCAGATGAAGACGGAGAGACAGAGAGGAGACGAAGAGAGAGACAGAGAGGGGCAAAGAGCTAGACAAAGGGATACGGAGAGAGAGACAGAGAGGGAGGGAGAGAGACAGATTAAGAAACGGAGAAAGATGGAGATACATAGAGAGATGGAGAAAGATAAGTAGAGGAAGGAGGTAAAATACTTTACAATAGAAAGAAGGGGAAAGTGATGGCAAGTGAAGATAACGTAGAAGAGAGAATGAGACAGCAATAGAGAGAAAAATAGAGCTGAAGGAAGAGGTAAATGAGTGAGAGCAGATAGGGAGGAAGAGAGAGAGAGAGGTTGGGGGGGGGAGTAAATATAGAGAATGAGAAGAAGGATGAGAAGAGATGTGAAAGTGGGGGAGGTGAAGATGGGAAAGATATTGTTAGAAAGATATGAGAAATTGATGAGAGTGAGTGAGTGAGTGAGTGAGTGAGTGAGTGAGTGAGTGAGTGAGTGAGTGAGTGAGTGAGTGAGTGAGTGAGTGAGTGAGTGAGTGATCTACAGCTTTAAAGATTTATGGTGACTGTTGCTGGATGACGAGAGAAATAAACGGATAGATAGATAGATAGATAGATAGATAGATAGATAGACAGACAGACAGACAGACAGACAGACAGACAGACAGACAGACAGACAGACAGACAGACAGACAGACAGACAGACAGATAGATAGATAGATAGATAGATAGATAGATAGATAGATAGATAGATAGATAGATAGATAGATAGATAGATAGATAGATAGATAGATAGATAGATAGATAGATAGATAGATAGATAGATAGATAGATAGATAGATAGATAGATAGATAGATAGATAGATAGATGATGGATGGATGGGTGGGTGGGTGGGTGGGTTTGTGTGGGTTGGGTTATTGGGTGGATGGGTGGGTGGGTGGATGTATGGATGGTTAGATAGATAGAGAGAGAGAGAGAGATAGAGAGAAAGAGAGTAATAAAATTATGAGAAAACATTTGAATACTTTCATACAGACGAAATAACAAATACCTGATATTTACCTTTGCCAGGTGTGGATTGACGCAGCCGTACAGATCTTCTTCTCCATTGGATCAGGGTTCGGCACCCACATCGCCTACGCCAGCTATAACAAGTTCCACAACAACTGTAAGCGGTAGGTGGTGACAGACTTAAGATCTAGCATGACCAGGTAGTCAGTTAGAGGCTGTGGTGTTTGTTAATGCTCGCACTTAGCTCGTTGCTCTAGTCAAGAGAACTACCTGGGGCAAGCTAATCTTTTTCTTTGGTCAAGACTGACAGCTTGTCACAGCCAAATATATGTGTTTCCTTGTAATTTCTTCTTCTCCTTCCTTTTCCTCCTCTTCTTCCTTTCTTCTTCTTCTTCCTTTTCTTCTTCTACTTCCTTATTCCTCTTCTTCTTCCTTTTCTTCTTCTTTTTCGTCTTCTTCTTCTACTTCCTTATTCCTCTTCTTCTTCCTTTTCTTCTTCTTTTTCGACTTCTTCTTCTACTTCCTTATTCCTCTTCTTCTTTCTTTTCTTCTTCTTTTCTTCATTTTTCCCTCTTCTTCTTCTTCCTTTTTCTTCGTCCTTTTCTTCCTTTTTTCCCTATTCTTCCTTTTCTTCTTCCTTTTCTTCCTTTTTCCCCCTCTTCTTCTTCCTCCTTTCTTCTTCTTCTTCCTTTTCTTCCTTTGTTTCCTCTTCTTCTTCCTTTTCTTCCTTTGTTACCTCTTCTTCTTCTTCCTTTTTTCTTTCTTCCTATTCTTCTTTTTTTCAGATATCAGCTATTACAATGCATTTAGACATTTAGACCAACTTAGCTCACGTTGAAGACGGTACATTTGAGGTTTACATGCAAGGTTGTTTATGTGGGTCATATTTGTGTTGTAACACATTGTGGGAAATCAGTAGCTATTTTGTGCAGGATACCGTAGGTCTGGCTCACACCCATTATTTTATCTGTCTTTTCTTTGTCTCCCCTTAAGCTGTTCATAATTCTGTCGTTTCGGTTTTCCTCCAGCGTCCACTACATCGGAGTGCCATGTAATGAAATAGTTGAATCAAGAGTCTGGAGAGTTACATCGGAGTGCCATGTAATGAAATAGTTAAATCAAGAGTCTGGAGAGTTACATCGGAGTGCCATGTAATGAAATAGTTAAATCAAGAGTCTGGAGAGTTACATCGGAGTGCCATGTAATGAAATAGTTGAATCAAGAGTCTGGAGAGTTACATCGGAGTGCCATGTAATGAAATAGTTGAATCAAGAGTCTGGAGAGTTACATCGGAGTGCCATGTAATGAAATAGTTCAATCAAGAGTCTGAAGAGTTACATCGGAGTGTCATGTAATGAAATAGTTAAATCAAGAGTCTGGAGAGTTACATCGGAGTGTCATGTAATGAAATAGTTCAATCAAGAGTCTGAAGAGTTACATCGGAGTGTCATGTAATGAAATAGTTAAATCAAGAGTCTGGAGAGTTACATCGGAGTGTCATGTAATGAAATAGTTCAATCAAGAGTCTGGAGAGTTCGGGGAGTGAGATGAAGTATTTGTAGTTGAACACGCAGGAGTTGCAAAATGCTATATTTTATCAACCTTCTTACATGACGCAGAAACATGGACATTAAATAACAAAACAGAGCAGAAAACTGAAGCCTTTGAAATCTGGATCTATAGGAAAATGGGGAGAACTGGGCGGATGGAAAAGAAGACAAACAAAGAAGTTCTGAATCAACTGATAATGAAAAAAAAAAAAGAATGAACACAATTCGAAGAAAGACAACTGAGATTTTTTGGACAAGTGAAGAAACACAACACCCTACTTAAAGTCTTCTTGGAGCTGAAGGTAAAGGATGGGCGAGGCAGAGGCAGACCAAGACTAAAGTGCACTGATAACATCAAAAGGCGGATAGGTGAACCTATAACAGCGCGTACCATCGAGACAAGAGTCAGTGTGTAGAATGGTGCTCCGTGGTAGCCAAGCTCCGATGTAGGGACAACACCAAATGAAGGAAGATGAACATAATGGGTTCGCATTTAGGAGAAACCCAAGGAATCACAACTTTACATGAGTCACTGACGTCTGGGAGTCATGAGTCAGGCGGACCAGCCGTCTTAGAGTGCCAAGAAAATGTTTTATTATGCACCTGCTGTTGCCTTGAAGCGTCACAGGAGAAAGCATGAATGTCTAATCTAATGTCTGTGGATGTGTTTCTTGTTATTTTAGTCGTTTCTGTTTAGATGTTGTGTCCTTCTTGGGCGCCTATGGTCGCTGTTATGATTTACATGATTTGTTATGATTTACATGATTTGTTATGATATAATTCTTTTATTACGTCCATCAATCTCATCCGTGGTCTCCCTCTTGCTCTCTGTCCCGATGTTTGAGGTAGAAAACTTGCCATCATGTTTTGAGGTAGAAAACTAGCCATCATGTTTTGAGGTAGAAAACTTGCCACCATGTTTTGAGGTAGAAAACTTGCCATCATGTTTTGAGGTAGAAAACTTGACATCATGTTTTGAGGTAGAAAACTTGCCATCATGTTTTGAGGTAGAAAACTTGCCATCACGTTTTGAGGTAGAAAACTTGCCATCATGTTTTGAGGTACAAAACTTGCCATCACGTTTTGAGGTAGAAAACTTGCCATCATGTTTTGAGGTAGAAAACTTGCCATCATGTTTTGAGGTAGAAAACTTGCCATCATGTTTTGAGGTAGAAAACTTGCCATCATGTTTTGAGGTACTAAAACTTGCCATCATGTTTTGAGGTAGAAAACTTGCCATCACGTTTTGAGGTAGAAAACTTGCCATCATGTTTTGAGGTAGAAAACTTGCCATCATGTTTTGAGGTAGAAAACTTGCCATCATGTTTTGAGGTAGAAAACTTGCCATCATGTTTGCTTTGGCTTAATTCTTGCCAAGCGCCCTAACAATTTCATTTAGTCAAGAGACTGAAGGACCGAAACGCTTCATTGATGATCAGATTGCCTCATGTCGTACAGCTCTATATCAAAATGATCCTAGTGACTTCTACACTGATAGTTTCTTTAAGAACAAATTAATGAGAAGGAAGTAAAATGCTAGAGGTTAACCACTTCTTACATTTCTCATAAATTGTTTACTATGTGTCATGTGTTTTCTTTTTTGTTACCTCGGTACATGAAAGATATAAGTAAGTTAATAATAATAATGGTTCCTACCATGCATTTAAACATATGGGTGAATATTGTGTTAGTTTCTTTATGTTCAACAACCACCAGTACAAAATGTTGGTGGTGTCAGCATCACGCCAGGCCGCCTTATTGTCCCGCACAAAAAAATTAACTGGTGCCTAATCTCAGGAAACTCCAAAACTTGGGTTGGTCCGAACAAAATCTGGGAATCAAACCTAGACCTTTCAAGCCTGAAGCGAGTATCCTAAATACGTAATCTTAAAGACTTCACCATGAGAGATATATTGATCCTAAATTAATCTCTTTAAACATACACTGTGCTTACTTCTGTACAGAAACGCAAACGGGTATTACGTCATCACCATTCATCAGAGTCTGTGAAAAATAAGATTGAATGAGAACTGAAGAGAACTAAAAGCAGACAAAGAAGTATGTGAGAAGTGAGCAGGAAAGAATGGACATTTTTTTTTGTGCCGACCTCAAAAAGTTGTAAAATAAAGAGAGAAAAGTATTGGTAGCTGCAGAAGTGTGTACCAACACGACCCGTTACTAATTAGGGAGGGACAAGCAAGAGAACGCAAATATTCACCCTGTGTGCGTCCCTGTGGAGATATCATAGAGTGAGCGTGGAGAGCATGTAGGATGGAGATCAAGCGGGATGAGTGGGTAGCATGGAGATCAAGCGGGATGAGTGGGTAGCATGGAGATCAAGCGGGATGAGTGGGTAGCATGGAGATCAAGCGGGATGGGTGGGTAGCATGGAGATCAAGCGGGATGGGTGGGTAGCATGGAGATCAAGTAGGATGGGTGGGTAGCATGGAGATCAAGTAGGATGGGTGGGTAGCATAGAGATCAAGTAGGAAGGGTGGGTAGCATAGAGGTCAAGCGGGATGGGTGGGTAGCATGGAGATCAAGCGGGATGGGTGGGTAGCATGGAGATCAAGTAGAATGGGTGGGTAGCATGGAGATCAAGTAGAATGGGTGGGTAGCATGGAGATCAAGTAGGAAGGGTGGGTTATGAAGTTCAAACACAGCCAGAAATGACTTAGTGTATTTATGTTGTGGAGAAGGAAGGGGGAGGGGTGGAATTTAACATTTTGCTGTACCAGACCATAACATTCCAAGCTGAGGGAGCCAGTGCACTTCCTCTGTGCTACTATTTTTTTCCCTGTTCAGTGATTGAAGTATAGAATAGAATTATTTTATCAGCTGAGTTGACTGGAGAGCGCCTGACTGTATTCACAAATGGCTAAGTCTTCCACACTACTCAGCTGAAGCTCGCAGACATCACCAACATCAAAATAATAATCAGATATTGAGTGCAACATTGCAATTAAAACTTGATTTGTCTACAAGAAAAAAGGGTGTGGCGATATAAAACGTATAAATATGTTGATATCACACTTCCCTTGATGTCATTGTAGACTAGACTGTTATAACTTTCCAATAGCTCGTTGTGCGTTGTTTGGACCAATTCGTTGGCATCAGTAATGACTGGGATGTACCGATATTATGACAAGATTTATCATACTTGACCTCATGAACATTGACATAAAAGATCAAATAGAATATCATTACGGAAGACCTTGACTTTTCTGTACCGTCCTCTCAACTTTCTTCTATAACATCGTCTTCTCAAATTACTTCTATAACATCGTCTTCTCAACTTTCTTCTATAATATCGTCTTCTCAACTTACTTCTATGACATCGTCTTCTCAACTTACTTCTATAATATCGTCTTCTCAACTTACTTCTATAACATCGTCTTCTCAACTTACTTCTATAATATCGTCTTCTCAACTTACTTCTATAACATCGTCTTCTTAACTTACTTCTATAATATCGTCTTCTCAACTTACTTCTATTATATCGTCAACAATTATCAGATGGTGATATCGCTGTATTCCTCAATAACAATAATAAAACTGATAGGCAATAAACGTAGAGGCAATTATTGCACAGGGTCAATATAAATGGACAAGAACAAGAGACAGGTGAGAAATGTAAATACTTGGTCTAAGTTGTCACTGATGAAGGTTTTAGATCTGAAACATCGACTAGGGCAGCACAAATTACAGCAGCCCTTGCGAAACTAAAACAAGCATAGGAAGTTAAGATTCTGCGAGAAGCTGTGATAATAGCGAGAAGGAGAGCTAGGCAGATAAGGGGATTGGAGGATAACGTCAAAGAATGGACAGGTTGGATTCTGCAGTGCCCAAAGAAGGACTGAAGATGAAGAGAAATGGAGAACGTTGGCGAAGTGTGTCAGTGACCCCCAGCATTATGGGATGAAAAGAGGAAGAATGAAACACGCCACATCATGAAATTATGGTGAAGAATGAAACACGCCACATCATGAAATTATGGTGAAGAATGAAACACGCCACATCATGAAATTACGGTGACGAATACGCAAGCTTTATCTAATGTCAATGATTGTGTGTCTGCCTAGACTATAAAAGCCTACATTCAGTTCTTTTAAGCATCAAATCTTGATCTTCAACAAGAGCAGAATCAGTGAACTCAATCAGCGAATACAAAAATGGGGTTCAGTCAGAGAGCACAATCAAATAGAAAAAGAAGGAAGCATAATGAAGGGGTACAACAAGGGAGCATACAATCAGGGAGCACAACAAGGGAACATAATAGAGGATCTCAAACAGGGAGTACAATCAAGGAGCACGACCCGCTAAGAGAAAGTGAAGGATAAAAATCATTCTTTCACAAATGAGGCCGGCGTCTTGTCACGAGACCAACCAGTCCCCTGAGTTTCAAATCAAATGTGTGCTGGACTGCAAGGCGCAAAACGCAATGCAATGCAATCCGCTTTGCAAACGAAGATGATCACAAGATTCATGGATGTTTTAATGGGTCTCACTGATCTCCGTGAACGAAGATGATCACAAGATTCATGGATGTTTTAATGGGTCTCACTAATCTCCGAGAACGAAGACGCTAACAGCACTTGAATTGAAAGTGGGAAACAACTTACAGCAGTCCATTTACATCAGGATCAGTGAACTAAAACTATCAAGATCCTAATCCACCTCCCCATGGTTCCCCTAGAAACAGAGTCACTTGTCAGGTTAGTTAGCATAGACACAGAGTCACCTGTCTGGACAGTTACCCTACACACAGAGTCACCTGTCAGGTTAATTACCCTAGACACAGAGTCACCTGTCGGGTTAGTTACCCTAGATCCTAGACACAGAGTCACCTGTCTGGGCAGTTACCCTAGACACAGAATCATCTGTCAGGTCAGTTACCCTAGACACAGAGTCACCTGTCAGGCCAGTTACCATAGACCCTACACACAGAGGCACCTATCTTGTCAATTACTCTAGACACATAGTCACCTTTCTGACCAGGTACCCTAGACACAGAGTCACCTGTCAGGTTAGTTACACTAGACACAGAGTCACCTTTCTGACCAGGTACCCTAGACGTAGAGTCACCTGTCGGGTTAGTTACCCTAGACACAGAGTCACCTGTCAGGTCAGTTACCCTAGACCCTAGACACAGAGTCACCTGTCAGGTCAGTTACCCTAGACCCTAGACACAGAGTCACCTGTCAGGTCAGTTACCCTAGATCCTAGACACAGGGTCACCTGTCAGGTCAATTACCCTAGACACAGAGTCACCTGTCAGGTCAGTTACCCTAGACACAGAGTCACCTGTCAGGTCAGTTACCCTAGACCCTAGACACAGAGTCACCTGTCAGGTCAGTTACCCTAGACACAGAGTCACCTGTCAGGTCAGTTACCCTAGACACAGAGTCACCTGTCAGGTCAGTTACCCTAGATCCTAGACACAGAGTCACCTGTCAGGTCTATTACCCTAGTTCCTAGACACAGAGTCACCTGTCAGGTCAGGTACCCTAGACCCTAGACACAGAGTCACCTGTCAGGTCAGTTACCATAGAACCTACACACAGAGTAACGTGTCTTGTCACTTACTCTAAACACAGAGTCACCTTTCTGACCAGGTGCCCTAGACAGTCACCTTTCTGACCAGGTGCCCTAGACACAGAGTCACCTTTCTGACCAGGGACCCTAGACACTTAGTCACCTGTCTGGCCAAGCGAGATGGATCGTAGGTAACCAATGTCGACAAATGTCAACTTGAAGTCGGGAGCGCAAAGTATCTCAAGAAGATGTGAACGACAACACCGCGCATCTTATTATATAGTTAGTTACGGCTAGCCCAAGACCCCGGTATCACTGAAAACGAAATAAAATCCATAATTGCTCAACCGCCCGTGCCAGTGAAATCATTCGAATTAACATCTCATCTCTTTGAAGGATCCAAACAAAAAAAGGCAGCTGCAGTCCCCATCATAGCAGCCACAACACACGCCAAAAGATATAAGGCCAAGCCGCACCGAAAGTGAACACAACCGAACTGTCCGTCGTCAAACGATATCATATTATCCATCGTAAACAATCGGAATATCGAAACAGGATCCGGTAAAAAAAACACAGCTCACGGTGTGCACAGAGCACTAAATACAGTAGCTCCGGCAGCAAGCACGATATGAGGAAACTGCAACAAGGAACACATTTCAGACAGAGTTTCAACGGTTCTTGCCGCCTATCCGCCATATTTACTGCAGTTTCCGGAAGCGCATCTACCACCATTTAATGTCATTTCAATAACTGGCGATGAGTCTTTCACGAACACTTACTTTGTCGTCCCACCATGCGTTCAGTCTATTTGGAGCTGTCCATAAAACAACATCTTTGGTTGGCCTAGACTCAGCGTGCGAATAGCATGAACACTTTTAGCTTCACCAAACAGAATCCAAAAATGTGCATCATTTCGGAGTCCTTGTGTTTCCTCCCATATCCACAACCGATAACTTACATCTTGTATGTATCTGTTATCGACTACAGAGATGCGATGTTTGAGAACAGCGCTTGTAGTGACCAGAAAGTGCGGCGTCAGATATTATAGCATAAGAAAAAGAGTAGGCATTGATGCAATCCTAGGCTACATACAGAAACAACAAACTGGTTTGTCCATATAGAAAGAACGTCATGATTCATGACCATACAAAGCATATATTACAAGAGTAGAGGGTAGAGGAGCAAGAGGCAGACCCAGAGTACGATGGGCAGACAACATCGAAGAAACGCTAGAACAACGTCAATTGACAATGAAGCCACCAAAGCAGAGAGAACCAGAACTTTGTATCTCCCTCGACACCCGAAGCTAAAGAAGAAAATTATATTTTGTGTGTGTGTGCGCGCGTGTGTGTGTGTGTGTGTTTTTAAAGCGTAATTTAAACATTGATATCAAGAAGTGAGATGATGTTTCATGTGCTCGGCAGAGACTGTATCGTGACCGTGGTCGTGAACTCATTCACTAGTATATTCAGCGGAGTGGTCATCTTCTCCTACCTGGGCTACATGTCCCTCAAGACACAGAAGGACATCGATAAAGTCGCTACTGAAGGTGAACCTCTTAGCTCATTATTGTAGGTTTGTAGTAAACCTCTTAGCTCCTTATCGTAGGTTTGTGTTTCGTTGCCAAATGAGCTTACTTTCTTTAGTTATGGAAAGAATTAATGTTGTAGCAGCCTGTTATGATCAGTTTTATCTCTGGGTTAGTTGATTGAGTAGCTCTATGTTATGATCAGTTTTATCTCTGGGTTAGTTGATTATATAGCTCTATGTTAACATCAGTTTTATCTCTGGGTTAGTTGATTGTGTAGCTCTATGTTATGATCAGTTTTATCTCTGGGTTAGTTGATTATATAGCTCTATTTTAACATCAGTTTTATCTCTGGGTTAGTTGATTGTGTAGCTCTATGTTATGATCAGTTTTATCTCTGGGTTAGTTGATTATATAGCTCTATGTTATGATCAGTTTTATCTCTGGGTTAGTTGATTGTGTAGCTCTATGTTAAAATAAGTTTTATTTGATTTATTTTCAGAGTTGATTGTGTGTGTTTGTGTAGTTGATGATTGCTGTTTTAAGTGTACTCTGTCAAAGTTAAAGATGAAATTACGTTTTGTTGCAAAGGTTATATTGCAGCTGGTTTTCTTGTAAGCAGATTCAATAAGCATATTATTTATTTTATTGCAATGTAACAGATATTGCACTTGTGTGTTCTGCAATAATGTGAGTATTTTAATTGCACTTTGAACCAAAGTGAATATTCCTCCAAATTGCTCATTCTAGTAATAGATTCGGCTTGTGTTTATTTATATGTTTATTTATGTGTTTATTTATGTGTCTTTTTTCTTCCCTTATGTTTCTTATGTTGATAACATTACAGCCTCTCTTTATAAAAAATATGTTTGTCGTTTTCAGTTTTATGTTACATTTGTGTAAACAGTTCCTCTTTATGTGCATTTCTCTTTTATTTACAGAAATGGGTGGGAAATAAGAAAGTCATTTACGTCTTTCTGTCATTTACGTCTTTCTGTCATTTACGTCTTTCTGTCATTTACGTCTTTCTGTCATTTACGTCTTTCTTCCTTTCACATTGGGCTGGAATAATCTAACATAACAGTTAGCATGTGTTTGTGCCAACGAAAACTGTAGAAGTTATTGTAACAAGGCACGGGTAGCAGTGGATAGCAATGAGGAAAATCCGATTTCAAAAGCGGAAATCTGTTACGGTATCAAATATGCTGGTCTGAGGGAAAACCTCGTCATGTTACGATATCAAACATCTTGGTCTGAGGGAAAACCTCGTCATGTTACGATATCAAACATCTTGGTCTGAGGGAAAACCTCGTCATGTTACGATATCAAACATCTCGGTCTGAGGGAAAACCTCGTCATGTTACGATATCAAACATCTCGGTCTGAGGGAAAACCTCGTCATGTTACGATATCAAAAATCTCGGTCTGAGGGAAAACCTCGTCATGTTACGATATCAAAAATCTCGGTCCGAGGGAAAACCTCGTCATGTTACGATATCAAAAATCTCGGTCTGAGGGAAAACCTCGTCATGTTACGATATCAAAAATCTCGGTCTGAGGGAAAACCTCGTCATGTTACGATATCAAAAATCTCGGTCTGAGGGAAAACCTCGTCATGTTACGATATCAAAAATCTCGGTCTGAGGGAAAACCTCGTCATGTTACGATATCAAAAATCTCGGTCTGAGGGAAAACCTTGGAATGTTTGGCAAGCAAAACTACACACACAAAATTAGTCTGGCTCAGAGTGAGTGAGTACAATGATATCATGCAGGAGTTGGAGTTGAAGTGGGCACGTACTCAAATGAGTTTATAAACATATTTCAACAGAATTCAGTTGTTGTTGCTGGTGTAATGACATGAGTTGATGCGAGCAGGGTGCCCTTTTACTCATTGATCTGGCAGGTCTTAATGACTTTTTTTTTACATTCCCATCTCTTACTGGAGAAGTTGGAGTTCGTCTATCCCAGGCTATGCTGTGAAACTACTAGTCCAGCCCAGAGGTACTGCAATACTAAATCTTCTACATCAGTAACAGCCACCACTACAGGGAACACGGCGATCCTAGCTTCTGTTAGCCAGTCTGTTTTGATGCAGACTGTTACCAGGGGAGACCACGAGGAGGTAGAACTGCTAGGTCTTGGAGAGCTGATGGTGCGCCGACCCTGCTATTGTGATATCTTATACTCCCCCTCTGTGCTAAGTTAGTTTTCTATACTCAAAAGATAACATAAGAGACGCCCATGAATCTCGTTGCTTGCAGGCGATTGTCCAAAGAGTCTGAGAAGTAGGGTCAGATGTGAAGAGTTAAGGACCAACATGGGAATAACGCCAGTTCTTGAATGTATCAAAAGATCCTAAAAATAATTATTTTGTCTACGGATTAAGAGAGAAATAATTAATTGTGACATTATTAGACAATAACAAACGCAATGAGAACACTACATCAAAGGGTCCGGTATGGATTGAAAAAAATAGTAGAAACAATAGGAAACATAGCAGCAAGACAGGCCAACAGAAGATCGTAAATAATATATTACCTTTATTTGAAAAGTAAAATAAGGGGGAAAAAGAAGAATGTATTCCAAAGCAGATGTATGACTATAAAGGAGTATCATGTTCGCCTTCCACATGTCAGCTGTTTGAATCCTGAGATGGTAGACGTATTCCACACAATCCGGTCGGGGCATGAGGCAATCACAAGAGATAACCACACAATCCGGTCGGGGCATGAGGCAATCACAAGAGATAACCACACAATCCGGTTGGGGCATGAGGCAATCACAAGAAATAACCACACAATCCGGTCGGGGCATGAGGCAATCACAGGAGATATCCACACAATCCGGGCGGGGCATGAGGCAATCACAAGAGATATCCACACAATCTGGTCGGGGCATGAGACAATCACAAGAGATGTCCATACAATCTGATCGGGGTATGAGGCAATCACAAGAGATATCCACACAATCTGGTCGGGGTAGGAGGTAATCACAAGAGATGTCCATATAATCTGGTCGGGGCATGAGACAATCACAAGAGATGTCCATACAATCTGATCGGGGTATGAGGCAATCACAAGAGATATACATACAATCTGGTCGAGGTATGAAGCAATCCCAAGAGATGTCCATACAATCTGGTCCGGGCATGAGACATTCACAAGAGATGTCCATACAAACTGATCGGGGCATGAGGCAATCACAAGAGATGTCCATACAATCTGATCGGGGCATGAGGCAATCACAAGAGATGTCCACACAATCTGGTCGGGGCATGAGGCAATCACAAGAGATGTCCATACAATCTGGTCGGGGCATGAGGCAATCACAAGAGATGTCCACACAATCTGGTCGGGGTATGAGGCAATCACAAGAGATGTCCACACAATCTGGTCGGGGTATGAAGCAATCACAAGAGATGTCCACACAATCTGGTCGGGGTATGAAGCAATCACAAGAGATGTCCACACAATCTGGTCGGGGCATGAGGCAATCACAAGAGATGTCCACACAATCTGGTCGGGGCATGAGGCAATCACAAGAGATGTCCACACAATCTGGTCGGGGCATGAGGCAATCACAAGAGATGTCCATACAAACTGGTCGGGGCATGAGGCAATCACAAGAGATGTCCACACAATCTGGTCGGGGCATGAGGCAATCACAAGAGATGTCCACACAATCTGGTCGGGGTATGAAGCAATCACAAGAGATGTCCACACAATCTGGTCGGGGCATGAGGCAATCACAAGAGATGTCCATACAATCTGGTCGGGGCATGAGGCAATCACAAGAGATGTCCACACAATCTGGTCGGGGCATGAGGCAATCACAAGAGATAACCACACAATCCGGTCGGGGAATGAGGCAATCACAAGAGATAACCACACAATCCGGTCGGGGCATGAGGCAATCACAAGAAATAACCACACAATCCGGTCGGGGCATGAGGCAATCACAAGAGATGTCCATACAATCTGGTCGGGGCATGAGGCAATCACAAGAGATGTCCACACAATCTGGTCGGGGCATGAGGCAATCACAAGAGATGTCCACACAATCTGGTCGGGGTATGAAGCAATCACATGAGATGTCCATACAATCTGGTCGGGGCATGAGGCAATCACAAGAGATGTCCACACAATCTGGTCGGGGCATGAGACAATCACAAGAGATGTCCACACAATCTGGTCGGGGCATGAGGCAATCACAAGAGATGTCCACACAATCTGGTCGGGGCATGAGGCAATCACAAGAGATGTCCACACAATCTGGTCGGGGCATGAGGCAATCACAAGAGATGTCCACACAATCTGGTCGGGGCATGAGGCAATCACAAGAGATGTCCACACAATCTGGTCGGGGCATGAGGCAATCACAAGAGATGTCCACACAATCTGGTCGGGGCATGAGGCAATCACAAGAGATGTCCACACAATCTGGTCGGGGCATGAGGCAATCACAAGAGATGTTCACACAATCTGGTCGGGGCATGAGGCAATCACAAGAGATGTCCATACAATCTGGTCGGGCTATGAAGCAATCACAAGAGATGTCCACACAATCCGGTCGGGGCATGAGGCAATCACAAGAGATGTCCATACAATCTGGTCGGACCATAGAGCAATCACAAGAGATGTCCATACAATCTGGTCGGACCATAGAGCAATCACAAGAGATGTCCATGCAATCTGGTCGGGGCATGAGGCAATCACAAGAGATGTCCATACAATCTGGTCGGACCATAGAGCAATTACAAGAGATGTCCATACAATCTGGTCGGACCATAGAGCAATCACAAGAGATGTCCACACAATCCGGTCGGGGCATGAGGCAATCACAAGAGATGTCTATACAATCTGGTCGGACCATAGAGCAATCACAAGAGATGTCCATACAATCTGGTCGGACCATAGAGCAATCACAAGAGATGTCCATGCAATCCGGTCGGGGCATGAGGCAATCACAAGAGATGTCCATACAATCTGGTCGGACCATAGAGCAATCACAAGAGATGTCCATACAATCTGGTCGGACCATAGAGCAATCACAAGAGATGTCCACACAATCTGGTCGGGGCATGAGGCAATCACAAGAGATGTCCATACAATCTGGTCGGACCATAGAGCAATCACAAGAGATGTCCATACAATCTGGTCGGACCATAGAGCAATCACAAGAGATGTCCATGCAATCTGGTCGGACCATAGAGCAATCACAAGAGATTTCTACCCAATCCGGTCTGGAGCAAGCATGGACAACTTGGACCTGCCAGCCTCTATCATTTCATCAAGTATATTTCGTCGTCATATATCTCTCAATAGTCTACCCCTCCTTCATGTGCCAGGTGGTAGTGAAAGTGCAGCGGTGGTAACATTCGCGATCCAGGTTGACATGTTTTGTCTTCTTGTGGGAGCTAAGGGAAAAAGTCCGATGATCTGATAACAAAGATATTTGTTTGGACCGACCCATCCCATTGTGCACACTTTCCTTCATAGAAAACTGAAAGTATGAGCTATATTTGCATACAAGAGTGATGAAGAATGTTATAAAGATGTAGTTCTACCAACAGTGAGCGTGTTGAGAGCGGTCATCGACTGCTGAATGGATGGATCATAAACGATCAAGACTTATTTCCTCTTCCCACAGTCGTCACATCAAATATTCTGATCAAATTACTAGCAATCAAAGAAGTAAAGCAAAAGAGACATCTAACAAAATGATGTGCTGAAGTTGAATGTACTGGGCTGAAAGTTATAGATGTCGCAAATTGATGTAAACAGCGACAAAAACAAAATTCCACTGGTTAAGCCACGTTTAAAAGCCTGACGAGAAAGAACAGTAATCGTCGGTAGAGCGAAGAGGTAAAAGAAGAAAATATTGAAGATGAGAAAAGAAAGAAAAAAAAATGAAAATTCTTCTGTTTCTTCTCCTGCGATGATGGCTCATTCATATTAGGACTCCGGACTCTCTTATGAAGGCAGCTGTCTGTCTCAGTGATTCGGTTGCTCCGTATATTTTCTATTCCAGGGAGGTGGGTGTCGGTCACAGTGTCCTCCTCAGGTTTATGTACTGGGGGCAATCCTGTAGAACGTGTTTCGTTGTTATGAGATGAAATGAAATAGTCAAGAAGCTTCTATTGAGTGAGTCAACTGCAAGAAGTAATCGAAGCAGCTGTGGAATTCCTTACACTCAGATCTATAAATAACAACAACGATATAATAAAATCAGTTCAACCTTCGAGCATGGCTGATAATTCATGGCTTCATGTCTTGTTTAGAGCTGTGAGGGAAGTAAGAGCCAGCCATTCATGAGAAAAGGCATTTCAATCGAGCGACGAGTAAACAGAGTTTTATTTATCCTGAAAACAGTAAACAAAATTTGTTTCCCCTAGGATAAGAGATTGTTATCAGAAATGAGAAACGACATTTTTTGTCGCGGCTTTAGAGTATGCATTTATTTCCTCACATTTGTGTGTAAGTGTGTGTGTGTATCTCAAGTCATGTGTGTTATCTCACTGCCACCTATATTGAAAGTCGAAAGGCTGATGGGGATTTTCCCGAAAGCACCCCAAGCTTGTGACGTCATCATCTATGTTAGCTATAGACGGCTGACGTCATTTTACCCACAACCGCCCCTGTTCGCAATGCTGGAAACGTCACAACCTTTGGGTGGTCCCCTTCAGAGGGCAGGCATTCAATTTAGGTGGCAATGGTTATCTCCATCTTGTTTTTTTTGTGTGTTCCAGGTCCCGGACTGGTGTTCATCGTCTACCCAGAAGCCATTGCGACATTGCCAGGTTCCGTTTTTTGGGCCATTCTGTTCTTCTTTATGCTCCTAGCACTCGGGCTGGACAGTGCGGTTAGTTCCATCTATTTTCTGATCAAGACTTTGTTGGTTAAAGAGACATTCAGTGAATCATCTCATCGTTCTTTATTTATTATGTTCGTCTGCTTCATCATTCGGTATTTTAGTTTATTAAGTAAGTCATCGATTGAGCCAGTCGACACTACAGTTGGCGATGTAACCATTTGTTGTTAGACAAAGTTTTCAATATTTTATTTGGTTAGTGTTCTGTCCAACTATCGCAACTTTTAATATTGTATTCCAGGATATATAGAAGTATATAAAGGAATAACACATTAACTGACTCATTAAATACATATCTATTTTATATATATATATATATACACACAAATGGAACAATATTAAAATAGGTAAATTAATTTCATTACCAGGGAACAAAGTTAACCTCAGATGGTAGATGTATAACAGAGGTGAGATGGTAGATGTATAACAGCGGTGAGATGGTAGATGTATAACAGAGATGAGATGGTAGATGTATAACAGAGGTGAGATGGTAGATGTATAACAACGGTGAGATGGTAGATGTATAACAGAGGTGAGATGGTAGATGTATAACAGCGGTGAGATGGTAGATGTATAACAGAGATGAGATGGTAGATGTATAACAGAGGTGAGATGGTAGATGTATAACAGCGGTGAGATGGTAGATGTATAACAGCGGTGAGATGGTAGATGTATAACAGAGGTGAGATGGTAGATGTATAACAGCGGTGAGATGGTAGATGTATAACAGCGGTGAGATGGTAGATGTATAACAGAGGTGAGATGGTAGATGTACAACAGAGGTGAGATGGTAGATGTATAACAGAGGTGAGATGGTAGATGTATAACAGCGGTGAGATGGTAGATGTATAACAGAGGTGAGATGGTAGATGTATAACAGAGGTGAGACGCAGATTAGCTCAAAAGCAGCTTTCCAAAAAACGAGGAAGTTACTGTGCAATCCATTTTTGACAATAGAAACAAGAAAAGGAGTTCTTAAATGTTATGTAGAGCCAGTCTTAACATATGGATGTGAATCATAGACAATAAGATAACAGACAAGAAAATCACTGGAGGCTGTAGAAAAGTGGTTTTACAGAAACATGTTGAGAATACCATGGACAGCTAAGAAGAGTAATGAAAACGTTCTGAAAGAGGTCAAAGCAAAAAGAGAGTTAATATCCAATATTAGGAAGAAACAATCATCATTTTTTGGCCATGTAATGAGAAGGGAACAACTGTGATATTTTGTAACAACTGGGAAAATTGTGAGACGAAGAGATAGAGGAAAGCAAAGAGAAAAATTACCAGACAGTTTAAGAGAATGGAGGGAGCCGCGTTAGCTCAGTGGTTAGTGAACTGGACTACAAAGGACAAGAGGTAGGGTTCGATACCAACCGACGGCTTCCGGGTTCACCCAGCCTTTAATGGGTACCAGATTTTTTTTCTGGGAAAGTATTGCGGCAAGGTCGACATACCGACCACATTACCCCAAAAATCATGTGCTGAAGGTCTGTAAAATTGATGGTCACTAACACCATAGAGAGAAATATAAGAGGTGAAACACTCAGTATTCTAGTTACGTTAACTACTAATCTATTTGTGGAATTATTCTATAATATAATCGGCATGCATGAAGAGTAAGAACTGGTGTGTGTGTTTGTTTTTTTAAATTCTTGCGACCTAATTAAAAAGAAGATTGGAGAGAGGGGAGGGGAGAGGAGGGGATGGACGGTGGTTTATGGGAGAAATTTAAGTATAAAAATGGAAACGATTTCCAAAAAATTAGCAGAAAGCAACGATAAATAACAGAAAAATCTGAATTAATAGATGGGGTGAATTGTGTACTATCACTTTGGCTATTTTGATGTTTAACATTATATGTTCTTTCTGAGTGACTCGATGGCCATAAAGTATAGTAAAGGCCCGCGCCACGCCAGGTGTCGTATAGGGTATATGGTGTTAGTGGTCATAAATTTTACAGACCTTCGGCACATGTTTTTTGGGGAAATGTGGTCGGTATTACGTCCGTGCCGTTTTACTTACCCAGAAAAACTTCCGGCACCAATTTAAGGCTGGGTGAACCTGGAAGCCGTCGATCAGGATCGACTCTAGTCCTTTATTGTTCAGTTATCTAACCAAAGATCCTGGAAGCCGTCGATCAGGATCGACTCTAGTCCTTTATTGTTCAGTTATCTAACCACAGATCCTGGAAGCCGTCGATCAGGATCGACTCTAGTCCTTTATTGTTCAGTTATCTAACCACAGATCTGTTGCGGCTCACGTTCGATGGGAAACGAGCTTTGCACAGGAAAATTGAAGAAGTCTGGGCACGAAGGCAGTGATCGGGCCACAGAAGAATTGAGATCTGATTGGGATTTGTTTCATCTTCATCCTGGACAACTCCTGCACGTGAGAAGAAACCAAAAAGCTGACAGCTTGGCTGGAACAGATACCGTGAACCGCGTCAGCCGGGCAATGGATCGGGCTGACGTTCTGAGTACCCTCAGGGAGGCATGGATGGCTGGTGACTCAATCAATGATGATGAATCTACTTCCATGTTCAGACTGCGTAAACAACAGGTTAAAACTGAAGATGCCAGAAAGGAGTGCTATGTGGGGAGACAGAGAAGAATAACAAATCAACACAGAGCTGGAGTCGTCAGTCACCACATACTGAGCAACATACTGGGGAGAAGTTGTGAGCACATATTAACATGCCCGATATGCAACGACGTTGATCCGTCGACTAAACTAAAATGTAGCTACCAAACGTAAATATGAATTGAACAACATCAGAAACAAACCATGACATGTAGCGAATCTAGGTGAAGACAAGTAGCAATTGCACTGCGTATGCCAGTCAACCAGAATGTCAAGTACATCAGAATGTGAAGTACATTAGAATGCCACGTAAACCAAAGTGACAAGTACATCAGAATGTCAAGTACATCAGAATGTGAAGTACATCAGAACGTCAAGTACATCAGAACGTCAAGTACATTAGAGCGTCAAGTAGACCAGAATGTAAAACAAACCAGTGCCAAGTAAACGTCGTACACATAACGATGACTGAGAACACCAACCAGATAATGGAAGACGTTTGGCAAAAGTTACAAATGTAATTTTGCTTCATTTCCTAATCTTACATAATAGAGTACTACATAACAACACTCAATTATGCTTGTTAGAAATGCTACATTAAGATTAGCACATCCAAGAGAGAAACTATGAAGATAATTAAAAATAATGAGAAAACCTGACCTCCCTAAACATTCGTGTCAATAGCAGGAAATTAAGTTCAAGGATTTAGGAACATGAGAAACGTTTGAACAAAAGAACGAGAGTTTTAAATGAACTTAAATCAAGATTCTTTTAGCCTAACTGTAGCCATTACTCAAACATGAAAGTGGAAACAAGATTGTTTTTTGTCAGTTATATATTTCCGTCAAGACTATAGTGTCAGTTAGTGCACTGACCTGAGAAAAAGAGGTCTGGTTACGATTCCTAAACTGACTGGTTTCTAGGTTCACCCAGCCACCAATGGGTAATGGGTATTTTTTGGGGTGAGGGAGGCGGTATGATGTTATGCTGACAAATATGTATCTTCTTCTTGAGCGTTCGTGTCTTGTCACCTTGCTCTGTGTCATGGTAGGAACAGCATCATGACTCACGATGAACCGGTCGCACCAAATATACCACATATGCGTATACATATATACGTACTGATGACCAGATCAAATATCGACGTGAAATTTGTTTTCTTTGTGTGGTAGGCACTTACATGTATGTCCTATATGTTAGCATTAGCACTTTTTTCCCTATATGTAAACATCACGGTGTTTTCCCATATGTGGGTATTAACACTGCTTTCCCACATGTGGGCATTAGCCTTGTTTCCCCTATATGTAAGCATTAACACTATTTTCCATATATGTAAGCATTAATATGTTTTTCTCATATGTGGGCATAACGGTGTTTCCCAATATGTGGGTATTATATAGCACTGCTTTCCCTATATGTGGGCATTAACACTGTTTTCCCTATGTGTAAGCATTAACACTGTTTTCCCTCCACCTGACAATTAGAGCGTGACAGACACTACCTGTTAATTTATGTGACTAAAGTTACAAACTGCAACTAACAGCGCGTAGAAGGTAGCTTTTGTTCAGCTATAGGAACCATCCACTGCCCACGTCATTGTACCAACAACCACGCCTGCTCGCAAAACATGAAAACGTCACACTAGTTGGAGGTTTTCTGGGAATTACCTCTCAGCTCACAGGCCTTAGAAGACCTATAGTAGGCTGTGAATGGCATGTTTAAGGAAAAAGAAACTATTAGTTTCCTTTTGGAGAAAAACATACAGAATAAGAGGTGATGAGGTCAGAAACATCAATGTTACCACGGCTTGTGCACATTCTGACATCTTTTGTCCGTTCACCAGGTGACTACTAAAGGACAGTCCTTATTGCCCGCATATTAAAATGGCGTTAAATGGACGTAGATGCGTTGCGTCAGGGGTTTGCACCTCGTTTGTGATACCCAACACATCCGACTTTAACAGGGTATTTTTGAGTACGGGGTTGCCTTCCATCTTCGACTACAAATCGCTTGCCCAGACAGGATAGTCTGATTCCAGTAGCACGGTTGGAAGGTTGTGTAGGGTCTTTATCAGCTGTTGTTCTCCGATCCTGACGCATACAGTCAGCTACGGGTCACTGACGGCACTCAGTACAATTACTGGACGGGTGTCTTGTTCCCCATTTGAAATGAAAAGGGCAATTGATTCATCACCTCATGAGTAAATAGGTCAGAGCTCCCGCTAAGTCGCGGTGCGTTTAATAGGGAATTAATCGCCTTGTGTCCAGGTTTTACAATGTCCAAATTAGTGGGCTTGTGTCCAGGTTTTACAATGTCCAAATTAACGGGCTTGTGAACATGTTTTACAATGTCAGAATTAAGGGGTTTGTGTCCATGTTTTACAACGTCCAAATTAACGGGCTTATGGACATGTTTTACAATGTCCAAATTAACGGGCTTATGGACATGTCTTACAATGTCAGAATTAAGGGGCTTCTGTCCGTTCTACATTTTTCAAATTAAAGGGCTTGTGTCCACGTTTCACAATGTCAGAATTAAGGGGCTTCTGTCCATGTTTAACAATGTCCAAATTAAGGGGCTTGTGTCTAGGTTTTACAATGCCTATGGACACGTTTGTTGATGTTGAGATCAGTATCACGCCAAGCCGCCTAACTTCACGATCACAAGTATGCATTAAAGCCCATAATATAGGCATCCGTATCCCGTAAGACATTAGGTTACATCTCTGTCTGGTAAGACATTAGTTTACATCTCTATCTGGTAAGACATTAGGTTACATCTCTGTCTGGTAAGACATTAGTTTACATCTCTGTCTGGTAAGACATTAGGTTACATCTCTGTCTGGTAAGATATTAGGTTACATCTCTGTCTGGTAAGACATTAGGTTACATCTCTGTCTGGTAAGACATTAGGTTACATCTCTGTCTGGTAAGACATTAGTTTACATCTCTGTCTGGTAAGACATTAGGTTACATCTCTGTCTGGTAAGACATAAGGTTACATATCTGTCTGGTAAGACATTAGGTTACATCTCTGTCCTCATCAAGGCCAGCTCCTTGTCGTGGGGATGGGGCTTAACAGTCACCAGGGACTGAAAACTAAGACTGGCCAGGCCTTCCTACAACTGAGCAAGACCACAGTCTGCTCTAGCAAGTTCAAGTGCTGAAGTCGGAGGCAACCAGCCAAAAGGCGCACAACAATCAGGATGCCACGCACTCAACGCATATGGAAGTATGTCTATAACCGCAAATCGATATGGCACTCGCCCTGTGATGGGCACTCAGGCAGGTGCAGCGCCGGGCCCTCAGCCTCGAAAGGGCCCAACCTCTATTACTGGATGTCCTTCTCAACCGCTCTGTGGAGTCAGGGGGCGAGAGAATAGAGCTACTGGCCAATCCAAAATAAGACCACTTAAAATAATGCACTGGAATGCTGAAGGCATCAACAGAAAAAGAGATGGGTACAGTAAAAAGATAGAATTAGAAAATATCCTGCATGAAGAACAAATAAGCATATGCTGTTTGCAGGAAACCCATCTAAACAACGACATAGCCTTGAAGATTAGGGGATACCAGTGCTACCGATCTGACAGAATAAATAGACAAAAGGGTGGAATACTGACTCTTGTAAGGAACAACATTAATGCATGTCAGATTGAAGTGTATATGGATGGGGCGGAATATCAAATACTGCACCTCAGGACAGGAAATACAGACTTCCACCTACTTAACTACTACTGTCCGAGTGACCGCCCACTAGCACTAGACACAATTACATTAAAAGAAAGAATAATTGTATGTGGAGACTTTAACAGCCACTCACAGAGCTGGGGCTATGAACATATGGACAAGAGAGGTGAAAAGCTTGAAAATTGGCAGGATGACAATGGGCTTATACTATTAAACCAGACAACAGATCCACCAACATTCTACTCCAGATCATGGCATACCACATCTACACCAGACCTTGCTTTCCATTCACCAGACCTGGATTGGAATATCACACGAATTGTTGGGAAACAACTTGGAGGCAGCGACCACCGACCAGTCTTTTTAGTGGTGCAAAATGAGGCCATCAGGGAGAGCAGCACTCTCTCCAGATGGAATTACACAAAGGCAGACTGGAAAATGTATCAACACTACACCAGTGTACTGACTAAAGATATAAATACAAATAGAGACATCAACAAAATAGTTGATGAATTCAGTAGACTAATAATACAAGCTGCCAGTGAAACAATACCTAGAGGGGCACGGAAACACTACAAACCATACTGGAGTAGTGAACTAGAGGAACTGCACAATGACATGGAAACATCTCGAAAGCAAGCAGAAAATAACCCTTGCCAAGAACACCACAACAACTACCAGCATGCTAAAGCCAAATTTCAACGGGCTAAACTACAAGCCAGACGGAGAAGCTGGAAAGAGAAAACAGAGTCCTTGAATCTTGAACGAGACACAAGAAAAGTGTGGAAGCTTGTAAAACAGCTGAATGATGAAGGTACAGAAAGGAACACCAAAATTACACTGAAGAAGGATGGAAACATTCTAACAGGTAAACATGCAGCAAATTACTTTGCAGACTCCTTTGCAAATGACAATAATATTGAAATTAGCCTAGAAAAACGACAAGAGACCCGTTTAAAACAACAAAATGCAAGACAAGAAGAGACCACACATGAAGTAATGGAAACACCCATTACACAAAGAGAGCTAGAGCTGGCAATATCCAAATTAAAAATGAAAAAGTCACCAGGCAATGATGGAGTGTCCAATGAAATGATTAAGAACTTGGGAACTGCAGCTAAAGCAAAACTACTGCAGATCTACAACATTTGCTGGATCACAGGTAGAGTGCCACAGGCATGGAGAGAAGCAATTATGATACCATTACTAAAGCCAGGAAAAGATGGTTCAATGACATCCAGCTATAGACCAATCAGCCTTACAAGCTGTTTGTGTAAAACAATGGAACGTATAATCAATCTCAGACTGCAGTGGTACCTGGAAAGTGAAAATCTCCTTGTCCCACAACAAGCAGGCTTTAGACAGTGTTACTCTACCGAAGATCAAGCAACCTATCTTTCCCAGGAAATTGAAGATGCGTTTCAAGAAAAGAAACTGGTACTAGCAGCATGGATAGACCTAAAGAAAGCATTTGATAAGGTATGGAAGGAAGGGCTTTTGAAGAAACTGAGAAATTATGGAGTAAATGGCAGGATGTACAAATGGGTCAAAGCATACCTGCATAACAGGAGAGCCAGAGTGCAACTGGATGGTCTTAAGAGTAAGAAGGTCTTATTGCGCCAGGGCGTTCCACAAGGAGGGGTACTATCTCCAACACTTTTTCTGATCTACATCAATGACCTAGTTACTGAACTACCACATGGCATCAAAGTGGCAATGTATGCAGATGACTTGGTAATGTGGTGCACAGAGGAGTATGCAACAGTGGCCTCCAAATTGCTACAAAGAGCTATGAATGCACTGAATTCATGGACAAATAGATGGTGTATCAGCATCAATACAGACAAATGCAGTACTACACTTTTCACACTCTCCCCAAAACAAAAAGCAGGCGCCATCTACATAAACAATGAGCCTGTGAAAGAAGACATACAAGCTACATATCTCGGAGTTACATTTGATAACAAACTATCTTGGAAACAGCAGATAAATAAGGCAACCCAAAAAGCAAGGAGGAAATTGGCTATTCTAAGAAAGTTGTGTGGAACCACATGGGGTGCGAGTGGGAAAATACTCAGTAAAGTTTACCAACAGAGTATACGCCCACATTTAGAATATGGATCATCCGCATGGTGCTCAGCATCAAACACCACATTGCAAGAACTGGATAAAGTACAAAACCAGGCACTTAGGGTCATCACAGGAGCAATGAAATCAACACCAATATTGGAGATGGAGAAATTGTGGAGGATACCACCACTGAGAGAACGGAGAGACACAAAGGTGCTGATACAGGCAGAAAAATTTGTATGCATGCCGAGACATCCAATGAAGGACAGATTCCAAAATCTTGCATTGGGACGACTTAAGAGAAGCAGCTTTATCCACCAAGCCAAGCGTATTAGTAGACAAACGCCAGACATGCCAAGAGTTGTTAAACCCCTTCTGCCCATACCAGAACAGACTCCCTGGACAGATGAATCAGGATTATCAGTTCAAATACGGACAGAAGTGAAAGGAATAGTTGACAAAGAGGAACAAAATAGTCTACAGCGAAAAACAATAACTCTCAGTTTCCTGGATGAAGAATACCCAAAAGACCTATGGATTCGTGTGTACACAGATGGATCAGCACAGAATGCAGTAAAGAATGGGGGAGCAGGTGCATATATAGAGTACCCAAATAACACTAGGGATATGAATAAAATAGCAACAGGGAAATATTGTCACAATTATGATGCAGAAATACAAGCAATAAAGTTGGCAATAGAAAAACTGCTGAACAGTAATCTTAGCCCACAGCCTGTAGTGTTTTTGACAGATGCAAGATCAGTACTCCAGGCACTACAATCCAGAAAATTACCACATCTGCAGACCTTATTGACTGAACTCTGCAAGCACCACAGGGTTGCCCTGCAGTGGATCCCGTCTCACTGTGGAATACCAGGAAATGAGAAAGCAGATCAGTTGGCAAAGGAAGGTTCAACAGGCACACAACTAGATACACCAGTTACATACCATCATAAGAAACAGATAATCAAATCAATCAGAGGACCACAAGCCCCAAATCAGGATGCCTTTCATAATATGAATAGATATGAACAAGTTATCATTATACGCCTAAGAACAGGACACAATCGACTCCATAGTCACATGTATACAAAATTCAAGATCGGCACATCAACTACTTGTACATGTGGACAGGCATCCCAGACTGCTGAACACATACTTCAAGACTGCACTGAATATAGTAGACTGAGGAAAATCCATTGGCCCATAGATACAACACTACAGACAAAACTATATGGGCCACTGCAAGAATTACAAAAGACAGTAAAATTTATACAGGAAACGACATTGCAGATATAGACAATACTTCAGGCGAACGAAAGATAGATAGATAGATCTCTGTCTGGTAAGACATTAGGTTACATCTCTGTCTGGTAAGACATTAGGTTACATCTCTGTCTGGTAAGACATTAGGTTACATCTCTGTTTTGTAAGACATTAGGTTACATCTCTGTCTGGTAAGACATTAGATTACAGCTCCATTTGAAATGTTTTACTTACAGACTATCCCCATATGAGGACTCCGCAAGCCGATTGTAGAAAAGCCTCCAAACAAATGTTAACATTAAATTAAACCACGAAACTGACCTTAAATCACAAGTATGCATCAACACTTACACTAGATCGGATATGTATATGAACACTTACCCTAGACCATACACCTTAAGGACCCCCCCCCCTTATGCCAGAATGTGACCACTGTTTTCACATCTTTCAGTTCGGTGGCCTGGAGTCTCCCCTGACTGGGCTCAGGGACGAGTTCTCTCACCTCATGAAGTATCGATACTTCCGTGAAGTAATCACCCTCATCGTAATCGTGTCTGCATTCTTCTTTGCCATTCCCTGTGTCTTGCAGGTAGGCACGTTGTTATCCTATATATTTGTTGTCTTATTATTGTCATCTTTTTTTCTTTGTGCTTTATAAAACTGATTTTTAAAAATTTTAATTCTTAATTTTCTTGAATTCTTAATTTTACTGTGTATGTTTTTTAATCAACAACAAAATTGATACAGAAACTGAAACCTGTGGAAGACATGATCACCTGCAGTCATCTTAATGTTGATCTCCTACTGTAGTCACGACTTCTTAATGTTGCTCTCATACTGTAGCCACGACTTCTTAATGTTGCTCTCCTACTGTAGTCACGACTTCTTAATGTTGCTCTCATACTGTAGTCACGACTTCTTAATGTTGCTCTCATACTGTAGCCACGACTTCTTAATGTTGCTCTCCTACTGTAGTCACGACTTCTTAATGTTGCTCTCCTACTGTAGTCACGACTTCTTAATGTTGCTCTCATACTGTAGCCACGACTTCTTAATGTTGCTCTCCTACTGTAGCCACGACTTCTTAATGTTGCTCTCATACTGTAGTCACGACTTCTTAATGTTGCTCTCCTACTGTAGCCACGACTTCTTAATGTTGCTCTCATACTGTAGTCACGACTTCTTAATGTTGCTCTCATACTGTAGCCACGACTTCTTAATGTTGCTCTCCTACTGTAGCCACGACTTCTTAATGTTGCTCTCATACTGTAGCCACGACTTCTTAATGTTGCTCTTCTACTGTAGTCACGACTTCTTAATGTTGCTCTCATACTGTAGCCACGACTTCTTAATGTTGCTCTCCTACTGTAGTCACGACTTCTTAATGTTGATCTCCTACTGTAGTCATCGCTTCTTAATGTTGATCTCCTACTGTAGTCACGACTTCTTAATGTTGATCTCCTACTGTAGTCATCGCTTCTTAATGTTGCTCTCCTACTGTAGTCATCGCTTCTTAATGTTGATCTCCTACTGTAGTCACGACTTCTTAATGTTGATCTCCTACTGTAGTCATTGCTTCTTAATGTTGATCTCCTACTGTAGTCATCGCTTCTTAATGTTCATTTCCTACTGTAGTCATCGCTTCTTAATGTTCATCTCCTACTGTAGTCATCACTTCTTAATGTTGATCTCCTACTGTAGTCACGACTTCTTAATGTTGATCTCCTACTGTAGTCATCGCTTCTTAATGTTGATCTCCTACTGTAGTCACGACTTCTTAATGTTGCTCTCCTATTGTAGTCATCGCTTCTTAATGTTGCTCTCCTACTGTAGTCACGACTTCTTAATGTTGATCTCCTACTGTAGTCATCGCTTCTTAATGTTGCTCTCCTACTGTAGTCATCGCTTCTTAATGTTGATCTGCTACTGTAGTCAAGACTTCTTTATGTTGATCTCCTACTGTAGTCATCGCTTCTTAATGTTGACCTGCTACTGTAGTCACGACTTCTTAATGTTGATCTGCTACTGTAGTCACTTCTTAATGTTGATCTCCTCCTGTAGTCATCGCTTCTTAATGTTGATCTCCTACTGTAGTCATCGCTTCTTAATGTTGATCTGCTACTGTAGTCACGACTTCTTAATGTTGCTCTCCTACTGTAGTCATCGCTTCTTAATGTTGATCTGCTACTGTAGTCACGACTTCTTAATGTTGATCTCCTACTGTAGTCATCGCTTCTTAATGTTGCTCTTCTACTGTAGTCACGACTTCTTAATGTTGATCTCCTACTGTAGTCACCGCTTCTTAATGTTGATCTTCTACTGTAGTCATCGTTTCTTAATGTTGATCTCCTACTGCAGTCATCGCTTCTTAATGTTGATCTCATACTGTAGTCATCGCCTCTTAATGTTGATCTCCTTCTGTAGTCACGACTTCTTAATGTTGATCTCCTACTGTAGTCATCGCTTCTTAATGTTCATTTCCTACTGTAGTCACGACTTCTAATGTTGATCTCCTACTGTAGTCATCGCTACTTAATGTTGATCTCCTACTGTAGTCATCGCTACTTAATGTTGATCTCCTACTGTAGTCATCGCTTCTTAATGTTGCTCTCCTACTGTAGTCATCGCTACTTAATGTTGATCTCCTACTGTAGTCATCGCTTCTTAATGTTGATCTCCTACTGTAGTCACGACTTCTTAATGTTGCTCTCCTACTGTAGTCATCGCTTTTTAATGTTGATCTCCTACTGTAGTCACGACTTCTTAATGTTGATCTCCTTCTGTAGTCACGACATTTTAATGTTGATCTCCTACTGTAGTCACGACTTCTTAATGTTGATCTCCTTCTGTAGTCAAGACTTCTTAATGTTGATCTCCTACTGTAGTCACGACTTCTTAATGTTGATCTCCTACTGTAGTCATCGCTTCTTAATGTTGATCTCCTACTGTAGTCACGACATCTTAATGTTGATCTCCTACTGTAGTCACGACTTCTTAATGTTGATCTCCTACTGTAGTCATCGCTTCTTAATGTTGATATCCTACTGTAATCACGGCTTCTTAATGTTGATCTCCTACTGTAGTCATCGCTTCTTAATGTTGATATCCTACTGTAATCACGGCTTCTTAATGTTGATCTCCTACTGTAGTCATCGCTTCTTAATGTTGATCTCTTACTGTAGTCACGACTTCTTAATGTTTATATCCTACTGTAGTCACGGCTTCTTAATGTTGATATCCAATTGTAGTCACGGCTTCTTAATGTTGATATCCTACTGTAGTCATCGCTTCTTAATGTTGATATCCTACTGTAGTCACGGCTTCTTAATGTTGATATCCTACTGTAGTCACGACATCTTAATGTTCATCTCCTACTGTAGTCACGACATCTTAATGTTCATCTCCTACTGTATAATCTAGAAATAAAAATGTCAGGAAACAAGAATTACACGTTTCTTGTTTTAAATATCTTTGACAACTTTTGTACTGAATAGGTAGAGTGGGTACCCCACAACAAGAAGGAGTCAGTTTCAACCAAATTTGGAGCGAGCAGAAAATTTCTTTCCAGTGACCTCTGACCCCAATTAAATTGGATCTAATTACGTCACCTATCAAAGAGAGACATTAGAAGAGGTCACACGTTCATGATGAACGCGCAAAATGACATTTGGCTTTTAAGAATCTGAAACATGACAAGGTCATATCATACACGGACCAGTTTCAACAAATACATTTTAAAAAGTAAAGGCGAAATAAAACGTCAACAATCTTTGACACTGTTACCCAGTTTTCTGAAAGAATGTGTTGCTGGTACTGCAGGCGTCGTGCTCTGTGCTGAGATTTTCCTGTGTTGTCAGGAACGAAAGACCAAGCCATTTTATCTGGTTGTTCTTTATGTATTCTATAGCGGAAATTGTTCCTAGCATTTTTCTCAGTCCCTCATTTCTGATCTTATCTCTCAGGCTGTTTCCTTTCATTCGTCTAATACATTTCTGATCTCATCTCTCAGGCTGTTTCCTTTCATTCGTCTAATACATTTCTGATCTCATCTCTCAGGCTGTTTCCTTTCATTCGTCTAATACATTTCTGATCTCATCTCTCAGGCTGTTTCCTTTCATTCGTCTAACACATTTCTGATCTCATCTCTCAGGCTGTTTCCTTTCATTCGTCTAATACATTTCTGATCTCATCTCTCAGGCTGTTTCCTTTCATTCGTCTAACACATTTCTGATCTCATCTCTCAGGCTGTTTTCTTTCATTCGTCTAACACATTTCTGATCTCATCTCTCAGGCTGTTTCCTTTCATTCGCCTAACACATTTCATCTCAATAGTAGTTTATATTTCTTATTGTTCTTGAGTTTAGAGTCTAGGTCTGACATTAGTAGCACAACGTTGGGATGAAGATTGTGTTGTAGAGTCCAGGTCTGGCATTAGTAGCACAACGTTGGGATGAAGATTGTGTTGTAGAGTCCAGGTCTGGCATTAGTAGCACAACGTTGGGATGAAGATTGTGTTGTAGAGTCCAGGTCTGGCATTAGTAGCACAACGTTGGGATGAAGATTGTGTTGTAGAGTCCAGGTCTGGCATTAGTAGCACAACGTTGGGATGAAGATTGTGATGTAGAGTCCAGGTCTGGCATTAGTAGCACAACGTTGGGATGAAGATTGTGTTGTAGAGTCTAGGTCTGGCATTAGTAGCACAACGTTGGGATGAAGATTGTGTTGTAGAGTCTAGGTCTGGCATTAGTAGCACAACGTTGGGATGAAGATTGTGTTGTAGGGTCTAGGTCTGGCATTAGTAGCACAACGTTGGGATGAAGATTGTGTTGTAGGGTCTAGGTCTGGCATTAGTAGCACAACGTTGGGATGAAGATTGTGTTGTAGAGTCTAGGTCTGGCATTAGTAGCACAACGTTGGGATGAAGATTGTGTTGTAGAGTCCAGGCCTGGCATTAGTAGCACAACGTTGGGATGAAGATTGTGTTGTAGAGTCCAGGTCTGGCATTAGTAGCACAACGTTGGGATGAAGATTGTGTTGTAGAGTCCAGGTCTGGCATTAGTAGCACAACGTTGGGATGAAGATTGTGTTGTAGAGTCCAGGCCTGGCATTAGTAGCACAACGTTGGGATAAAGATTGTGTTGTAGAGTCCAGGTCTGGCATTAGTAGCACAACGTTGGGATGAAGATTGTGTTTCCCTTTTCGATTGTGAAATAGCCACACTAATAATATTTTAATATTCCGTCAATCCATCTTTTTCGTGGTCTGGAACAGTCTGGAAAGTTAGTGTTTTCCAGATTCAAGAATAATAGTGGTAGGTGTGGTTGAATGTTCTTGCATATAACGTTCTAAGTATCTGGTTTGAAACGTGAAATGTCCTTACCAATAGTGCCGTCATCTTATGCCATGTTAGATCAGGTTATCTTGCACTGTTAGACTCATGACAAATCGTGATGCAAACATTCAAGTCAAACATAAAATACCTCCTGAGTTGGGAATTAAATTAAATGGTATTTGTGCAGCTAACGAGAAATAATAAAAACTACAACATGGACAAATAGAAGACCTACAAGAACACGTAAATAGACTTAACAGCACAGGCATAAAACACAACATGAAAATCAAAATCAATAAAACAGACGTCATGAATATTGCAAAAGATAACACAGAACATGAAAATAATTATAGACGGTAAACAACTTAAAGAAGCAGAGGAATTTAAATACCTAGGAAGTCTAGTGACAAACGACAATTCACAAACAGCAGAAATATACACAAGACGCATCAAAGCTTGCCAAATCATAGGATAGCTATCACCACTATTGTCCAACAAGGAAATAACTGTAGAAGCAAAACGAGCATTCAACAATACAATCATCATCCCAACGTTGTGCTACCAATACCAGACCTGGACCCTAGATGCAAGAACAATAAGAAAAATAACCTCTACCGAGATTAAATGTATTAGACTAATAACAAAACGTGAAACCAACATTCAAGTAAAACAAAACAAAAAACACCCCTCTGTTGGGAATTGAATTCATCGGTATATGTGCAGCTAAGAAGAAGTAATTTAATAACAAATATTAATTCCTATCCAATTTTTCCCAAATAAATGTTTACCAAATGCACTCTCTGTGGTCGGGAATAAACCTGGATTGGAGGGAATCTAAAGGTAGTTTTAAAACAGAAAAAGATCTCCCAAACGGTCCTGAATTAAAGAGAAGAGAACTGGTGGAGTCAGTCGGTGCTCGAGCTGCTTGCGAGCCTGGTAGCCCGAAACATTCTTACCTCAGCGCCCCCTGACGGATCAAATAAAAAAAATTTTTTTTAATGAAATTGGTATGTGTTTGTGCTGATGATAAAGGGTGTATAATAACTACAGTCTGTAAGCTTCTAGAGATGGAGACTAGAATAAGGAAATATGGTAAGTGACAAGGAAGTGATAACAAGTGGTAGGAATACGTAGTGTAGCGGGCTGGGGAGGGTATAGGAGTGGAAGAGAAGATAACTGGAAGTGAAGAAATATGGAAGGAGATGTTCAAAAGGTATGGAAATATTCAATGGGTGTGGTGATAGTCAATGGGTGTGGTGATAGTCAATGGGTGTGGTGATAGTCAATGGTTGTGGTGATAGTCAATGGGTGTGGTGATAGTCAATGGGTGTGGTGATAGTCAATGGATGTGATGATAGTCAATGGGTGTGATGATAGTCAATGGATGTGATGATAGTCAATGGGTGTGATGATAGTCAATGGATGTGATGATAGTCAATGGTTGTGGTGATAGTCAATGGGTGTGATGATAGTCAATGGTTGTGGTGATAGTCAATGGGTGTGATGATAGTCAATGGTTGTGGTGATAGTCATTGGGTGTGATGATAGTCAATGTTTGTGGTGGTAGTCAATGGGTGTGGTGATAGTCAATGGGTGTGGTGATAGTCAATGGATGTGGTGATAATCAATGGTTGTGGTGATAGTCAATGGGTGTGATGATAGTCAATGGGTGTGATGATAGTCAATGGATGTGATGATAGTCAATGGTTGTGGTGATAGTCAATGGGTGTGATGATAGTCAATGGGTGTGATGATAGTCAATGGGTGTGATGATAGTCAATGGGTGTGATGATAGTCAATGGGTGTGATGATAGTCAATGGGTGTGATGATAGTCAATGGATGTGGTGATAGTCAATGGGTGTGATGATAGTCAATGGGTGTGATGATAGTCAATGGGTGTGATGATATTCAATGGATGTGGTGATAGTCAATGGATGTGTGATGATTGTGGAGAGTCAATGGGAACGAGGACATTCGCTGCACGTTATTGATGTCGCACTGTTAGTAAAGACAAATGTTTGTTTATATCTATATATATTGTTAGTTGTATTGCTATATATATATATATATATATATATATATATATATATATATATTGTGTATCATATAGTGTAGATAAGTAATGATTATAGCGCAGATAGCATAGACATGTAATGAGGGTAGCAAAGTTAGCATAAACAAGTAATGATTGTAGCGCAGTTGGCATAGAGAAGTGATGATTGTAGAACAGTTGGGCAAGTAATATTGTGAAACAGTTAGCATAGACAAATAATTATTGTAGCACAGTTAGCATAGACAAATAATGATTGTAGCAGTTTGCATAGACAAGTATTGCTTATAGCACAGCTAGCATAGACAGGTAATGGTTGTAAATAGTTAGTGTCGACAAGTAGTGATTGTAGCACAGCTAGCAAAGACAGGTAATTATTGCTGACATGTTAGTCAAGATTAAGACAAATAATTACTGATAACACCAAAAGATGATGGTCTTCTCTTATACAGGGCGGTATATATGTCTTCACAATACTGGATACGTTCGCTGCTGGCACTTCCATTGTTTTCATTGTTCTCTGCGAGGTGGTCGCCGTGTCCTGGTTCTATGGTCAGTGAGTAATAACATTAAAACTATTCATATATGGTGATGCTGTGGTCACGTACCCAAGTATCACACCCTGTTTTATTTGTTGTGTATTATGTCAGAATAACAGAATTGCAAAGCAAGCCCTAATGTGGGAAAAAACAGGTAGGAGGAAAAGAGGCCGACCCAGAGAGACACTGAGAAGAACATTGATTAGAGAGGCATAGGCAGCAGGAATCGGCTCCCTCAATGAGAGCGAGATGCTTGCACAGAACAGAAATGAATGC